>CM068374.1:119278638-119878638 GCA_034769895.1 Magicicada septendecula | reverse complement strand
TTAAATTCTCCCATTTTGTCTTCAATTTTCTTATTAGTCTCCTTCAATTTTCGGCTTAATTCCTCCGTAGACTGTTTATTGTCCGTCATCTTTTTACTCAAATCTTCATGGCTCTGTTTTAAGTATTCCATAATGCTCTTCATGTCAACGCTCTCTGTGACTTTGTTCGGTTCCTGTCTATCTCCTCGGGCCTCTCTTATTATTGCTTCTACTTCCTCAACCGGTGTTGCTTCCTTGTCTTCCATGTTTAATTCGCCTGCTTTCTCGGTTTCGGCCGCTCGTTTGCGCGATGTTTCTCGCTTCCTCGTTTCCGTTTATTTCTAGTTATTTATTTATAAATTATAATTTAATTTATCGCCTCACACGTTGGTTCGCCAATTTGTAACAAATTTATAATGTTGATACTACTTATTTCGCCTCACACTGGAGTCGTCAATTTGTAACAAATTTTAAATAAATGAGATGAGGTCTCGCGAGTAAACAATATATAAATTTGTGTTGCGATACGGGTTCTTATCCTCCACGTAGTATGCGTCAATTTGTATCAAATTTAATAATAGATATGTTGAACGGTAAATTATTTTGTATTCTGCCGCTCGCTCCCACTATGCATGCAGTTCCAATGACGTCACTCACAGTTGCCAACAGTTGCTCCGTCCGCTGTGCTAGGTTAACTTATTTCTTAAATGAAACAGTAATAATAATGACGCAAATATAACACCAAACATATATCTTCCTTTGAACGATCTTCATTCAATGAAGCATTGTTCAATTACTTATCGTTTTTCTTTTTACGTTAATTACAATTGTGACAAAATTATGCGTCTTCTTTTATCAGTTGGTACAGTAGCTAAAAATATTGTCAGCCGAACCAAAGGAATGATGCAGATTGTTTTTATTTCTATTAAAATAAATTATCTTAGGGCGTATCTGGTTCGGGGATTACGTTTAAACAAATAATACGATTCTTAAAGTCAAAATACAAATTTCACAGTACAAGGATATTACTAGGTTTTGGTGTGTAAAGTGCAAACTGCCAGTCGTGTATTGGTTACTTATTATTAGAGGTTATGACCAGTTTAGGTGCTTATTAGTTATCGTTAAACTTTTTATAGTGTTCAAAAAGTGTAAAACTCAATTGGTGTTATCTTTTGTGTGTTCTTTAGTGTTGGTGTAGTATAGTGTCTGTAGTTTTATTTTGGTTTAAGTACTAGATAGTCGTATACACAAATATTGGTTTTGACACATAAGATAATAAATTGTTCAAATTCACCAGATCCTCTTCTTTCTTCTTCCAGGACGAAGATAGGGTCCACGTCTCCTTCGGTTCTTCTCCCTGGATCTCAATTCTTCTGTATTAAATTCTGGATGTTCCTTTCTTTATTATTATATCTTGTATTGATTAGTTCGATTTGTTTTACTAAGTCTGGTACGTGTTTTTACTGTTTAAAATATAATTATATGTGACGTTTTATTAACGCGTCTGTATTCAATGACCGTTGTTAAAGAAGTCCTATTTTATTTATCTGAAATTTTTGGTTGCTAAGGTAAAACTTGAAATCTGGTTGGTTGATTCAGATATACATTGTCATACAAATTCATTATTTCAATGTCTGAATTTGGTCAAAACTTCTGTATAACTTTTCTGTACTGATTGGGAATTTAAAACTACTAGCAACATTATTTTGGTCTTTACATTTGTGACATATAGACACTAAACATGCCTACTTTTACTTAAGAAATACTGATGTTACATTTTTGCTATTTGAATTTTTCTTAAATAACTTAAAACGGATTATTTTGATTCTAGATTTGTTGTGTATACCATTAACTATAAATCTATTCATCCTTCAACATTTGTTTTACAAAATTCTAACAGTATTTCCTAAAATTTACAAAAGTTGGTTTTACATGGCTTCATGCAGTTTTCCATCCACAAAAACATTTGCTAATTCATTTATTTGTTCAAAAAATGTGATTACCCTTATAGACCTACTGCCTGTTTTGTTAGTTTTGCTATTTCTTATTAATTTATAATGGTTTGTTACTTTACTGGCTATTCTGATAATAGTTTATTTATTTTAACATTGGCCTATGTCATGGTGATTCTTTCAACACCATGTTACATATTGTTTTATTATTTAGCCTGTTGGCTTGAACACTTATATTTAATTATAATCATTATATTGGATGTTAACCCATGAGATTTAAAAATACTCACCATCCTCTCATAATGCGAATACTTTAACAAAATTACAAACAGATTGACTTAAATATTATGCCCTCATGGCTGAGATTCTGATACACATTAAACAAATAAACTAAATTCCAAAAAACACAAAAACTGTTTATCATCTAATAACATTAATTCTTTTCTTTTTTTTATAATTATTTTATAGTTGGTCCACCATACTATATCAGTATGGGCCTATTCCTTTGTGTGTTTGGTACAATGTTCTAATTTTACAAATTCCATTTGGCCCATTGTTTTAAGACCTTCTGGTTAATCATATGGTTTTAACATCTTCATTGCATTCTAATAACATCATTATGTTAAACAACAACAAAACAATATACAATCATATCAACTTCATGTCATGCCCACATGGCTATGACTCTAATGAACATTGAACAAATAAGCTAACATTCATTAAACCCTAACAACTGTTTAACATATAATAATATCTCTCCTCAATCCATTTTGCTATATTATTTAATTAATTATTCGAAGTCAATTCACGTTGTTCATATAATAATAATGTGAATAGGTTATTATTCATTATTCTCTTGACAACATTATGTCCACTATTAATTACAATTAGTTGCATGTTTCATGTATCTATAATAATTGTTTGGTTATATTATTTCATTATATCATTCAAATTAATAATTTACTAATATATCATATTGTATGTTTGGGCCTATTATCCCTCAATTTGTATTTTGATTATTTTTATATTTTGATACATTTAATGAAACCATTAGTTTACTTATAGTATTGGTACATAAGCTGTCTGTCTTTATAAGAATTAATTCTTGTCATTATTTGAAATTCATGTCATAATCGGGGTATTTTGCATCACTATGCCTAAATATTAATTTGGGTACGGTCAGTTGTAGTATTCGTTCTTCTTCACTATCATTTTGAAAGATATTTTTCTTCTTGTTTAGTTTGTCTAGTTGGTATGGAAAACGAACCAATTTAAAGATATAGCTGAAAAAATAGCACAATCAGAAATATAAAATATACAGAAATATAAAATTTAAGAATGTAGTGAGGAAGTTAAAAAGAAACTATTCTGTATCAACATTCACTTGCAGGGAGGTAACAAAATAAAAGCGCAGAAAGTATAGGGGAGCGAATGGCAATTTGTACTCCATATGTTTTGTAAAGTTATAACGGCAGCTAGAATGTATAATACAGAAGAAGGGCTATTGCGGATAATATTGTCAGCATTATCTATTCCTATAACAAAATATCTGACTGCTGAAAAAATGAAAGGCCATTCTTAGTATCTGTAAACAAAACCTAAAAAGACTTTTCAATTTGTAATAGTCATTGATTTTTTTAATACATGTTTACAACGGATAAATTCCTTTAACTGTTTCAAATAGTGATTCCTTTTTACGGGACAACCATTTACTCAACTTGGTTAAACTTGATTTATTGTTTCCTACGCGATTTCACAGAAGCAGTTTTAGATTAAATAAATGTGAATAATGACGTTTGCTTATTATAAATGCTTTGCACAATTATACTGTCGTTCCCGTGAGTAATCTAATAAGTGTATGACAATAATTATCGCGAAACAAACATAAACTCTACGTCTGCACATAAATATAACGAATATATAAATTTGCTAAAACGTTCTTTGTTTACCACCGTAGTGTAAATTTAAACCATAGTGCGAATCACTTTACAGTATTATCAACATATATCCAGATAAAATATAGACATTTCCTTAGTAAAGCTCAACATATATTCTGCTGACTCTCAGAGAGACAAGTTCTATGTGACCTATAAATGTTACATATTGTGGATCACTATAATGAATAAATGAGATTCAGGTAAGGGAGAAGGTAATGTCCAAACGTGGAATTCAGCTGACAGGATAAGCTTACAATATACGGTTTTAACGAGGTTGTATGTTACTTTTAGGTAACATAATGAATAAATTGATGCACATATAAATGAATAAATAAAAAGTATATCCCATTAGAAAGTTACTATATAACCAAACTCTATATACAAATTACATATGCCACACGATACACCAATAGTGTAAATAAAGCAACGCTTGTTACAAAAAATAAAGCTAAGCATGATTAAGGTCAGACGACTACAGATTCCCTAAGTTTGTGTGGTTATTTCTACATTTTACCACGCTAAAGTTCACCGACAGTTGGGAACTACTATTGGCCAAGCCAAACCAACAACAGTGTGTGTTCTTTATTACTGTCGGATTTTTCCGAACGGTAAAGTCTCAAGCCAAGTGTACGCTAAATAGTGATGTACAGTTTTAATAAATAAGTTAGAATAATGTTATCATTATCTAAACTGACATAGCTTGTGCGTATAATGCATGGACATAAGGAAGAAACAGTAACATATTTTATATCAATTAGAAGAGTAATGTGTCTTTGTTTATCGTTTCTTTGTTATATGAAAGTAGTAATAATAACGATATCCATTGGTAATGTAGGTAGGTGGTAAAGATCAATCAACTCTTGGAACAGTGGAAGAGGTAGTCAGAACTTTCCATGCGGCCCAATAGGGGAATCATTATTTAAGAAAGGTAGTATTGTTAGCAACGCTGGATGTTAGTACCGTTTTTAATTCTGCCAGTTGTAGCGTCATGCTAAGAGCTCTGGAACACTTCTTCTGGATCTCACAGTATCTCCTACGAATGATGGAATGCTATCTGAGTGACAGGTCCGTCACTAATATACGATACGACAGATAGACCTTGTAGGAAACATATCACCACTGGGGCTGCCCCGGGCTTAATTCAGGGTTCTGACCTTCGGAACGTATCGTACGATGTAATGTTACGAATGGAGATGCCCCCAGACACTTTCCTGGTAGGTTACGCAGATGATATCGCGGCAGCGATTGTAGCACAAAACACTGAGGATGCACAAAGAACCTTGAATCAGGTAATGTGGCGAGTGGGCTCCTGGCTTGAAGAAAACGGCCTGGATCTAGCCACCGAGGTAGTACTGCACACCCGAAGACGGATCCCACTATCATACCAGTACTAGTGGGAGCTGATGCTATACTTACAAAGAACGCAGTGAAATACTTAGGGGGACAATTCAAGTATGCAGCTGATAAGGCGGCTCACACCACAACAGAGCTCAGCAGGCTTATGGACAATGTAGGATGTCCCATCGCAAACAAGAAGCGATTATTGATGGCGGTCATGGAATCTATCCTTCTATATGGTTGCAAAATCTGGGCCTATGCACTAAGGACACAGAATAAAGGAAACATATTTCATCAGTGAAGAGAAGATGACCCATCATAGTAGCATCCTCTTACCAAACACTGCCAGAGCTAGTTGTACTGCTGATAGCGGGAGTAGACTTGTTGGCCCTAGAGCGGAAGCATTTTTCAAAAGAAGAGATATAACTGGAAGGGATCCAGCAAAGCATGAAACTAGGAAACTCACTCTCCGGCACTGGTAAGATCGATGGAATAGGGAGGATAGGGGAAGATGGACCGCAAGACTCATATCGAAATTGAAGGAATGGATTGACCACCAACACGGTAAGGTTAACTACCATCTGTCATAGTTCCTCACTGGCAACGGCAATTTTAATGTCTGCCTCCAGAGAATGGAAGGCCTGCACAGCCCAGCATGTCAATACGAGGACTCTCCCCATGAAGATGCCTTGAACATCTTTGTGAAGTGCTGCAGAATCACAAGAGGAAGGACTAGAGATAGAGGTCGGGGAATTCACGCCCAAGAGCGTAGTTGAGTTTATAAGGCAAGGCGGAATGGGACCGCATCTTTGAAGTTATTCAGTGTGTCCTATAAAAAAAAGACAGGCTCAACTTTCACGCAACAGCCAGTAGAAGATAAGCGACAACTAGGATCCCTGAGCAGCTGCGCATTCAAGATTCCAGATATTTAAGTAGAACAAGTCTTCATGTATTCACATATATCAAATAAGTGCAATGCATAATATTAGTAGTTTCGCTTAAGGTATACATAATTGTTCCTCTATAGCTTGTAAAAACATGTTACATGTATAAGTGAATTCAATTCCCGTGAACCTCACACGTAATTTTGGAAGTCTCGTTTAGTTAGGGTTGGTTAGAATATCTTGATAATTTAAATGTATAGTATACATTTTTAAGGAAGTGATGTTAGTGTTTAGTAAAATAGAAACTTGCTGATACACAGTATATAACAGCAGCTAATGTAAGTTACTCCTGTTATAGTATAACCTTCTCTCGTAGTGCGTGCAGTTTCTGTTACATAATATTGTTTAAAAAAATACAGCAGTAAATGTTCTGCCTTTTAACAATGAAAAAAATTTCACCTGTACGCATCTGTATATACGTAATGTTGGAAATAAACTAAAAGTGTTAAATAGGTGTACAAGCGTTGAAAAAGATAATGGGATTGCGAAACCTGCAATATATTGCAACGTTACGATTATTTCATAAATTCACACAAATACAGAACCATGTACTCAACGCAACTATTACGTGTAGTACACCGGCCAGGTCGCAGGATTTTTGTTTCTCGTTACGTCAAGTATATGCAGTTGCACAATAATTAAATAAATTTTAAAGAGGAGTGAGATGTTGTTGACATGAAATATTATTTAAAACCATTAAAAATAATCATCCTAAGGTTTATTCATTAATAGAAAAATATTCCAATATTAAAAAATTCAAACATTAGATAGAGCAAATATCCACTTTTTTAAGTATCACACATATTAGGCTGTTCATAACATATGAAACTAAACAATCATATACTCTTATTAACTAAACAGACATGTTAAATAACATGTTAAATAAGGCATCTAAATTCTTTCATTTTTTGTGTGTCTGACTTTGATTCAATCTTCAAATGCTAATAGCAACTCACTTAAAAAGAAACAAAAATAATATTAAACGTAAGCATAAAATTACTAGTTTCTCCAGACAAAATAAACTAATTAGATTTACTTTCAAACTATTATTTAACTCTATTGACACACCCAAATTTTTAACATATAACAAAAGATTTAGTAACTTTCAAATTTTCTTATAAAATTAAATTATTGACTTTAACTATTATTTACATTTAAAATTTTTAAGTTTTCCTGTTCATGTAAAATGGTCTTCCTGAAAGTTCTTTTCACAACAATATTATAAATATTTAGTCATCACCTGCATACTGCTCCCGTTACCGTTGTGTGTGTGTGTGTGTGTGTGTGTGTGTGTGTGTGCGCGTCCTGAATCCTGAGAACTTTATGATGATAATGATAATGATGATGATGATGATGCTGTGTTCTCTGTCTCTATGGGTTGTTGTTGTTGTTGTTGCTCCTGAGTTCCTCAATACGTCTTGTGTGAGTGTGGTAGTGTGTGTGTGTGTGTCTGTGTCCATGTCGATCCGCAACGGGCAGCGTAACGCCGTCTGTAGATTTCTTGAGTCTGAGAATGCCCCAAAATTGTTGGTCGTATTTATACTGGACTCAATCTGACATGTCCAGGATTGCTCTTGACATGTTAGAAATTGTAACTTTCATGCAAAGCGTCCTTTTAATTACGAATCACTTTTTTGTTCATTTTAGCGATTTCGTAAACACACTTGTAGCATGCGTGATATCATTGTTTGCGTAATTTTTTTCTGTTCACGCACATATACACACATGTTAATTACTCTTTAATTACACCCGTAATTAACACTAATTACTTAGCGTCTTTAATATTGCAAATTTCTGCAATATTTTATATATCAGTGCATTCGTTAAGAATCCCTTAATGCAATGGTGTTTTTATAATTGGCGTAAGTTTTTGCTTACAGGTTTAACACAAGTAACTAATTTATTATAATCCTGTTAAGACATGATTACAGACAAAACAATAAGTCATTCGCATCACCCCATAGTTTCGTGTCGTAGCGTGCTCACACACACGCTGTAACTTACGCTACCACAGCAGGTGTCCCTCCCGACAGGTTAGATATTGTCAATTCCTGCAAAAAATTGTATAAAACTGTCCCTTTTTCTATTTATACTAATTACAATATAAAACATACTGCCCTGGGCAAATATGCAAATATATGTATTGTTGCAACATACTAGTAATATGAATACATTAGTAAAAAGAACTAATAATACATAATAGAGATTAACGTGCAAGTAATTAAAACAGTGTACAGGGAAAGGAGTATACCAAGATGTGTCTCTATGAACTGGTGTGTAACTAAATACAGTTCGAAGTGTAATATATTGAAAGCAGTAGTAAAACAATTTACCTGTTTGGTTGTCTGATACCAATTCTCCTTTTCTACAGGGAGGTTTCTTCCACTGAATGTAATTACTGCATTCTGAGTACACGAATAGCACTGACTACATACCGACACTAACATCGACTGCGGATAACTACTGCACTCAGTAAAGTAAACCACCTACTAAAGTAATTATGGTTGTATGGCTGCATTGTGAAACCATTTAAACTATCTGTGTGTCTGCAAATTAAATAAAACGCTTCCTATACCACGACCACTACCATTGGAGCGGTCGTGGCGTAGTGGGAAGCGTGTGACGCTGCTACGCTGTCGGCGCGGGTTCAATTCCCGCCAGGGGCTATCTGATGATTTAGATACGACCGTTCCCCCTCGCAAGGTAATGGCAACCCAGCGAGAGGTATCCTGCCTAGTATAAACCCTCCTAAAAAAAAAAAAAAAAAAAAAAAAAAAAAAAAAAAAAAAAAAAAAAAAAACAGTATCACACGCACCACGGGTATATGCGGGGAGGATACAAACCAGTCGAAAGATTGAAGGACTACGAACTGAACTATACCATTCATCTCGTTTGCGCGTCTCAAAAGATTATTTCACTTTAGTTACGACTAGCTATAACGAGATCATTATATTAATATTAACTGTATATCTTGAAACAATATATTTTAATGCTTGTAATAGAACCTTGCTTATGAACATTTTCTGGACTTCATGAAATATATAGACACGTAGGTATACAAAAACGACGGTTTTAATATATGGGAATGAATTGCTTTGATTGGAGTCAGCTGCTTAATAGATCTTGAAAAAATTCTCTAATAATTGTCTGATTTAGACTATTTATTGTGATTTAAAATGCGTCAACCGAAGATTTTCGTCAATAAAATTACCGAAATTTATTTGTGTTCAGTGTAGTAAAATTTACACTACAGATTGTATAACCTTCCTATTATTAGCCTCTGCTTATGAATAAGGTATTGTCACGACAGTACAGAACAATCTACGTGGTTCTCGAAGGATCCAGTGGAAGATCCGTCTATAATGTTGTCTGCGTACGTGATTCTCAGCATGCGTTGCGAGATTGTTCCGGGCTCACCGGTCCGCGCCTGCTGTGTGTAAGGCCGCAACTAACTATGTTCTCGTGTTTTCTAGTAGCATTCTTGACGCGCAGTTAGCAGATATTCTGGAAACTCAGCGGGGTATAAATACAAGTACTCAGTGACGTTTAGTTTAGTTTGAGTTGCGAATTACTGGAGTGCGGTTTGTAGTATTGTGGCGAAGTGTTATGTGCTTGATAATTGTGCGGGACGATTGTAATACAATTGTGTTTTAGATTACTAGACATTTTCATTACGTGTGAACAATTTTTAATTGATTTGTTGTAAGAGATTGTCTTGTTAATTACAAACCGTTTAATTGTGATAATTAAAGCTGGTGATTAGTGACTTAATTAGTGTCTAGTATTTTGTTTTCCACTGTACCATACGACGATAAGTAGACCGTCGTAACAGTATCATATTTGAATCACTTACATTGGTAATGTACCAAAAGGATTAAATACATCCTTCAAATTGAAATTTTCTTCAATAACGATAATAATGAACTGAAAATTTTACGATCGCCTATATTTGTGCAGACAGAGCGATTTTTTGAATACTACACATTTACGAAACGTCTGTAAAAATTTGAGAGATTTATACTAATTTCTTGCAAGATTACCTCATGTTCATTGGTTTTTATTTCCTGTAAATATTTTGAATGCTAATAAGCGCAAGATGCTAGCTGTTTAAGGAACAAATTTGTCTGTTCGACTAAGAAACCTGGGTCGTTCTCGTTGCATTTCTCGGGCATTAGTTTAAGATATGAACACAACTTTACACAGGCTGACTACGTAAAGTTTTACTTTTTTATTTTGTTATTACATTTTCTAGTAATTTTAATTTTCTGTTTATTAAAACCATGTGGCTCCTGCTACTTACTTCAAACCGGTGATATCTAATCTTGAATAGACGTCGTCACGAATTCCCCAGATTTATAAACTTGACGAATTATTATCTGATTTATTAAATCTAAAATTATAATTATAATCTTTTCTTTCCTGCTAGAAACTTGTTGCCTTATTTATTTTAACACCATATACGTAATGATATTGTCGGTTGACATATTTTAACATAGACTGTACGATGTTAAACTTAATGTAAGCCGTCTTAATTAGTTATACTATGATATTATATACAGTCACACGTTTCGAATAACGTTCTTAATGTTACCATACTTTATACTCATATACAAGATATTAAAAATTTTTGAAATTTATTTGTAAGCAGTTATAATAACTTTCAAATGAACAACGGACACTAGAGCACAAACTATATATTTTAATTACAAAGCAAAATAAGTTAAACTCGGTACACTACATGAACGAGAAACACTTCTCAAATTCTACCATAAACTTACTTTTTACTGAGTCATAATTACAGAACAAAGTTGGCTAATAGAGATGAGGTTAAACTTACAGAAGACTTACACTAATTTGTAAAGTTTAACTGTTAAAGATTGTTAGTGACATCAGAAAAAATATAGTGCATTTATAGTCTCCTAAAGCGTAAAATTATCATAAACTACTGCCATTTTGAAGGGAAAATTAACAAAGCATTTTTAACTAAGTACACAGCTCGCTTTTAACAGAACGTTATTAAATCTCTGAGTTTTATATGGAAACTCTTTATTTAAATTCTAGTAATTTTACCCTCCAATTTTATGTCAATAAAGGTTTTATTTCTACTTTTTCCTAAAGACGTGACGTGATTTCGTATTTTATGGATTATAGACGAAGTTAGATTTATCTTTTACTTATTTACTGTTGATAAGTTGAGCCAGACATTATAAATCATTTTCAATCTACCATGTTATTCCAATACAATGATTCATTAAAATAGGTATTTTAAGAGGATTAGGTTGATTTACAAAGAGCTATGTTTCAATTACAAGAAGTGGCAAGAGAGTACTCACCGACAATTTGAGTAAGAAATACCAAAACAATGGCCTTTAAAGGAAATATCCAGTGAGGACTAAGATAGTTTATAAACACCAGCGCTTTAGAACAATTGAGCAGTTTTAAATATCTCGTCTGTGCAGTAAGCTGTATATGTGAATATGATATAAAAGAGAAAATAAATAAATTTAGGAAAATTTTTGGAATGATTCATAAAAATATTAGAAATAAAACAAGACATATATGATTAAATTTTATAAGACATTTTCAGTACTCACATTGACATATGCGAGTGAGACGTGGATCATGACGAAAAAGGAATGCAGCAAGATTCAAAGTGCTGAAATGCAGTTCCTTCGAAATACTTTAAATTGTACGTTACAAGATAGAATAAGGAATTAGGACATAAAAGCAGGATTCGAAGTAAAGGGTATAAATGAAATTATTTTAATTTACAGAAGAAAATTGTGGGATCACCTGCAAAGGATGACAGAGGTTCGATTGCTGAAAGAGGCACTGAATTCTAATGCCATTGGTAGAAGAGACGTGGGTTTCCCGAGGATGAGATGGATGCCGGAACAGGTTTATATAACGTTATCCTTCAAAAAAAGAAGAAGAAGATGAAGGTACTTTTATAAAACTATACATATGATTTGGATATACAAAAGTGTACTATTAAATACAATTTATCTTAAAAAATTCGTTTTTAAAGCTATAATATTTAGAAGTAATGGATAATAAAAATATTACTAACAATAATCAATAGAAGTAAATTCAACTTAAATATCACCAAAAATCTTTGTGCATAATTGTCATTAGTCCATTCCTGCTGAAAGTGTTACAATTTTTAGCTAAGATGTAGAATTTGAAGATACTATCAAGTGGAAGCATCAGGTACGCACTTTTAATTTTCTTGAGCGTATAATAACGCCTCACATGTATTTCAAACGTAAGAGGAACACTAAAAACATTTGAAACTTCTACATATCTGAAAAATAGTCTGAATAGTTAATAAAACAATCATTACAATGTATTGAGTTTCACTTTTCTAGAAACATATCAATTTTATTTTTACTTTTAAATTTTTATTCAAAAGATAGAGTTTATATTTTAATGTTTGTATTAATTATCTTCATGGGTGTACAATAAAAATGCATTTCTGTACAGTTGTATTTTCCTTCTGTGAGAAAATGTATGCTTTCTTCGAAGTATAAGGTTAATCCCGCACAAAGTAAATCAAACGTTAATAAACATTCGGGCAGAGAGTGGGAGTTTGATATATTATAACAGATATATATTATATTGTAATATATTATGATTATTAATATTTTGAAGTAAATAATTAAATTCATTGTAAGTTGCTCTAAATTGCCTACATATTTTTCTATACTTTAAACAGCTTTATATACGTAATGTAATTTTATCAGAATTTCTACTTTCTCTAAAGTATTTCAGTTTGTAGTGAGGATTTTAGTGTAGTCCTCCCAAAACCTTTCGACTACACATCTCCGCCATGAACATACAACGACTTCTGTCTATGGCGGTATATTCTGAATATATTAGATAAATACATAAATAAACAAAAATATTAATAGATATTATTTTTCTATATTTCATACAGAAATACTAAATACCTGACAACTATGTTCCATTTAGCTGGAAAGGAAATAAATTTCTATCCAAACAAGATAATAAGAAAATTTTACGGGATAGTTTGCCAAATAATTAAAGTTTACAAAGCTAATTATGAACCTAGTGAATGAAAGGCTTTTGTAGTAAAGTTGTTGTGTCAATTAAGGAATTTGTTTTAATTTCTTTTCTTGCCTTTACGCTTCTATAAATCTACTTTAATAAACTAAGAGTTGAAGACTAAGACACTTTGACAGAAGCTGTGACTTGAGCGCTACACTTTGGATGTCAACGATTAACTTTAGTAATTAGGATATATTACCCACTTATATAGTTGAAAGTTCCCTTTCATCTCGTGCAGGCCCAATAAAGGCTAAGTAGATTGCACCACACATAGGCTTACTCAAAGTGTATTCTAGTGAACATTACTTATTTTTAAACTCAGTATGTAGTTACCCAGTATATATATTCAATTAATATAATTATTCAGTTGCAGGTTTAAAATTATTCTTCTGTAAAAATGTATATTCTATTATACTGCTATGTTAACGTAAACGGGTATGCTTGTGTACAAACGTGGTTTAATTTTAATTTTGTTTCAGGTTCTTCTACTACTTATGAGTTCATACAGTAAAATGTAAGTGGATTAAATTATGACTGTTGCAATGGTGATTTATTATGTTTGAATCAGATATGTTTATTCGACAGAATTGTATAGATTTTAACTAACGTTTACTTATTACATCGGATACAGACTGATTATGAAGACATTAATACTAATTGTACTATGATCTTGAGCCATTTGTTCATGGAAACAGGATTTACAAAGTAAACGTGGAACTCTCGGAACGTTTGTTGCTTAATTTAACCCAAAGTAGGATTAATATCCTCACTTAATTTTTCGTGAATAAGTTATTTAAGTATTTTTTTTTAAACTTATATTGGTGTTATATACGGTTGAGAACCATAGAATATACTGATACAAAGCTACTAATGATTTATCAGAATTCACTCATGTAAATGATAAAGTTCCGATGACCATTCAAAATTCTAAAGTAGAATTAAAACGAATTGACAGGATCAACTTGTACACCGCAATTTTCTTTAATAATTTTGTGGTGGATCTGATAATTTAAAATGATGATGAAAGGATATCGAGTATCTATCATTAAATGCGTACTCTAATAAAGGTGAAAACATTTCTTAGTGATATAATATTTTTACGTATTTATTTGTGCTTAACGTGCTAGAAACGTTGTCCAGTTTACAGGATACGAAAAATTGAAACAACGGTATTCGTACAAAATGTTTATTAGATTTCTACATATATTAAGTAATAATGATTTGCTTTATAAAATTCAACTTCTCCTGCACTTCTTGTAGCCTATTGGAAGTGTGTTTCCCTACCGCACTTTCGATCATCTAAGATGATAATCATATTCAAATTCATCTTTCTAATTCCTATAATCAGTTTTGTCAAACGTGATTCATGTGATTTGAGCATATTTCTATAATGACAGAATATTAATTCTATTTCGTTATTTGTTATTAAATCCATTGTTTTTAATGAGTAAAATACCATAATTGAGTCTAAAATTTACATTAATTTTGCGCCGTGCTCTTTTCTATGTGCAGAAATTATGTTTGTTAAGTTTAGCTCGACGACTAGAGAAGAAGCCTTTTAAACGTTTGACCACGGTCACGATATCTACAATTTCGAATCTTTAATTTTGATTAAATAGTAGAGTTCTGGACCGCTGACGTCACTTGTAAAGTAATATTTTTTTGAGAGCAGTTCGACATGTCACCTCAGTGAATGTTTTTAGACTTGAATTAAAAAACCCTATTTTACCAGTATTTTTTTAAATTAAAGAAATACAAAAAGTCTAGTTAGACGTAATATTTTAAGGCAATAAAGGAGCTGATAATCAATTTTCCAATAGGCTCATATGTGCATAAATGTCTGTTTGTACATCGCGTACACACTGTTAACACTGTAGGCCTACAGCATAAATATTTTGGGTATACCACGAGTGGAGTAGGAGAAGAAAACTTTACTTCAAACAAATGTCATTGGTTGACATTTGCGTTTTGATGTAATGGAGACATATCTGATTTCTTCGAATGTATCTGAATAGTTATGTATCTAAAAACATAAAAAAATTGTACCTTTCTTTTCAAAGGAACTAAATTAAACTTTTTTAGTATTCGTTGTAACACTGTGGTTGTAAAAATAAGTACAATCAGTGAGGTGTTCACAGTACACCACATAATCCTTGATCAAACAAGCCCTAAAATCTGTTCTCCTTATTTTCTAAAAGTTCTGTAATGCCTTGTAATGTCCCATAGGTCACAGTGTAACGTAGAATCGTGAATAAACACCAAAGTTCGCTAGAGCGACGTGGTAAGCACAAATATACATACAAAAACAGAAAGACATATTTCTGAAACAACTGACGTTGCACTGAATGTTAAACGTCCACTGTTGATGTAACAACATGCATCCGTAACACCCGCGCTATAACAAGACACTGCAGTGAATACGCTCAGCACATGTGAAAGGAAGCAGGTGTTGAAATAGTCCACTTAATTGTTATTCAAGTAAATAATATCAGTATCAATACGAGTCAGTCTCACGTTTATGAAGATGCTACATTTATCACGGACGTTGAACGGCCCAGTTGCTTATTGTAACGACGGTTTCCTTGATCGTCGTGTGGTACAGTGGAAAACAAAATACAGGACACTAATTAAACTACTAATCACCAGCTTTAATTATCACAACTAAACAGTTTATGATCAACAAGATAGTCTTTTACAACAAGTCAAATAAACATTGTTCACACGAAATAACACTTAGCCACAATACTACGACCGCTCTGGAATAAATCGCCACTAAAACTCAACTAAGCGTTGTATTTATACCCCGCTGATATTCCAGAATATTCCATAATAGGCGTCTACAAAAAAACACTAGGGCGTAATTGATTGCGGCCTTGAACACAGATCGCGCGGACCGGTACGGTCTGGAAAAGTCTCGTTGCCGACGCGTGAGAAGTGTGTCGTAATTGTCCTTCATCTGAAAGTAGCAGCAATATGTACGCACACACACATTATACCCGGGTTCCGCTGGAATAGCCGAGAAACACATAGGATGTCCTGTAATGTCGTAACATTATCATAGACTGGAATAGTTTCAAAGCCTAAGGAATGTTAAGATAGAGAGTAGTAACCGTAATTTTCCTTGATGTTTTTCAACGATATGCTGTTTCTACTTTACTCAGGATACTGGCAGAGGTTACTTTGTTATCAAGTTTTCTACGGCGTTACTAGTGGCTTCGATTTGCGGTGTTGTTTTAAAAATGTTGTAATATTTAATGTGTTTTAAAAATTCTAATATATTTAATATGCTCATCACAATTAGAATGATTCAAAACCCAAAAGCAATTTAAAATGGGAATTAAAAGATTTTGAAACTGTTCCCTTTAAAAGAATAAAATCATTACTATGATAATACTAAAATAATAGGCCTACTATAATACAAAAATCACGTAAAACTAACTGCGACACAAAGGTTATAGGAACCACGTGGAACTGACAGAATTAATATTAATATACTGCACTGTACATATTTTTCTTTATGAATACTTAGGCCACACTACATTAATTTAATGTACCGTCCGCAGTGACCTATGCTTGTTTGTCATTTTGTACCGTCACTAGGTATTCCCATGTCACACAGAGATGAAATTACTTGCTCTTGTCCTCGTTATTACGTTTTGTGCTACGCTGAAGTCTCACATGACGTATCATTTATTTGTCCGATGACATACACTTGTACGTACATTATCTGCTGGTGCGAAAACACCGACAACACGTTACGTGTATATATAACACATGAGGGCAAATGTCGAGTCACATGTATGTATTGTACTATTAGTAGGTTCCATACGGGAATCTATTCACTGTATTTTAAAAGAAGTATAAACTTTTGAGGCGTAAAAAACTGAAAATTCAACTTTTTCTCTTCATACAGAGGAATGTACCAAGGTGAGAGACAGTAATTTTTTATTTAATTTGAAAACATTGAAACATTTAGTGAACCTTATATGAAGGCTATAACTACAGACGTCTGGGGAGTTTACTTACGTTAGTGGACGCGTATCATTAAGAAGCAACAAAATAGGTATTTAATTAATGCTTACTTGCATTCTTGCATGCCTCCTCCCCTCTACCATTGTGGGTGTAGAGGTTCCCGATCACCGAATGGCGGTCTTGTCATTTATCCGGTTTCTATACTCACGCATGTGTCACGACACTTGATTTTCAAGTAGAGCTGCGATGGTGTACTGACGGTGTACTTACTTAAATCATTTTAATTTACACTCTTTGGACTTACCGATGTCCATACTAAATTAGGCCTCTCTCAACGGCTATTGCAACAAATGAAAATATTAATTCACTGCAGATAGTACTGTCCTACTAAGTTTGTGTAGAACAAATTTCCTTAAGACCAAACTAGAATAATCATGTTGAATTGATAGAAAATAAATACAATTCTTAATACAAATGTTCTATTAGTAAAATAGTTTACCTTTTTCTTGTCCGTCTGGTGGCCTTTTCTCTATATTTCAATCGACGCGTTTCAGGGCATATGCCCCATCATCAGGATATCCCTTCTTAAAGGTCGTCAATGGTTAAAATATTAAAAACACTGCACACACAATTCTAACACACAACAATAAATGTAATACAAACATAAAAACACATAAAATGCCCAAATTATAGACACACACGATATCGATGGTGCGCACCACGACATGCTATAGTCGACTGCAGTGTTCATGTTGTTATATGTCGTGCACTATGGACCTTGTTCTGTATTCTTATCGCTGTGTCGTATAATAGATTGGACTGGAAATACAGCTGATCGTTAAGGATGACTTCTTCTGTTTTTTTATTTTTGTAAGCTTTATATATTTCGTATTCTTCAATAGCATTCATATAATTACCTTTTTTGCATATGTGGAGGGGTTGAAAGTTCGTTGTGAAATCAGTATAACTATGGTTGCTGTCCATCAGATGGCGCGCGTAATTTGACACTGTTTTACTAAATTCTTTTCTAGGTAAATGTTCTTTGAATCGTCTTTTAAAAGGTCTACCAGTTTGGCCAATGTAAAAGCTGTCGCAGTCATTGCATATTATCTTATAAACGCCCGTCCTGTCTTCAATTGATTTTGAATGTTTAGGTACGAGTATCTTATTAATGTTATTAGTAGTTCGGTAAGCCATTTTAATATTTATCCCACCGAATACTTTGTTTAAAATTTTGGGTAGGGTGTTACCATATTCCGATGCTATATACCTAATTTTATTTTTATTATTTTCTTGTAATTCTATGTTGTTTTTCTTTTTTCTGTGTTTCTTGACCAAATTATCCACGATTGATCTTTTATAACCATTGGCCTTAGCTATGTGTTTGATCGTGTTCAGTTCTTCGTGAAAATCTTTGTCATCTAATGGTATGGAAAGTAACCTATGTATTAAACTATGATAGGCTGCCATTTTTTGAGAAAAGGGATGATGTGATTCAGCATTTATCGTGAGATCCGTGGTTGTCGGTTTTCGGTATATTTGGTATTGGAACTTTTCATCTAGTCTTGTAATTGTCAGGTCGAGGAAGTTAAGTTTATTATTTATCTCTGTCTCGAGTGTGAAATGTATGTTTCTATTGACACTATTCATGTATAATTTCATATTTTCTATTTGTCGTATTGTGCCATTAAAAATTATAAACGTATCATCAACATAGCGTGTATATGATATGGTGGTATGGTATGGTATGGTGTGAAACACCAGTCCTCAAAGTTAAAAAAAGAAACGCAAAAAGCACATCGGGGAATACAGAGAAGAAACTGAAGAAATTGCGCTGGTTTCAACGTGGACTTGCACGCGCTATGTGAAGTTAGAAGAGGTGAATACATAGGAGACCCGATGGCATTATACCTTGTTACGACGGTGGCACAGATCGTCGTGTTTGAGCAGTAATAATAGAATTTTCAATGACAGATAAAATGTCTGTTTAGACATTTAGTGACAGTTTATATAATTAACATACAGTAAAGCCTCCTATGCAAAAATTCTTCATGCTTATGATTATCCAACACACAGTAATGTAACGCACAATAAGAGTTAATTATTTCACAGAGTTCCACCAAACAATACAAGTCACAATCACAGAAGACCGCGCAGAAGCCCAAAAACAACTTCGATAACGCACACCAATATCACAGATCCAAGACAAAAGCTTATTGGGGCGCTGGCTGCTTATATTTGTACCACGCTGAGGTTCGAGAACTGTCGCCTTCAGGGCCACCGCGTATATTGAAGGCGCATTAAAAAACAATCAAATGGTTCCTTGTATTACCTTATATGAATCGTTGTTACAACGCAAGTTGCCTATTTTGTAGGCATAACAGTATACTACACGATTTTGAAAACCAGCACAAAGCAGGTAAATGTCGCTGGTCAGTACATTCAACATAACTAACTAGCAAAAGTCAGAATGTTTACTACATAAAGACAGTAATTTATAACAAGGAATATTTTATAAATATTTAGTATATATTGTAATGCCTGGCTGAAGAAAAGGTGAATGGTTACTTAGATCATCCGGAAAAACCAAAGCAAAACTGAAAAAAACTCCCGTGCTCTGACATATCCGCAGACTATCAAAACATCTGTAATTATATAGATAGGTCCTTCACCTTGTCTCTTTATTTATTCTCACGGTAAAAACAATATTTAAAATTGTTTAGACTATAGCTTTTGTACACAAGTTTTCAAGAGAGCAGTTATAGGTTAAATCAATATGAGCAATAAGTTTTGCTTCTTGTAACAAGCTTTGCACAATTACATGTGTTCGTATAGACGTTCTAATTAATCTATAGTAATAGTTCTTCTAAAATAAAAACAAAATACCTAAATTTGCTGCACAAAAATACAGATTGTATACATCAACTTATTAAACAATTCTGTGTTTGCTATCGTAGTGTAAATTGTCTTTCAATACACAATCTTGTTACAAAATCACTCTAGAATGCTATAAAGGTAACGTTTTATAAGAATATGTATAAAAAACTTAAATTTTAAAATTATGTAGAAGAGTTAATATATTTATTCTGTCATATTAATATAATAAGTAGTTATGATGTTAATGGAGGAAAATGGTAGGTATTGATAAAGTGGAATCAGTAAAACATTTAAGACCATTGCACAAAATCTGGTTGAATGACGTGAGTGCTGAAAACGGTCAATAATTTACAGTTAGTTGAGAACAAAATTGTAAATGAGCATTATAAATGTTTATGCTTTTGAAATAACTTGAATTATACAATAAAAATAATTTATTTCAATTTGTTTGACTTTATTGATCAAATATAATTTTGTGTTTTCTTAACATTTGCTACTAAATCCCAACATTAAATGTACTTCACAACAGTTACATTTGTTTCTGCGTAAATATTGTTACGACGGTCTAACTGATCGTCGTAGGTACAGTGGAAAACAAAATACAAAATATCAATTAAGCCACTAATCACCAGCTTTAATTTTCACAGTTAACAGTTCGTAATTAACAACACAGTCTCTTACAACAAATCAAATAAAAATTGTTCAGACGCAATAAAATGTCAACTAATATTAAAACACAATTGCATTACAACTATAACGCCCGATTATAAAACACTTCACTAATAACCACTAGAACGCACAGTTTAATATCGCCCGATAATAACTCGAACCGCACGTATTATATATCGCAAAATAACTGAATCTAAGGCCGCTGCCGCCTTGTATTTATACCCCCGCTCACAGACCAGAACATTCCAAACTACGCGTCATCTCTACCTACTACGTAATTAATTGGGGCCTTGACACAGACCGCGCGGCTTCTGTAACAGTCTAGCTAATGCGTCGAGAATCACGTACGCCACACAGTTTCCGCTGGATTCATTTGGAACATTTGATAAACACGTAGATTTTTCTGTGATCTCGTAACAATACTTTATCATTATTAACACGTGTTACCTAATTTTTAATTATGACAAAATTAAACGTAGTAAATAATATTTTACTTAATTCTAGTAACTTATTATTTTACACATTAAACTCATGTGCTTTTTATTTTCAATATGACAGTACAATTTAATTTAATATTTTAATACTGTAATAAAATATATTACTTACATAATTTGTAATATGTAAATAAATAATACATTTATTATATTATGTTAATTATGATAACGTTATTAGAATGTATTTACCCCTTGTGTACATTAAAACGTCTACCATTAAACCAACTGGAGATTCTAAAAAATGTATAATGTATAAAATATGTAATAATACTTATTTCATTATAGGCTTACAGGAGCAATAATTAAGTGGCAATTCGTTCTTATATGATTATAGTATTATTATTACTTTTGTAACTGTAGCCATCTACGTTTTTGAGAATATACAATTTTCAGAATCATAAATTTTTACATAAAAAGCCCTTTGTCCAAAAATTAAACTCAAATTTATTAACGTCCTACCACTAATAACAGTTTGTCCAGTCGCTGATGAAGCCTCGCTTGTAGAATTGGTGAAACCTACCTCAAATATTATTGGTTTTATGTTTAAAAGATTCGCATTTCATGGAACTAAAAAACATATTATTGTGTACACATCTCTTCTTGTATGATTCGTGAAAGTACATTATATGAGACATGTAACTAACCACATTTAATTGACCATTACAAATAAAATATTTCATTTAGTTAGGTTTAATTTGTAAATTTAATTCTACAGTATAGCTGTATGGAAAGCAGGCTAATTTAAAAAATTGACTTTCTGCCAAAGAACATAACTGGAAATATTTTAATATATCTGGCATTGTAGTAAAATATCTCTAATCATTGAGTTCAGTTTCTCAGAATCATTATTTCCCATGATGTCTGTATGCTACATACAATAACAAAATACAATAAAAATACAATAGCAAAGTGTTCTGCGGTTTAACATTAAAAATAAACTTCTTGTATTAACATCAATATATGTTGAATACTGGAAAATATATTGAATGTAGCTTACTTTATGTGTAAGCATTGAAAAGGTAAGTAGATTGTAAAGATTTTAATGCTAATAATATACACAAATCTTTTATGCAAAATACAAATAAGTAGTGTTAGAAACAAACGTTGAATTAACTGAAACAGTACAAAGGATGAAGAGAACTCAAAGCACGTGTTCTCTATCTATAAACTGGCTTTTAATTAAATACACAGCACGAAGTGTAAAACATTGCAGGCAGTGTTGCAACTATTTACCTATGTGCCTGATACCCATTCTCAATTTCTACAAAAACGTTTTTAGTTACTGAATGTAATTACAATGCATTCTGAGTACCTGAACAAAGGAGACTATTGTTACCTCTTGTAAAGGTAACTACTGCAATCAGCAGAGAAACCCAACTATTAAAGTAATTATTGTTGTATATTTCGAATGTGAAACTACCTGTGTCTGTGAATAAAAGAAAAACTACCATTCAACTTGTGTGTGCGTAGCATGAGAATAACGTTTCATATTACTAATATTATTAGAGTTTCTATCTCATTTCTCTTACCAATATTATGTTTATAAATATTATTATTACGTGTTTCATTTTAGTTTTGTGACCATGGTAAAAACCACTGCACTGTAGACAAAGAGAAAATAAATTCCTTAATCATTTGACATACAATCAAAGTATAATCATTTAATTATACGTACGCATTGGAAAAAACTATGATGATTGAAAGTTCCGATGTAATACGTCGGAAACGTTTGTTTGAGGAAATGATATAATTAAAAACAATAGGTTGGAGCAGCGCTAAATTTGCATAATATTCGTGTTTGATTAAGTCTAAAAACAAGCACTGATATACGTATTATTATAATATAATGAAATACACAGCTCGAACTTTCACAAATACACATGTACAAAGCTCACAGACAGACATAATAACTTCAAGAATTGTAAGCGCGCGCTCGCACGCGAGTATGTTAGTTTTCAAAATTTTGCGGCCGTGATATTCTGTTTAATTTGAGCGTTGAATTTTGTTGATGTATAAAAAAAAAGTTTCCTGTGATTGCAGAATAGATCTATCACCACGATCTTCAGGCTGATTTCTTCTCGCTGTTTTTTTACGGAATGGCATTCTTTAAATAATAAATAGGCTATAAGTAAGTAACCTAATACGTTTAAAAACTTAATTGAAATAAATACTAAATCTATAAAATTCAGTTTCAGTTGATTGAGAAGTATTTTAAAATGTATTTTTAAGTAAATATTAAATATATAAAATATAAAACTAATTTATAATAAAGCCCCCCAGAAATCCAACTCTACGCCAAGCCTACAACATCTTGTTCTCTAGTGGTTTGGTTGGGGGGGGGGGGTGTAGCAGTAACTGTTACTCTTCAGCTGACTAACAGGACAATGATAGGTAAGTTGGACAAAATTTTGTGTACCGCTCGATAACACTCTGCAACAAACGATAGAACCGACCGTGCCAACTGATGGATTGCTCTACGTTAGTGAGTAGCTAATGATGGCCTCAGGGCACCAAGACGCACTCTGTTGTATTTAGTCCTAGCCGTAGCACTCCAGGATTCTA
This sequence comes from Magicicada septendecula, assembly GCA_034769895.1. NCBI lineage: Eukaryota > Metazoa > Arthropoda > Insecta > Hemiptera > Cicadidae > Magicicada > Magicicada septendecula. The sequence goes on along the minus strand of CM068374.1, from coordinate 119,854,846 downwards.
CCGCGGGGGTCTGGTACTTTTCCGACACTCGAGGCTCCAAAATTTTAGGTCCTCAAAACTTATTCTCTGGTTGATTGATCCCTTAAAAACACTCGCCCATATAAGCCCTCTTGGCGGGTGAAGGGAAGGAGACGTTTTTGCTTAGTCGATGCCGACAGATTCGTCTGCCGAAGAAGCTGACGCTGCAGCGAGAAACGCTTCGGACACACCACGAGCTTACACGGTTGCCATACGACCTGATAACGCGAGACTAGCTGCAGACTTTCTGCCGTAAAACAGAGTGTCCGTAAATGGCCAGTCGCAGACGATCGCAGTCGTCGTGAGCAAGTTTGCATCACCAGACTGCGCATTGGGCACACGCTGGACGTCTTCTTGCCTCCTGGAAGCTTTTTGTGACCAAATTAACAGTCAAATTTTCCTGTGGTCAATAGTTGCTTGCAATAGTTTTAATCGACAGACTTTACAACGTATACATTTGTCTGCACATTTTCGAAGGCTTTGCATATAAAATAAAACCTCATGATTTATTTCATTGTTGCACGTTATGGAATCACTGAATTGTAACAGAGACCTAATTTTCTATTGCAAACTACATTTAAATGTGAAAGTTTTATAAAGAACTGGCGGAACACTACTTATAATTTATAAGCTGCTTATAATTTATTTTACAGTTATTTTGCAGTAACTACAGATTTTAATATTATTAAAATCAGTGGAAGACACAACTACATTGTTTGAGAAAGCATATTTTGACAGCTAATATATTAACATAATGTATTATTTGCATGGTTACACCTTTATACTAACAATCTTGACAATAATATTTTATTTGTGAGTAATTGTGAAAATATATGAGTTTACTGCCGACAGTAACCTTTTTGTGTATACTACGCTGTACATAGCAAAAATATAAAGAATTATAAAAAATAGCCATCTTAAGAAAGCCAGAAATTGTCTTTTCACACTACATATTTTTAAACACAATACAACTTTGTTCAAACAACGTGCAATTTTTTGTGTCAGCTGTAATCATCACTCAGCTGGAAATTCAAAACAGTATGACATATTGATAAATTTTATTAGATCCAATGGTTTTTATGTGTTTAATATCTATTCCTTTGATTTCTTATTTGAATTTTATTCTTAAAAACCTGTTTGGCATACTCTCTATTTAAAACGATTTTATAGTATATTTTAATACGTTGATTCTTATGAAGCTATTCACTATAATTTTTCAGAAAATAAATGTTACTTATAACTTAGTCTTATAATAACAACATTGTAAATAGTTAGTAAATCATATAAGCTGAGACAGTTTATCGAATTAATACCGTAATCTCTGTATCACTGTCTGATGTTTGGCCAGAATTCAATACAGAAATTTTTTTATTTACTAGACAAATTCCACTTTTATGTAGATGAAAGAGTCATGATATGTTTTATATATCTTAGTTTGACCCAAGAATAGGAACATATTCTAGGAACAAGAATAGGAATTTGTCATATTCTAGGAACTGAGTTTTTTAAAATATACTCATGTGTCGGCTTTTACAGCTACAGAATTCGTAATATTTTACTAATTACAATTGTGAAAGCCTTCCTGATTGTACTAAAAAATTTTAATTCTATGCACATCAAGTCCTTTGAGACATTTCTAAATATCAGTGTTCATTTTTTATAATTTCTGTTGCAAGTGACATTTTAGACCAATATTTTTTATATATTTAATTTATAACTTATCTCCAACCTGACTAAATTATACTAACATTCCTGTTTGTTTTTATTTTGTAAACTATGTTGCCTAAACTGAAATATTTATTCTCAAATAAATTGGTCTTCTAATAGGAAATAATACCAGTTTCTTGGTTTAATAAGTACATTTTATGAGAACTGACAAGTCTGAAGCAAGTCGTTTATCACGTCATCCATGTACGTTGCATTACAGTAAACAATATTGTCAACTATTATCCAAAACGAGAATTGTCTTTGGACTTAAACTATGTTAAAGTATTTTAAGAGATTATACAGCTTCATCAAATCTTATAAAATGTCCAAATTTTAATCTATTACAGCTGTACAACGATCCATACGAAATTATAAAACCGTATAATAGAAAAAAAAGTATTAAAACTTATACGGTTTTTAAGCTAACAATCTCGGACAAGTGTGTTAAGTAGTATGACGTTATGAGGGGTGAGATCTCTAACAGTAGTGTGTGAAGCCGGTAGCCGGTACAGCCTTGAAAACTAGAGGAATGAAAAGCGTAACTTTAAACGAAATTCTGCAAAACTCGTTAATTCAACACAAAAACGGCGTAAGTCAACGGGTTGTACAGAATCCTAAGCGCCCATAGTCTTGGGATAGTGCAAATTCTGGTGCGTGTAAAGTGACATGGTAATTATTTGTTTATGAATCATCCGAATCATATAATTATCGCTTAACTAACTAGATTTTAAACACGGATTATGATAAATATAGGACAAATAATTTTATAAAATACCGTTAACGGATAAGTTTCTGTTATGTAGTATGGTTGTTTTAGGTGAGATTATTGGTAGATGATTAGATGATTAGGTGATTAGGGGATATTTAGATGACCGGTAGTCAGCTGGCAATTCCTGTGTTGTACAGGTTAATGCAACTATTCCTTTCCTACAATAGTGAAAAAACGGCTAGTTTTAACGGAATATTGAATTCCTAAAAGAAAGGAATACAAAATTTTAATCAGTGTTATGCCTAAATAGTTAAAATTGTACATACAATATAATAAAAGTAGAATACATTTTTATTGTGTAAATCATATAGTTAACTTCCACTATTGTTAGTATTCCTTTAATTATGTAACTAATTATCACATTATTGTGATTGAAGTTTTTATCCACGTTAAAATTTTATTACGCAGGAATGATTAACAATGCCTTTATTAGAAGCTATATTTAAACACGTTTTAACATAATCATACTATTCATTAATATTCATTGAGACGCTTATCTCTCTGCAGTTTATAGTCAGGTAGGTACAAAATCTCTAGAAGAAATATTTACGACCTGGATGCATTGCTTGACGTCACGGAACTTGCTAACTATCGCTTACACCTATATACAACGGTTCACTCTATACCACGTACTTAATAGACTGACTCTTCTCTGTACTTCTATATCAAACTCAATTTCGCCAGTGCTGCATGGAAACTCTCATTTTTTTCATCTAACAAGTAATTCAAAGTAGCAGCACTTCGATAAACAATATCAAATAAGTAAACATGTTGCTTTTCTTGTAGAAACCAAAAGAATAGCGGTATCATTGACATTCCAGAGAATACACCGTTTACTTCTACAAAGTCTGTCTTGTCTTGTCAACGAAATCACGGTGAACTACACTGCATATACCTTTGCCAACACCGATGACCCGATCCCTGACCCAATCTAAATACTGGCACTCGATATTTTTCTTCTGACTTTGTTGCAGGATCGCTGGTGGGTTTCGTGAAATGTTTTTGCCACTGACTGATCAGATATAGGCTGTACGAATTTTAAATTGTTATGCAACTCGTCGTACTCAATCAAAATATAAAATCATCTAAAGGTCATAAATACAATAATATGCTTAATCCAATATTTACAGGAGTTTATTACATAAATTATTATTGATTTTTGAATTATATGATTTTGCACAATTTGAGAGAAATTTTGTCATAAAAACATTTAGATATTAGATGCTTACGTTAGTCATTCTAAATTCCTTACTACAGTAGAAACACTCTTACGTACACTTTGTTTTGTATATAGGCCTACTGCTTGTTATACAGGGTGATTCACGGAGATATGTAGAGAATTTAGCAGCTTATTATACATATAAAAATAAAGAGAAAAGTTCATATAAATGTAGGTCCACAAATGCTTCGTTAGCGAGTTATGGCTAACCAAATATTTTACCCTGATTTCAGCTCCTCGGTTCATATTAGGCCGTAGTTCTAGGAACCCAAATTAAGGGACAAACTTGATGGTTTCCTATAGTTTTTGACCTGCAAAATTGAATAAAATAAGTCCGAGAACTGTAACTTCAATAGTTTTGGGGAAAACTGGTGAAAAACGCAAACAATCGTAGTCAAAAAACACACTTTTTTACGTTTGACGTGCAATAATTTTGTTAAATTGCCAATAAACAAATAAAACTTTTCAATAAAACTTGTAGGAAATTTAATTCTGAGAAAACTGGTGTAAACAAAGTAAACAGAAAGAGAATGAAAGTTAAATAAAATGGACTTCAGTGTGGAGTTCAGTTCTTATATTTATAAGAAACTTTTTCTTTATTTTTACATGTAGAATCAGCTCCTACAGTCTCTGCATATCTTCGTGAATCACTCTGTAGCTCCTAAAGTCTCTGCATATCTTCGTGAATCACCCTGTATATGCTATCTGATTACAAAATTCCGATTAGTTCTTTTTTACCAACAATGTATAATATTTGCCTTGTTAATGTATTTCAATTAAGACGTACTACGTATTACTTTCAGGTTAGTATTATACTACGATGCACGCACGCACACACACACGCCTGCACGGGCGCGCACACATCTACATATATTTACACAACATATTAAAAAATAATTAAGAAAATATATTTGTGATCAATGACACTGTCTTTTTTAGAGTAAAAATGGTATATTTTAATATCACAAAGTACAGTACTTTTAACACGCTGTATTACAACAAGTGGATAAACTTCACAAAGACCAACAGCAAATTTTACTTTGTGCCTAGTCAATAATTACAGCTAAATGTTGGTTAATAGATAGGAAGTTAAACTTACATCAAACGTTGAACTAGCCTAATTAATAAAGTTAACCGTTGGCTCAGACAACTAATAGTGCAGTTATAGTTTGTAAAAGAAGATTATCATCATAAAGTACTTCAGTCTAAAAGGGTGAATTAACGAAGCGATATAATCTAAGAACATTCTACAGAAACTTATTTCACGAGGACAGAGATTTATTTAAATTCCAGTAATTTTACCACACGATGTTTACTCCAATAAAGGTTTCCTTTATGATTTCTCCCTGAGGCGAATGTTTATGATTCATCATCTTTTACTTATATAATGAAATACGTTAACGTTACGTAAGGGTTACGTTATAACCCTGGCACCATAATTCATGTTTGTGTTTACTGCGTTACTTCAACACTTTGATTGTACAAAAATTAAGCGCTTCCAAAACAATAGAAATACAATCCGGATTCACAAAATAATACAATTAGTTAATATATATATCTTAAAAATTAATGTCTTTTTAATTGAGTAAAATTCAGTTGCAATAGTTCACGAATGTATTATGAACAAAACTATTGAAAGTAAAGTAAACTCGAATATCACCAGAATTCGTTGTACACATTTGTCAAAACGCAACTTCTAATGCAAATTTAAGAAATTTTTAACATTTAGTAAATATTTAGTAGAATTTCATGATAATTTACTTTGGGTTAAAAGCGTTATGTGTGTACATTTTATATTCTTGAGCGTATGAGAACGCAGCTCACATATATTTCACACAAAATGAGGAATATCAACATTTTGAAACGTCTACGTATCTGACAAATAGTGTTGGTGGTTAATACAAGTATTATTAAAATGGAGTGGCTTTTTTTCTTAACCATTATCAACTTCATTTTTACGTTACTATTTGTTATTGGACGTAAGGCAAACTTTAAAGTCCAAAGTTTGTAGTGTATTTATATTTTCCAATGTGTATTCCGCACGTTAGTGTTTGTGCGTGAGAGAGTTTGAACTTTCCGAAAATGAATGTTATCACGAGAACTCAATCAAGCTTTAATGCTTTTGGTAATATACCTACACAACGAGAGTTTACACATACCTTGTAAAACTCTAGTCACATCTATATTAAACAAAATTTAATAGTGTTAGTGAGAATATTTTTAAGATTCCACTGTTTTGTAAAAATTACTGTTGTTCAACAAAATAGATCAAAAGTACGCAGCCTGTGAGTTGTATGTTGAGTTGTATACCCAATTGCTGGATACCAAAGGGTTTGTCTGATGGAGTTAATATAGGCCTAAGTAATTGTTTCCAATCAATGAGGTTTATCGTAAAAATAAGTTTTCTAACATTAGGCGAATGGTAAGGTAGTTTTTAATTATAAACCAAAGGTTCCACAATTATGATACAGTAATTTTACATATACATGCACCGAGTAAGGAAAGGAAATATACAGAGGAGGAGAAAGTATACTTACACTACAAAAGAATAGGAATCATAGAGCAACGGTCAAACTTTTTCTTACGTTGTTATACGATTTTTTATTACGTTGCCTGCCCTGACACTGTAGGTGGTGTATTCGTTTAATTTCTAATTACGTCCCTCTCTCTTATGTTGCTTTCCACAGTTAATATTCAGTGGCTGAGAGATTTTCAGATACACTTGGAGACCTCACTGTTTCAATCGGTATAGTAGATCTTTCAGTCTACTTTTGATTTTGCTCAGTCTACGTTTATACAGATGCATATTGTAATAAGACTATATACGGTGTATAGTTTGGGGTTCTGGGGAGCTAACTTCCCGAATAGTTTTGGTTTAATATTTGCAAAAATTTATGTTTCTTGACGTATTATTATTGACTTATAGCTCAATTCAACCTAGCGTTGAATCCAGCTTGATAAGTCCGGTTGTTACACAAGAAATTATTTAACGAAGTATTTTTACTTCGGTCAGTTTATTCACTCAGAAGTTCTTCCGTTGACTCGTTGAATCGGTGAGGTAGTTTCTGTGCTGAAAACACAAACAATTTTTCACTAATAAACACTTACTTGGTGTCGTGTCGAACTCGCAGGGCCGTACTCTCGATCCAGTATGTACGGACTTACCGTTTTTGTAATCGCCGCTGCTTGTTGAGTCAACCAATCAAATTCATCCACCTGTTGTCAACTAATCTCTAGAAATAATCTGACTGACTCTGTTTCTTATGTCAACAATCGTTTTATTCAAAACAATTGCTCGTTCTGAGTGAGCATAAATATGATTTATAATTAGATTCAGAATAATAATAATAATAATAATAATAATAATAAGCATGAGACTTTCAACTTTACAAAAATTTGCCTCAGGGTGGCAGAACTGTTTACAATTTTAATGCATCTAAATGTTTCTTGGTTAATAATAATTCAATACCTTCGTGTGCTCTTCGAGCTAACAGGATACCAAGTATTTGAATAGAACTCTCATAGATTGTTATTAAATACTTAGATGTTGATTATAATTCAGTCACTTATAATTAATACAGAAAGTAATAATCATGTCTCCAATCTGGACATTATAGGTTAGTACAATTATTAGATTCAATGGACAATAAATGCTTGAAACAAAGTTAATTAGTGTTAAGATAATTCTTGATAATACAATTAAATGAACAATAAAATTATAAATTCGAAACAGTGTTATCTGGTTAAACATTTGACTCATTGTTTAGGGTTATATAGGTATAATTGCATGGCTGTCAGTAACCATATATTCTGGCAACCTTGGTTATTATTCACCATAATAATTGACCTTGAAATATTATAATGATAGTAGGTTTCTTCCCTAAATCGTAAAAGTATAAAAACATAGAAATATTGTATTAACTTTCGTTAATAATCCAATCATCTGACAAGCCTGTCATTGGCAATTGTTGGTTAAATTGATAGATATGTTGTGGTTGACAACTGTCATCCAGTGTGGTAATGTCACACAAAAAATAATTATTATACATAGAAATTGATTATAAGGTTAATAAATTCACAAATAAAATTAATTAAATCTCTGAGGCTTGTCATTTGTTTTTCAGTTATAGTTACAAGTATACCTTAACCTACGTTCATTGTTATTAAATGTTTCGATAATATCGGCTTTCATGATTTGACTAAAATAGTAAAAATCACTTATACTCCCTTTTAATTTTATAATTTTAATGCCGAAATTGCCCTGGATTATACACTGGACAATTTATTTCGCACTGTTGCACTTCACTCACTGATACTAATGTATATTCGTTATCACAATTTTTAGGTTATGTAACTCTGTTTACTTAATGACGCACACACACTAACAAATCAGCTGACTTTTTATCTCGTCGGGCGACATCTCATCGCTTCGAATGTTGATTGAAAAGTGACCAGAACGCAGCCCTCGCTCTGCCGTTCCGTTCAGTAAACGTCCAAAATTTGGCTAAATCCGTGGATTTGATTGGTGGGCGATTTTCACTTTTGTGTACATACCCCTTCGGTGTTATATTTTAATTGTTAAGTTTGGCGTGGGCCTTCGGTTTCGAGATTATAAATGTTTTTCTCATTTTGACACAAATTCTTATAATTGTAATAACTTTGTTAATATCATTCCGATTTTAGATCTGAGCGTATCAATGGATTCACAACACTTGGCTCTATCATTTGAGTTCACTCATGGTGTGCTTTAGTCCATTATTAAGGAATTTATTGTTTGTGATTAGTACGGTTCACTTAACACTATTATTTCATATTTAAATCTTTATTATCACTACATAATGGCACTCATACCCACTTGAGGGCATGCCTTCCAAGTCCTCATCACTCCTTAGTTACTATTTACTTAGATTTATTTATAAAATACAATTCTTATTCTACTGTCATCTTAGTCTAGGTACTTACATTTATATTTACATATTTCACTCATTAGAAAGTACTTGTCTGCTTTCTAATTGTTTCCATTTGTTGATAACAGAGGGTTACTACTACTGGTTACCTTTGTTAGCTGGAAAATGAGGTAGTTTTTGGTCATTTTTGGTTAATTAAGTGGTCTCTATTTTCATCATTAGATGCCTACTTAATGTTATTCTTGTCTGGTATTAGAGTTCTTTTTGTTATTATCTCTCAGTTACAATAGCTGAGTAATAACATTGTCTTGGTACTGGACTTGGTGTGTTTACAACATTAAACTTTTTTACATTGCAGTTGGTTAAACAATACTAGTTACACCTGGTGTCACATGACATGTGCACTTAATATAATTATAATATACTGTATTCCGTCTTATTATCTTTGTACCATAGTACAGTACTGGTATCACACTCTATTTGTGGTATTGACATCGACATTTCGTTTCTATTCATTTTTATAATGTGACTTTATACAAGTTTTATTAGTGAATTCCATTTTAGTGGGTTTTGGTTCATTTTCTTTGTTTATTTCCTTATTCAAAGTTTATATTGGACATCTGATTTTGTTACCTGTAGGAAGATTGTTATTTCTACTTGTTTTTACATATATTACATTCTGGTTTGGGTAGGTTTTTCCTACTGTTAGTTGTGAATACAGGTGAATCTTACACACATCACAGGTTATGTTATTTGGTCATTGGTGCTAACAATGTGTATGTTAGTTTGATTCACATTGGCATTCTTTTAACCTTATTTTTTGCATATCTGGTTTTAATAAAGATAACTAATAATCTATTAATTATTCTCTTGCTTTTATATACGATTGTCAGATTATTTGACTAGTGTTTGCTGATATTCTGAGACATATTAATACTCCTTTTGTTACATTGTTGCTGTGCATATCTTGTCACTATGGTTAATTCACAGCTTCTAATCAATAAGTATTATTGTTATTTTCATTCCTTTGTATAACATTTCTTTTCTTATTCATTTATAACATTATTTATAGTATACTGGTCATCTCAGTTAGTCAGTTTTCTGTCTATCTCTTTAATCTGCAGGTTGATTGGTCATTACACATATTGGTAGGTGTTGATTTATAGTTGACTGGCTCTTGCAATCTTTTATGCCATGGTTGTTGGTTCTTCTTCACTGATTCTTCCTTCCTCTTCTTTCTTCTTTCTTTCTTCTTGTTTGTTCTTTCTTGTTTCTTCTTTCTCCCTACTTCTTTCTTCTTTGGTTTTGTTTCTTCACTGATTCTTCTTTCTTCTTTCTTGTGTCTGTTTGGTTCTTCACTGACCGAAAACTATTGGGTGGTTGCTTCTGTTGGTACAATCATTGTGTGGTGCAATATCTCTTCACTATAATGTCATTTCATTTGTATTTACCATCAGTTTATTGACTCTTATGGCTGTGAGTTTACCTTTGGTGATAGTTAGCTCATGTAGCGTTGAGCTTGGCATTTTAGACAAATTATTTGGCTTGTCTCCTTGACTCATTATCTGACATGTGTTATCATTTTATATCACTGAAATCTTAGGGCTCATATGTCATGTTACAATATAGAAATGAGGCAGGTACAGCAACATTGATGCATGCTGTTTTTCTTGCCTGTCACTGTTTTCTGATTTTACATCCTGAACTATTTTTTCTCCTTTGACTATAGTCAGACATAGTTACCGCTCTCGGTAGTTTATGAAAATTGCTACTACGTATAAACTCAAGTGATACTAGAGTAACCAAACGTTTACCATTTGTCTAAAATTATCTTAAACTACTTTATGAATGAAATGAAAAATTAAATTAATTTTGATTTACCTTAACTTGTCGAAGAAACATTACTAAACTTTACTGTGGAAATAAATGACTTCAATTATATAATGCAATGTTATCAAAATATTATAATGCCAATTATTAAGCCGATAGACGCCATGTTGCAGAATCACGTAAAGCTATCGAGTGGAGCTTTGCACTGTACATTATTCATATGCCTCGAATCACTTAGTGACACCTGAACGGTTATTGTTTTCAATACTACATAATCCTTGGTATTTTGATACTTCTTTTACTAAACCATTCACATGAACAAATGGTGTTATTAAATATCTTAAATGTTATCAAATTTTGAGTGTTGTGATATATGTATCAACTTAAAAGTAACTAATAAATTACATTTATTAAAACGCATTTGATTATATGCTAATATATTTACACGAAATCATACATTTATTTTCGTGGTGTATCAAGAGGATGAATACTCACTTGATGTGATTCAGTTCATCTTTCTATTATATAGGAAAGCTACACAGGTAGTTATTATTGTTCAGTTGCATCCTTAATACATGGAAAACTATATTTTGTCCGTGTACAATCTCTACAGCAGTCAGTACGCGGAAACCAGCTATTGAAATACTAATATGAATTATATAATAATGTAAAGTGTCAGAATGTAGGTAGGTACTTTTATAATTTTAATTGTCTTCCTAAACACTTGTTACTACTATTACTGTAAATGTTGTAAACAGAATTATTCTTTACTATGGGTTTTCCTTGCAATGGTTACTGTAAAGTATCTATTTCTATTAAGAAGGTGGTTTCTACTTCATGTAAGATATTCTTTTTAGTTTACACCTTGAACCACAGATGACCTAGACATTGTACGGTCAATTGAAGTTCAAAGGAGAAATAAAACGCATACAAACTTATGCTAATTATAAAATACATATGTATGTATGAGCAGACAATAAATGAGCGTTATGAATACGTCGAATACGCTGAATAGGTCAGTGGTGGCTTTTTGACGTTAGGCCTACTAATAAGACGCACTTTTTAAAACCACTGCTATTTTATTAAAAATCGACGTTTCGGCTACACATCAAGTCAGTAGCCGTCTTCAGGAAAAACCAAAACTAAACAACAAAAATAGAAGATAAACAATACTGTGTCCCACAACTAACAGCGAGACACATACAAAAGTATTTACATTACGTATAGGTAACAAGGAAAAGTTAATAAATACAACTTTCCAAACCATGACTCACAAACTCACATGAACACGCACGGCTCAAGGTCACCCCAGACCTATATTTGTGTAGGTAAAAGTAAAATGAAGCTTTTAAATAAAAAAGCAGTGATATGGAAAAAGTCCGGATTACTAGCAGGCCTAACGTCGAGTAGGCCGTATTATCGGTAAGTTAATAAGACAAAATTAAAACGTTTGCATCACATTCTGTGCAGTATTGTATAGTAAAGTTGCACTGAATACGCTGGAATTTTGAAGATCAATTTAAATCTATCTAAAAGGTCAATCTTAAATATGACTGTACTACAATAACACACACATAACACAGTACATAAAGCAGTACTCATCGCTATGATTACCATATTGTTACGTGTAAGTCTTAACATCTGCCATGAAGAATGCCAGCCAGCCATATGGAGAGAATTCTGTGCGGCGTTAACAAGGTCGCAGATTCACACAGTTTCTAGCGAATTCCATAGCGCCTATGCGCAAAGTGACAAACTATTCTCTAATCTCAGCGCGGTAAGTAAACAGCAACCGGCTAAGCAGGTCAGTTAGACATGGCCATATTTCAAGTGCGGTTCAAAGTGATGGTTGCGGTGAGTATTGTGTTACTTAGTACCTTAATAAGGTGACATTTATTGTGGTGTATTGAACAAATTTAACTTGTATTATTGTATAATAGTGCCTTTACTGATATCGAACTGTTATTTGCTGCTAATTAAAGTCTGTAATTGATAACTTCATTGGTGTCAGTTGTAACTAGACCTGTTAACTGGTTACAAATAATTATAATTTCTTTGTGTGGTTGCAAAGAAAAGAAAAAAAATGTTATAACAAAAAATTTTTTTGTTAAAAAAAATGTTTATGTTTGTTTGTTATGGTTAAAATTTAGAATTAATCCTGGTTTTGTGTTTTGTTTAAAAATTAAAAATTCTGTGAGGTTATTTTGGTTTAATTTTCAATTCTGGTAGATCTTAACAAAATCTGGAGTTAATCAGATTATCTCCTTTCAGCAATCGATTAATGATTTTCAGCGCTGCTCCAGTATCTCACTTTTAGTTAATATTTCTCGTCTTCCAGGAAGTCTTGTAGTTAATTGAACCCTTAAATTAAAATGTGAAATAATTTTACAATCCAAATAGTTGAAATAAATTGATTTATTAACAATAATTTTTAAAAATCGATGTTAAATCGATGTAGAGCAATTGTTCGACTCCGTCACAGGGATATATCGATAGGTGATTACAGGTTAAATCTTTATATAAGTATTAAAAAAGGTTCTTTCAACGATTATTTTATATAGTCAGAGAAGGGTAGGCCAAGGAAGTATAACATATACAGAAAATAATCTCAATAATTAATAATTAACAAATTGTGAATAATATATAATGTCTAGTATATTTGATTTTTCAAACCAATCTGCAGGCTATGAGATCAGTCTAGAAGGTTGTAGTGCATCACGGGACCATCATGGCGGCTGTCTGAATTGATGAGGTTATACGTATATATGGTCGCTGGAAAATTTCACAATAAATTCACCTTTATAACTGTTTTATGAATCTCCGTAATCGTGTATACTGTCTATTATGTTGTTTGAGGTATCCTGGATGAGTGTTCAGTGTTCACTGGTGTTAATTGTTTTCTGTTAGAGGTGTTCACTTTATGTCTGTTCGTGGCAAAGAATCGTTAATATGTTGTATAGTGAAATATTAATATTAGGTAGTTTTAATGGTTTAAATCACTTGTATTATGTGGTGTATTGTTCGTTTCCACCGTTGTCGTAGATTATTTATAGTTTTTAAATCAAAAAGTGTTAATTTATGTAACTCCCGTTTTTCACTGATTTCAGGCTTTACCCATTACACTCCGTTATACAGTTTTAGAACGCGATTCTGCATCGACTGTTCCGTTTGAATGTTAACAAAGAACTAACTTACTTCCTTCATCTTAGGAAATATCTTGCCAAGTTAATATTGGAAAAGTATTGTTAAAATAATTTTCACTTCCCATGTACATAATTCCAAAGTACATTATATATGGAATATTTTTAGTTTATTGTTCGCTTTCATGAACTATAACCATATAATTGGTTTATTTATCTCATTCTGTTTAATTTGATAGGTCATAGTCCATATTTGTTGAGATTTTTGTTAAAATTAACATATTTCTGTCTTTTTGGAAATCTAGGCCCAAAAAACCTGTTTCCGTTCTTGTACACAATTACTGCCATTTTAAGTGTTATTAATATAATTATAATAAATTTGAAATGGTCACAAATCTCGGCTTTCCTTAATGCCTTTTAAATTTAACATTTGAACTGTCTTTTAGTGATAATTTATTAATTTACTATTTCTCCTCTGAAATATTTAATTGTTACATTTCGAAAATTTCCAATAATTTAAGATATTTTTCTATATTACTCTTTTAAATCATAGGATCATTTACAGTAGTTGTTAATTGACCTACCTTACATAAATCTTGTTAGTTTACATGGTTCATTGGTGAATTAACTGGTTTATATTAATTTTTGTGAATTCATTATTTGGCCTAGAGTTTAGTATTTTACATATATGGTTTTTTCAAATAAATTTAATTCTACACCTCCTCCGACTTTTAAAAGTTAACATAACATAAAATAAAATTTTTTACATAATTATTGATATGTGTAGCATCTAATTCATGCTACTGTTACAAAAATAATAATTAACATTAATCAGCAGTCTTCAAAGTTAGACATGTTTGCTTAAACTGTTTTGAACATACATTTAACACATTTTATAAATTAATACAGCTTCCATACTTAAACATTTTAATTTGTATGTATGCTGTTATATAACTAATACATCTTACTCTAAACATATAGGTACCTTATTCTATTAGAACTCTTTTAAAAAAATGGAGTTCATGGCTTTGAACAATATCAGCCATTTAAACTTCTTAACTCTATTACAACTTAATCTATTTTCAGTCCTTTCTGATTATACTATTATTATCTAACATCCCCTTGTACAGTAAACATTTCCCTCACATACTTTCTTTATTATTGGCATTTCTATGAATGTCTTGAGATAACAAAGTGACCTTATTTAATGAAATATTGGAAATATTTTCCATTTTAATATTTCATTATTTGTTAATTATAAAATATAAAAGTTATTTTATAGCACATTGTTTAAGTTATAGATAAACTACAACTTGAAGTTTATTACATTTAAAAACACTTCCACTAGTACACATTCACTGTTGGTTCTGACTTATAATTGAGTTTTATTATTCTCAGACCAGACCTTTAGTCATCATGGACTGTGAAGATTTGTTTATTTTTTATCATATAATAACTTTAGTTGGTGCACTTCTTATCATACTACACAATACTTTTGTTTATAAATAATTACAATTTCATAAGGTTTTGGGGTGTTATACTTTCTTTAATGGTATCATTTGGTTTGGGGTTAATGGTAGTTAATAATAGGTTTTTATTGTGGTTCTTCCATCCTATTTCTTCCTTTCTTCTCGTCTTCCTTCTTGTGTTCATTCTTGGGTAAACCAAGGTACTCAGTGTTATTTTGTCCGATGGTTGGTTCGGAGTATCTTCTTTATTATCTGCTTCTAAATTTTTTCTTCCTTCTTGGGTTTGGAGTATCTTCTTTATCATCTGATACTAACTTTACTCTCCTTTCTTGTTTCGGGATATCTTGTTTATCACCTGATACTAAACTTCCTCTTCTTGTTTCTTCTTGTGTTTGGGGTATTATATTTATTACCTTCTCCTAATCTCCTGGGTAATCTCCTGATTTTTTAATATGAGTTTCCTTTAATTTATTTTCTTTGACTTTTATGGTTGCATTTTTATTATTTAATTATTGTTTATCTTTTATAGTGGTGTTTTCCTTTGAAGTGTAATTGAATTTCATTTGACATTCTTTGAGTATATGTAATTTAATTATTTTTATGATCTTAAATGAATTAATTATTGGTGGAATATCTGTCATGCTACACAGTTAATCTGTTTCCACTGAAAACACGACGATCTGTTAGACCATTGAAGCATAAATATATGAGCTCCTCATGCTCACCAGAGAAAGAGAAAGAGAGAGGGAGAGAGAGAGAGAGAGACAGAGAGAGAGAGAGAGAGACGGGAAAAAAATTCGTATATGTGTGTGAGCGTGTGTGATCCTTCTTAAAGTTTTGGTGGAGCATAGTAAATTCCCCGCTGAATATTGTTGATTTATACTAAAGTTTCGCCTCAAAATTTCAACTCACACGTAAAATCCGCTACTGATTTTTTTCATGAGCAATTAATGTATATGCATGTTTTTAAACAAAATATTGTCAAATTGGAGAAAAAACTTAAATAATTTAATAATATTACTTAAAGAAAAGGCGTTTAGTTTACATTTCTTATCCCAATTACGTCATCTGTTTTAATTTATTTTCAGTATAGTATAGTATCCGATATTCAGTGTTATTAATGTTTTGCCTGTGAGCTGTTCTGACTGTTATTGTAGGTAAAATACAAAAATGTAATTACTACGTTAACCAAGTAATTCTTCAAAAGCGTATTCATATGTTCTTTTGCTTTCAGCTTTCACTCTTGCATCTTAATACCTAGTAGTATATCACATGTGGATGTTCAAATAATCTATACGTGTGCAACAGATAGTTATCAGTTTTTGTGAGTGTATTAAGTACAACATAACAGGCAAAGATATATTTTGCTGATTTTTCAGTACGATTTTTCTACTGTTTCTTGAAGTTTACCATATGTTTCCAAAGAGACTTTGTCTTCAACTTTCTCAAGGCTATAATTAACATGGTAATTTAAAAAGTAGTTTACAAATTTTGAGATATACAATGTGTTTTTAAGATTTAATATATTTAAAATGTTCATCGCCGTTAAATTGTTCATAACTAAACAAAGTTTCATAAAGAAATTAACAATTTGATGAACCAATTAGTTAAAAGGATGAAATCGCATAACAATAATACTAGACTATTAGAGCTGTGAAAGTACCCAAAAATAATGAGAAAACAGATACGACACAAAAGATTACAAAAAAACACGAAACTGTTAAAATTAATATAAATAGGTACAGATGTACACATTTTTTCTTTATGAAAGCTTATAATACATAAATTTATTGTATCGTCCTCAGTGACCTACGCTTGTTTGTCGTTTGAAACTGGTATGAGATATCCCTACGTCAAACGGAGAGGAAATTACTCAGTGCTATTCTTGTTATTAAGTTTTGTACCGTGTTGAAGTCTCACAGGTATCATTTATTTATTGGATGACGTGTACCTTTACGTACATTACCCGCTGGAGCACAAACACAAGGAACATATTACTGTTAATACAGAGTGCATGTGAGTACAAGTAAGTAGTGTACAGCTCCGTGTGCCGTCTAAGGAATATTCAATTTTCAAGTATCGACTCAGAAAGTTAGCCTTATGAAAAGGCCATAATTCCCAAAGTGTGACACGCGAATATATATACATCGTGAGGACGTGTATATGTAATATATTAAAATGTAAAACAATAATTAATCTCAGGTAATACAGTGTTTGATTAAAATTAAATTCAAACTGCCATAACGGTATTAATGTTAGGAATATTGTGCGATTTTTAAAACGAATTTCAAAGCATGAAAAGTATGTTTCACTAGCAAATTGTTATAAACTTTTCATAGGAATGTGGAATTTAGGCATAGGTAGGACGTTATATATGTATTTTGCAACGGTTCAAATTTGATTATACTAATAAGGATATGGTGAGTGTGTGAAATTTACAAACACGTCAATATGGAGGAGATGAAAAATTATTTATTATACACACAAATATAGTTTTTCAAGATGTATATTGTATCATAAATTGTCATGTATTGATAATAGAAATAATAGTTTGTATTGTTCGATAATATGAATCGATTTTACTTGGTTGCTGCAACGTCCTCCTCTCCTGTCGTCGCTTACGTCCTGGCGTCCTCTTCTTCAGCGTCTCTCCTTCCTGGTGTCCTCTTCGTCCTAGCGTCCTCTTCGTCTTGTCGTCCCTTTCTACAGCGTCACTCCTTCCTGGTGTCCTCTTCGTCCTGGCGTCCTCTTCGTCTTGTCGTCCTCTTGTACGGCAGGCGCCTCCCGCGGAGATATTCCAATGAGTCTCGTTGTTATTTTGTTTGACTGCTAACATTAATTAGTTTCTTCATAAATTGTTCACTCACAATGATTATAAATTTCACTCGTACAGTTTATTATTAATTTATACTTTATATTTTCTTAATCTCAGGGTTAATATGGGTATTAATTAATGCGGTGCATTAAAGTGTTTTTAAATTCCCTAAGCGGATATCTTAACTAACACGAAACAGCACTATATTACATTATAATTTTTATCTAAATATTTCACCCACTCGGTTCTTAACGCAAAACTTCGTTAAGAATTACCAAGGTTTATTTTATATATGATATTTCTATGTTCGTAAGAGAACAACTCTCTTCACCGGGCACAACTTCCCCTTGCAGATGCTAAAGCAGAACTGTGTCCATCCTAACTCTACAACGAATGAATCTTACTGAATTTAGTGTATTCTGATTGACTAAGCCCAAGTCACATGATTGATGGAACAAACAGATATACTAATTTCCTGAAAAACTTTGTATAATTTAGCAAAGGCATGCATGGAAATTATCTATGAATTTTATTACCCTATCATTGATAAGAGTTACAAATGAGTTTTCTTCACTTAAAAAACCATATTTCTAAAATAGTTATAAACCTCAGAGTATACACAAATTGAAGCTATTTACCTAAATAATTCCTTGTCAATGTTTCACGTTAATCGGTTTTCTACCACTGAAGGTATAGCGATCACACATTATCACACCCGCACTCGCGCACAAATTCACTCAAAAAATACATGACAATATAGAACACCTTTTTAGTTTGGTATACCCTACATGCGTATCCATTTCTAAATACAATACTTACGGCTAAAAGACAAAATATTACATAAAACAAATTTAAACAAGAAAATGTCGTCATCCATGTGCTCTGATACAAACAACGTAGCTTATCATCCTGTGTTCCGTTGCAATTTATATATTGGAAGGCTCATAGAAATTAGTAAGTTAAAATCAAATAGTATGTAATATTTATCTAAACATCAGTACTTGTGATTGTCTGTACACTCTGTAGGTAATTACTTAAAAAGGAAAATTTTACTAGTGAGTTACACCAAAAATAATTCCAAAACTCGTTACTTCCAGATTAAGATGACTGTTCTTATATATTTAGTCTGCACATAAAGAAATTTAAGTATGGCTTTAAACGGCTTCATAGAAAATATATTCTGTACTAACTTTCAAACTTGTTAGACCATTATTGTCTCTTCCAGAAACATACGTAAATATATGTTGTCAAGGCAACACCTTATTCGTGCACAATGTTGCAAGAAATTCAAAGAAGTGTAGTATCTTGCGGCAAATGAGAATCTCATGCATACTAAAAGAGTGCCTTCAATAAAGACAATAGAGTGTGCTGCTGTTTTGTTATAGTGTTCGTTGCATTGTGAGCACGTATATATTGTGATTGAAGTTATCAGTATTCAGAGGAAACTTGTTAAAGTACCATTAACGAAAAATACAAATTTAATATCCCATTATACGAACGTATTGCTATTACTTAAATATAAATATTAATACGAAAATAAATAATAAAAATTAATATTTTTTCATACACTATTTTTGTTAAAAAGTAAACGGAAACTTTACTTTGGATAACAGGTAATCGGAATACCTACTTACCTAACATTTATCATTTGAATGTAACACATCAATGATTAACGTGTGTCATTCAGTTTGTCATTGGTAAAAGATACATTTTATATTAATAGGCCTAATTGTTATTATGACCTTATGCCAGTAATGTTAGTTTATAAATTTGTAGGAGGACAATAAACTTCCATTAAAACGTTTTGTCACGTAAACGATAGTTGTATACTTACATTTGTTAATTTGCATGTGTACACAATATGTGCCACGAAATTTTACTGCACGCTTCAAAACTTTGAGTATGACTTGTAGTGAGCGGCCAAATTCTGTCTCATGTGACCAAACGATAGAAGTAAATGCAAAGAATTTGGAATGTTTCCTACGAAGATAAGAAAGCGTCTGTGCCTCGGGTTTTATGAAACAGTACGTTTGATATTATTCTTTCGTATTGTTTGTGTGTCTGAACAACCTTATTTGCTTGTTTATTTTGACTTCTTGTGTTACCTGACTTGAAGAAATATAGAAATGTTATTTTGTGTGTGCGTGTGTAAACATTGATAAAATTAATGTACATAATGCTGGTGTCCCACATGCTACGAATATTTCTATGCAATTTTTAATATGCTGTCAACATTTTTTCTTTATCATGTTATGAATATAAAAAGAATATAAACTGTGAATATTTTTCATAACCCATGTAAATGAAATAAATCAAGGTACGACGTAATAAAAAAAACAAATTTCTCCCATGTTTTTAAAACATGCTGAATAAAAATCTTTATTCGATTTCATTAAATTAAACATTCCACAGAAACTTTATCCTTACTGCAAGTCGACTAAAAACATGACTTACAAGAGTGTGTTTATATGAATGGAATTTTTATATAAACATGAGGCTTGTTTGAGTCAGATAAACTCATTTTATCCTTCACTTGACAGTTTGGAACAGTCTCTTGCTGTCCATGTCTATTGTATTTCTTTAAGTATAATTTATTACTTAAGTAATTACTTATCGGCAAGATAATAAAGCAATAACACGTTACCATAAAACATGTAAGAAGATTTTTGAAATCACATCAGATCACATGATATTTTAAAATCAAAATATCTTTACAACTTATTGTATTCATGAGCTCTTCAAACAAATGTGAAAGCGTTAATTTTAACACACAAAAATTAATAATGAAAGTACAATTCGGTGTAATATTTACAAAATCTTAAACTATCGTTTACTACGATTTTCCACACAAATGAAGATTTTTGAGGAACCTGTAATGAAAGAACTCCCAATAAAAACACGCGTAAAGCAAAAACGATCGAGTCTCTATTAAACGACGCCAGAATGAGAGTTGATTTCAACGAGACTATAAGCAGTCAACATGTATCCACTTTTGTACAATCATTTTGCATTTTACTTAGTACCGGATATATCCCTTGTATCATGTATTTTAATGAACGGTAATTCCACAGAAACATTAATAACAGTAGTTAAAGTATGTAAAAACTGTTTTTGAGATCTGTCAAAAGGTAACATTACAAAACCTTACTCCAAAGACCAAATATTTATGTGTTTGCTTACTTTAGATGCATATCAATATTTAAGGTATACTTGATAAATTAAATTTATACCGTGATAAGGTATACTTGACCTAACAGATAAATGAAAGAGGTTGCTCAAAAAGTTGACGAAGTGTGGAGACCACTTAGCTCAGCTTTCGCATACTATTTTTATACATAGAAATATAAACAAATGCGATTACATTATAATAAAATATTCGTAATATATATATGAAATGAATTATTGCATAGAAATACAGTTATCACGTCAGATAAGTAAGTAGTCTCAGACATAGAGATAATGCTGTACAACACAAACTTAAAAGCGTATCCAGTGCTTTCATTTCGTTTTTAGTTTTCGCAGTACTATTTACTGCGCATATTATTATTTTATGGGCTCAGGGTAAGGCTTATCTCGCAAATGTTAAATTGCTTAATTTTTTCACACTTTTCTTAGGAACTAATAATGCTATCAACTTGAAATTTTTATGAGTTGTTCATGCGGATGTTCTATGTAGTTTACCGTGGGGTTTAAAAAACATTTTCTTTTGCAAAGTTATAATTTTTAAATAAAACGCTTTTATTACCTGTGTTTTTATAAATATATTATTTTTTAATTTCACAACTTAGCATTATATGAAGAAACCTCTACGTTAAACCATGTATATGTTGCAACGATACAATTTGAAACTGCATAAATAGGTAATATAGAAATTATTACAACAGAGTCTACATCTGGATGTAGGAAAATTTATTAAATTAAAAAATTAAAATTTACTATTTTCTTATTACTTTATAATACTAAATTGTTTATTTAAAATTTGTCTTTCAATAATTGAGTCTATGGGCTTGTTTTACAACTACGTTACTTGATATGTTGAATTCCACAACCACCGTCGATGTCCGGCATTCAGCTGCTGTAGACGACTCGTTCCTCGTTGACCTCAGCGTCGTTGACTTCTACGTTTCACACACACTCGCGTTGCGGTCATCAAACTGTTATTGTTTATAAAATTATCTCAGGTTTTTTTTATAATGGGTGATTAAATAGATCTTGTGTGTTGGGCTTACACAAACTCCGGTTTCTTGAAGTATTCTCGAGTTAATTCAAAACACCACGTTAAGTAGTTTAGGTCTAACCCGGAAAATCTTCCACTTTATGCGAAAAAGCACTAGAGTAATGATCTATTTAAAATTATTTGAGTCCTGTAAATGGTATTGGTTTTGAATACCTCGAATAATTTTTAGATTAGAAGACCCTGTAAAGGTCTTTTTAGATTTAATCTAAAAAGTTGACGAAGTGTGGAGACCACTTAGCGCAGCTTTCGCATACTATTTTTATACATAGAAATATAAACAAATGCGATTACATTATAATAAAATATTCGTAATATATATATATGAAATGAATTATTGCATAGAAATACAGTTATCAGGTCAGATAAGTAAGTAGTCTCAGACATAGAGATAATGCTGTACAACACAAACTTAAAAGCGTATTTAATCTACAATTTTATTACTTTCTTGAACATAACGAGAATAAAAGAAGATTGAATTCATTTAAAAAAACATATAAAAATTATAGTTGTGGAGAATCGAGTATATGGAAAATGTAGCTTATAACCATGAGAATACCCTGTCCAAGTTTTAGAACGAAATGTTAATTTTCTTCGAAGTTATTAAATAAAATGTAAATCACACACGCACTCGCGCACTTACACGCAAATATTTTACATGACTTAAAAGAGAATAGAATTGTGAACATTTTGACATAACATACTTTTTAAAACATAGCTTGCTTCAAAACTTATGACTACTTTATCAAGGAAGAACAAAATCAATTTAAAACATGTCTACGGCTATGAAAAAATGTTATATAGCATTAGAATCCACTTAAATGAATTTCATATCTGTGTACTGTTGTAATATACATACTCTACAAGTGGTAAAAATTTCAGGTCTCTATCTTATTCCATTCCTGAGAAAAGTGTGCAAAAACATTAAATTTTAAATTTTTGGGAAATCATAATAGCAGTTTAATAAGCTTAATTTTTAACAAGAAACATGTTAACATATACCTTAAAATAAGCCTGCCCCGTAGCTGGGATCATCTTCAGGGCCTTCTTCTTTATCAAGCTTCCTTTTCCCTGTCTTCTGGCTTGTCTGGCCTTCTTTATTGTTTCTTGAGTTTGCTTTTGAGCAATATACATCCTCCTTTCCTTGTCCGCACTTTTTATTGCCAGTAATGTGTGCTGACCCAGTTCCATATCCAACTTTTTCATTGTTTTACACTTCACTATGTAGCCTTCACTATGTAGAGTCACTATGTAGGAGTCAATACCTTTAAGGCAAAGCCCGTGGTGAGGACTCGCATCAGTTGATATATTGTTGTAGTACACTGCCCACACTGCTTCCTTCATTTTATCTACATTATCAATATTTCTTTGAATAGCTAGGCCATAGTAGGCTTCGATTTGATCAATAACAGCATCTGACAACCGATTTTTGCCAGCAAGTGGCCTACCGTCACAGAGATTTGTGCCTTTTGATTATTTTTTAGTTTAC
This sequence comes from Magicicada septendecula, assembly GCA_034769895.1. NCBI lineage: Eukaryota > Metazoa > Arthropoda > Insecta > Hemiptera > Cicadidae > Magicicada > Magicicada septendecula. The sequence goes on along the minus strand of CM068374.1, from coordinate 119,831,249 downwards.
GCAATCTTAAGCCCATGGGTTTCTGAAACATACCATATGTACTCTAATTTAGGTATACTAATGTACTAATTATTTAGTACTAATTAATTACTAATAAATACTAATTAACTATAACAAAGTTTACTGTGTCATCTCAAGCGTACGAACAAAAAGCATCCTGTGACTGTGCATAACTATTGAAAATTGGAAATAAAACAACTTTGTATGTTAAAACTAATAATGTATTAGGCCTATATATTTAAATGATCAGGAAGAACCATAAATAAAAAATAGCGGAAAATGTTGTTGAGAAAAATTTAATTATTTGCTTACCCTAAGACCTTAATCATATAAATTATTTAAATAATTAATTTTTGTACTACTTAAAATTTATTTATCGCTTGTTTACTGACTTCCTTTAAAGTTGAAAGGCCATAATAGAAACGTGCACATTAGTAAATTATAAAAATTATTACTGTAGAATGAACTGAAAATAGCTTTACTGTAGACTTTCTCCATGTATTACAAACAACACTATATACTGAACTACGCATTACTGCAATTCGCTTGTTCGTGCAACAAAATACAACTTGCAATTCCATTTACATTGTTTTTATCTAGTGTTTATAATAAAATACATGGTTTATTAATAACACTATATTTGCATAGATGTTAATAAGGTAACATTTAACACACAAAAATACGTGATTTTTTTAATGATGTTGATGATTCAAAGTAAATTAATGATTAATCATAATTGTCACAACTAATGTATCAAATAATATCATTCTTAAAATATTTATGGTAGCTTACCATATTGTATGATTTAATTTACCAGTTTTCCAGTTTCGTCAAAAGTGTGATGTATTGATAATTTTCTGCTTTAATGTGTATGTAGTCAATATGTTTGGCTGGGGAAATTACCATTGACTTCAGCCAAAAAACAACAGATAAAGCTGACCAATCTTTGAAACCGATGCAAGGAAAGGATGAAACCGAATTCGTAAAAAGTAAAAAATATGAAAAATGCTACAGAGATTAAACTGGAGAAAGTGAAAAAGTAACGGCATCGACATGGTTTTGGATCCACGCAAACAACAGAGAAGCGCAGACCATACAGGGCACAGGAAAAATATAATTTCACAACAGGGAATACATGTGCCACATGATTTTTTTCAAATTAGCAGTAATCGGACAACATCAGTACCCAGAGTCAGTCACCACGTTCACCACTGGGGGAGGACTATTGAGGATATAATGAAACATCTGGTTGAAGAAAAAGCAATAGGCAATGTCGGCTACACGGGCAACCGAAAGAAAAATTGTAAAAGAGTATCGTTTTTGAAATATTTCTTACTCATTTACTCTGTTTACGTACTTAGTACTTACTCCCTTTCTTTCTTTCTCTTTATGCCCGAAGCAAAGTACTTGTCTTATTTAAAGCAGAAGTTTTGTTTTGTGCAGTTTCAGAGGTTCTATTCTTCTGTTCACGGTCAAATTTACATGGATAACGATATTTGATTTTGTGTAAATCGCACATTTATATTGTTGTTCTTATGTACGTTCTAACAAACAAATATAACTACAAATATACAACTAAAGTGGAAATACACTTCTCATATGTGTTGCACATAAATATGTTTTGAATATAAAAATTTACTAAATCGCTCATTGTTTACCATTTTAGTGTAAACTATTTTTACATACGCAGTGGCCCACTTTACAATACTATGGATATGCAAGTATTCAAAATATATATTTTTCCATAGTAAAAGTCATAAACATATTTAATTTTCCCGAGTCTCAGAGAGAAGTGCTATGTGACCTAAAAAACGTTACATATTGTGCCTTAATAAATGAACAAATGAGAGGTGATAGAGAACGGTATATGCAGACGTGAAGCTAAATTACTGATATAAAGTTATAACGAAAAGTTTTACCGAGAGTGTGTGTAAATTATTTATAACCGTGTACTCACATAAATAACAAATAAGTAAAACCTTAATGCATGATAAAAAGTCAGTGTGTATCAGACTTCATTATTTATGTCGTTTGATATACATGTGAGGTAATACAAAGATAACGCTGTTTATAGATAACCATTAAAGTCGCAGACAATAATCCTTGGTATCATTAGGGTCACACGGGTCCAGCCTGTTACGTTAACGTGTACCAATGGAAGAGCGTCCACCATATCTTTTTCCGTTGGGAAAACCCCACCAACAAATTTAACGCAAACTGATGGTCTCAAAATTAAAAAAGTATCATGTTGAATAATTTAATTTAAATGTAAGATTTCATTGTTTGAATAATGTATACAAGGAAAATTAAGTAACATTAATTGCGAAATAAAATAGTTAAGTTTGTTTTTCTACATTCTATTAACTGTATTGGGGATGACGCCAGTTTAAAAAAAACATTCTCGTTAATCCTACACTTTAATTTAATAAAACATCAAAAAAGACTGTTATTACTACAACAGAATCAGAGAACGCTAAATGGTGAAACATTTTTGTGTAAACTCAAGCGTTTCATTATTTACATTTTCTATTTTGCTGTTGATGCGTTTTTATCTACATATTACAACACAACTTATTCAAATATAAAGTAGTAAAAAATGTCCGTTTGCTTTTAATATAATTTTGTATTTCTTCACAGACACTAAGCACGCGAAGGCTTTGCATGTAAAATGGAACACTGTAATTTAATTCATTCCTTGCACTCCACGGAAATATTAAATTGCATCGCAGACACAATTCTATACGGCAACCTACATTTAAAGTTGTAAGGTTCTATAAATACGTGGGAGCACAACACTAAAGCTGCTTATATTTTATATTACAGTCACTTTGCAGTAAATAAAGGTTTATATACCACTTCCGACTATCATTCTAATATTAATTTAGACTACTATTCATGTAAATCTACAAAAAGGAGGAAGTACAGTGTTTGAAGGCAAGTTTCATCGTATAACTGACTAATATAATCGGCATCATACATTGGTTTATTATCCGCACTAACGGGATAAAGCTATCAAGTTTGCCTATAAATTTTGTATTTGTGAGTAGTTATGAAAGTACATAAAACTACTGCAAACAATAAAATTTTGTGATCTCCATGTCTTACAATAAACGAAATATGTAAGCCGGAAACTGAGATCCTATATAATTTATTTCCAAGCATATTAGAATTTTGTATAAATAATATGCAATATTTTAAACAGTTTATACCTGTGTAAACTGTTATCACAGTTTGCAAGGAGTTTAGACGCAATACAGTTTAAATGAAAATACAGAACAGTAGACCTTATGTATAATGACTACTGTTATTGCATCTAGTGTTACAAATAGGTTTGATATTCTTATCTTTGACTTATTATTTAATTTTTTTTTCCTTGAAACCGTTTAACTTGTTCTTTATTAAACATAGTTCTTTAGTTTATATTAATTCTTTAATTGCTATAAATTTACGACAAGTTTTGAACAAAAGTTTTGTTAATAAATCTGTAAATACTAATTGAGTAAATTTTATATTTTGAATAAACAAACGAATAACTATGCTAATCTGTGTACAACTAATTAATGCTTGACTGGAGTCCCTATCAAGGAAACGAATGCGCTCGAGTTTAGTACTGAGATTTAATTTTTTTTTATACTTGGTAAACAAACGCCACTGTATGTGGATGGAAACTCATGAAAAATGTTCGTAAATCTAATATAACTTTTTATTCAGGTATACACACTTAAAGCTGAGTTGTTTAGAACTTCTTGAAGTGTCCGACATTACGCTTACAAAATTGTTAATAATTTACTGATTATAAATATAGAAATTTTAAATAGTACCAAGAACTTCAAATTCTACACCGCATCTAGTCGTTTAGGTTTTTCTACATTTCACTTTGAAAGTCTATGGAAAGCGATATTTTGGACGACAACATTTTAAGAATTAAGAGTAATTTATAACTCCTCTCCGACCCGTCTCTGTACGTATTTGTTTGAGATTTTCTCATTTGGCTGAGATGTTTACATTATTTTAACTAACGTAAATCCCTCAAGCTAAAATACATTGGTCTTTAATTTATTGATACCAGTTGTTGTGTAATAATTGTGTATATGAGATATGATGTGTTAAAAGCATTTATCACGTTGTTTCTGTACGTTACCAGACGGTAAGCAATAGCTCTATTGTTCTATTGAAAAAAGAGTTACTCAGTAACTCTCAGTAGGACACGAACTACTTTTTAAAAACTCTAAGCTGTTGCATTACTTCACCAAACTTTACAGAATATTAAACTGTCTTTTTTTGTCCAAAGTAGCATGTCTGTAATGAATTAAAGCACTGACCGTCCCAATACAGAAACTGAAATAAATGCTGTACATAACAATGTTGACACTAAACGTGATTAAATCCGGCATAATCAATTGTAGCGTCACATCACCTACAGTCACTGATTTACGATTCTTGTCTTAACTCATTACTTACAGACATTAATAATTTATTACAATTATTTCCTTTTCAGTTATATGATTCATTTAAATAGTAAGAATCATATCTCTAAATTAAAAGCATTCAGTCCATAGCCGTTTATGTTATTTGCTGTAAATATTTATTACATCTGGAAATCTAATTACTATGCACACATTACGTTGTGTTTATAGACTCACGTGTAATGTATGCAATCCCACTAGATAAGTCAAATTAATTTTTACTAATGATGTCTATACACATCTTTTTAATGTACTGATGTTAAAAAGTAAATATCGGGCTATTGCGGTACGCTCGGTTATAATATATCGAAAATTATTGTTATTCTTTAATAAATGCAAGAAGACTATTATATGACTAGATATTTTAAAAGTTTCAATATAAGAATTTGTATTTAAGTTATAACTAAGCTAAAAACTAATTAAATATGTATATAATTTTTAGGAAATATTTATAAATCAGTACTACTATAATGCATAATAAATTTAACTACCGGTATGCAAGTTATGACCAGTACTGTGAATGCATGCAAGAATGGAAGATTGTTTTGTAGTTTAAAGAAAATTATGTAGGGTACTTAACTGATGCTTCAAAATAAACATTTATAATGAATAATAAATTTTAAATTTATTTATCAAATAATGAAGTAGGTAAAGAAATATTAAAAACAAAATTTAATATGTGGAAAGAAAAACAAAATGTTGTTTAATATATTAAAAATTGTACTTCTGCTGTACTCACAGGTATTCATTTGTAAGATTAAAGTTCACCTTGTGTTCCGGGTAACTAAAAATATCAGTTTTATTGTCGACATCCATCATCGTAACAATATAATTAAGACGGAATCTACGGTATTCAGAACTTTTCCATACAATATTGTGAGTGTGGCATGGATTTTCCTTTGATTGTGGGTGGTAAGACAACCATTAAACAGTATTTTTATCCTAACTCTGGCACTACACAAAGCGTTTCATGCAGAAAGACGGATATTCGAAAGTAGACGAGTGTTGGAATGGTTACTATTTTGAATGAGCCTTGTGCAAACTCATAGCAAAAACTGATCTAACAGGAAATCGACGGCGTTTCATTGTACATCCCAAATGACTTGGAATGTAAACTTCTTGCCTTGAAGATGTTGCAAATTTTGGTTAAAATCAATCCTGTCCTACTGCAAAGTCCTGCTGCATTTAATTTTTGCAGCAGCAAAATTATGTGTTATATTTTTTTTATTTAACTTTAATTCATGTACTGTTAAGTCAGCAATGTAGACACACTTCATAAATTCTTAAGTAAATTCATGTGCTTCTTTTGGCTGATATTTAGTTGAATTGTAGCTGTAATAAATCTTGAAACTTTCAGGATATTTCTCGATGATACTGGCGTTAATTTTGTTCACTTGTTCTTCAGTGAGGCTAGAACCTTCATTCCTTTATAGTCTCTATTAGCTACACAAATTCCAGATATTTTGTAAATGAGATTTTTACTGGAAGGAATAATCATCTTGTCTTTCAATTTTAACTATAATATTTGCAGGTAGTTCTCCATTACGACGCTTTAGTAGGTATTTATCAAATCTGTTTGCTCAGTGTACACGGGCGCGCATAAAATTCACCCGCACCACAGGAAATATACGTTCACATACATTCACAACATACACACACTCATCCACAGTACCTTCATAGAGATGTACATAAAAACTCAATATAAAATCCACACACTAACCCAAGCTTATTTACTGTACTTAAACTTACCTTTCTGTCCATAATTACAAATTAGAAATATTGTCAATTTCAAAAAAACACTAACATTTGTTTTGTAAAAACCGTTTTAAAACAAATTTTAAGTTACTAATTTTATCTTAATAAAAATTGTTGAACGTTTTTCAATTTAGCTTTTTGTTCTTTACACGAAAACACATACACCTGCAGCATTTTGAAGAAATAACGTAAAAACTTTAATAAATATTGGAATAATTTTTGGTAGTTTATTCGCAAAGAAAACACTTCACACTTACATGTCTCAAGTTACTTTAAAGTTTTTACCCCATTACTAAATTAAATTTAAAGAAGTTAAAATTTTATTACATGGTTAAGTCAAGAGAGCCAAATACTTGAACTAAAAACTAAACATCAAATGGATAATTCTACAAAAGTTTAAATAATTTTTAAATTGTTACAATTTAAGTTAAGAGCTCTCAAATAAGTTCAAATAAAGCTCACAAATAAAGTATTAGTGTATCTCACTAATTGTCAAAACAACATGCAGGCTAACAAAATAAACACGTTTAGTTTCTATGCAACCCGAAGACAACCGAAGGAAACCGATAATTGTTCGCGTGTCAAATTAAAATTTTCTATTTAAATAGACTCGTTTCCGTTCCTACGAAATCCACGGACAACCGAACGTAACCGACGCTCCTTTGCGTGGTCAATTTAGGCCCTCCAATTTTGGTCTTTAGACAAATTTTCCCAAATATTAGACACAGCCTAATGCATTTGTCAATCCTCAAGAGAAAAAGTCTATTCTAAATCGTTAGAGCAGTTTCATAGAAAAAATCCGCAAACAATTATTCCTTGTTTCATAGTATTCATATACTAACGATATCAAAACTACGCTCTCTATTGTAAATAAAACACGGGAGTAGGCGAGCGCGCGCGCACACAGACTCGCACGCACAAACACGCACACCTATGCTTCCTGAAAAATTGACAAAACAAATAATTAAATGATTATATTGTTACGACAGTCACATGGATCGCCGTGATGAAACAGCGGAATAAAATGTGTGTACACCATAGAATGCGTTACACAACTTTAAATATAATAACAGTTAGATTTTGGCTGCTTATATTAGTTACGGTAAATTCCTTATTACACCTGAAACATTCATTATTATTTGTTGTATGTACTGCGTCTAGTGTGTGCTATCTGATTACAAAATCCCAATCAATTTTTTACCAGTTATGTGTACATATTTGCCACTTTGTAGTAGTTACATTAAAAATAATCTCAATATATTACGTGCAATAACATCTGTAGTAGTACAAATCTACGTACGTAAGCGTACGCACATTTATACGTACACAATATATTAAGGGAATTTATTTGTGGTAATTGAAAATAATTTTTTAATAAACAAACGGAGATTCCAGTATAAACTATATACTTCAATTACGATGGACAATAATTTTATCTGGCTATACTATGTAAACGGGAAACGCTTCTCAAAACCCATCATCAAGTTTTTCTTTGTACTTAGTCAATAATTAAGGGTGAAAGTTGGCTAATAGATAGGAGGTTAAAGTTACGGCAGACGTTGAACTAGCCTAATTAGTAAAGTTAACCGTCAACGGTTTTTAGTGACATCAGACAACTAACAATGCAGTTAGTCTTTGAAGGAAGATAATTATAGTAAACTACACCAGCATCAAAGAGCGAATTAACGAAGCGTTATAAACTAGGAACAGAGCAAAGGGAACTAACTTTAGTGAGGAGACCTCTTTATTTAAATTCCAGTAATTTTACCATTCAACATTTATTTCAACAAACCCTCCCTTTCTGATTTACTAGTGATGCGAGTCTTTAAAGTTTATTTACCAAGTCACTTTTATCTCTCACTTATTTATCTGTAACCCAGATATCGTAAGTCACGTACTTTGATTAGTGCACTATTTCACTACTCCGATTAAAAACATAAGCGTTTAAAAAAATAAAAAAGGCTATCTGGGTATATAATGTAGTATTTTGTGTATTTACTTTAGACATAACTTGTTTTGAATTCAGTAAAATTTGGTAGAATTAGCTCATTAATGTATTACGGAAGAAAACTAATGAATGTATTTACATTCATTAAATACAATGTTAAATAGAATGTTACCAGAATACCTTGAACACATTCCTCAGGACGCAATTCCTGATGAAAATATTAGAAATCCCTTAAATTTTTAGTAGAATTTGACATATGAGTATTAACTACATAATTTGAATTTGTCTAAGTGTCTGAGCGTATGACACACGTAATTCTACAGAAAAGAGAAAGAGTAGAAACATCAAAACCTTAACGATTAATAAAAGTGTTAATGACTAGTAAACGTATCATTACATAGTAGTGGGTTTTGTATCTTTAAATACTATCAACGCCACTTTTATTTTATAGTTTAATAATTAAATGAAAATACTTTAAGTTCTAAGATTTGACTTAATTTTCTATGTGGGTATATATTCACAATTGTATTTAGCGTGAGAGCGTGAGTGCTTTCTTAGAAATATAAAGTTGTTCCCCTATGTAGTGAATCAAATTTTAATGCATATTCAGATAGGTGTGTTCTTACAACATAGCGTATACTTATTTGATAAAACCCTAATATAACCTCAATAATAAATTTTTTATTAGTGGTAACAAGAATATGTTCAATACTCGGCAGGATTTGTGAACGTTTCTACTGTTTGACGAAATACAATTAATTGACTTAAGTGTATCTGCAATTACAAAACTGCGCAGCATGTGCGTTGTTGTATATCGGTCGGTGTATTAAAAGATTTACCTAATTGATTTATTAACGCACATTATTTTGAAAGTAAATTTCGCCGATAATAGGCGGAGGGTGAAGTTGTCGCAGATGATTAACCTAGGTTTTCAAAAATATGTGCTACTCATCTCAGAGTTACGTGTCTCAGATAAAAAAGAAAATATACAAAGGAGGCGAAAGTATGCTCACACAACAAACGGCATGTAGTCAAACAGCAGTGGTTTTCATTCATATTCTTAACGTTGGTATTACCACCCCTGACATTGTCGTTGGGCAATTCGTTTTATCTTCAATTACTTCTGTTACTCTTAGGATGGCTTCCACAGTGAATATCAGTAGCTTCTACAGCCAACTGATTTTCAGATATATTTGAGTCCTTGGTTTTTAAGTTGTTATATTAAATCCTTCTGTTCGCTTGTATTTCCTTCAATTCACATTTATCGTCTCCTGTTTCCCTGGCCTGCCACTAACCTTACAACGGTACTTTTCACCGACTATTATAAGAGACATTTTATCTACCTTGGTAACATAGCAAACTAGTTACTACTTGCAAAACACAAGATATTAATTGAGTGACCTAAAGTTTCTCCTTTCTCTATCTGAAATTTTATTATGAATTTAACAGAATAAAAATTCATTTTTTTCTACCCTAACTTGTCTAACAGACATTATGACACTTTACTTTAGAAATAAACAGCTTCATTTACATGACATGATTTTAGCAAAATTTATTGTGTTCGAAAATGTGGAAATATCTAAAGTATGCACAGTTGCTAATGATTCATTATATTCTGTAGAGCATACATTTCTATTGATAAAGTGGTGGTTATTTTATTAGGGAGACATAATATTAGTGTGCACCATAAACTGACACCATATTGGTGTTACAGGCAATGGAAAAATTTTACAGTCATGTAAAATTAAAAAAAAAATAATAATATGACGCATATCAAACAAAAACTGATTATAAAATTTACACGTATGTACAAGCAGATTATAAATAGAGGTTAGGACTACGCTGAGACGTTCTTTCAATAGGGTACGTTAATAAAACAATAAGAAATGTTTGCAACACATTCTGGACTGTATTGTCTATTAGGGCTGCACTGAATTTGTTGGACCCTTAGCGATCAACTAAATCTACAAAAGACATACATGTGTGTTTGTGTGTGTGTGTCTGTGTGTGTGTCTGTGAGTAAAACTTTAATACAATAATAACAATTATTCACTCACAAATACACAGTGTACATAAATCAGCCGCCATCACTCCAAGTATCATATCTGTATTGGCACGCACGTCTGCGATAATTCTTGCAAAGCATAATGAACAAACATAAATTATTTAGTAAAGTGATTTACAGAAAAGACTTTTACTGTGAGGGTATTATTCCGAATATGCAATATGTTTTAATTTCTTTTCTTTTCTTTTCTTATTTATAATTCTACTTTAGTAGACTAATAGCAAAAGACAAAAAAATTACCACATAATTTAACTGCAGCTTTCGACGTTGAATGTTATCGATTAATTTTACTAATTAGGATAGACTAGATACTTAGTTGAACGTTCTCTTTTAGTGAGGCCAAATAAAGGTTAAGTAACTTTTACCAAATATCTAAAACTATTTTTAGTGAGTGTTGGCTATATGTAAACACAGTATATATGTTTAATCCAGTCTATATCTTCATTTAATTTATTTTATGATTGCTTCACTTATAGGTTTAAAAATAATTTAGCTGGGAATATATAATTGGCATTTTTACTGTGAGGTAAACTTTATTATGTATACATGTGGGTTTTTTATTTATTTTAACTTGTATTACATCTGTACACACAAAACGTAAATACTTAAATTGTGTCTGCTGCAATGGGGTTTATTATACTTAACTTACATCCGTTTCATTCCAAAGATTAATTATTTAATATTTACTGTATAGTTTGTAAGGAAAGTTTACTAATTCTTCCGGGTGCAGTCTCGTAATAAAATCAAAAATAATGGACAACATGATTTTGAAGCTAGTTTGGAATCTTTCTAATCTGATTTAAATTAAATTCGCACATTTTTCGTGGTCCCAATAAACAACTTGAGTACGTTTAATAAATCTTCTATTGTTGTTACATACCGTTGATATGGATATCATACGAAGTAGTGAAACAAAGGTCATAATGAGTTCTAAGAATTCGTTCTTGTCAACATAAGGTAACGGCGACGCATCATGTTACGACTATGAAATATGATTATAATTTATTGACCGAATCAACTTGTACACTGCTTTCCTCTTGACCAATTCTGTGGTGCACCTGCCTGTGCAAATGTGATTGCTCGAAGGATATCCGGCATTCATGATTGAACGAATAGGGAAATTGTTGAAATGATTTATTCAGGAGAGGGAAATATCTAATTATCTAACGTTCTATATCTGTGGTTAACGTTTGGGTTACAAACAAGTGTACAGTGTGCAGGACAAGCGTAATTCCAAATACAGCACTAGCAGAAAAACGTTATTAGAGTTGTTATTATATTATGTTATTTTAGTTGAATTTATGATATTACATTTTCCTGTCCTTGTGGAATGTTTAATCTGAGTTCCGTTACCATTACTAATTTTACTCAGCCAATAATTGTGCCGGTGTTTGCCTAACCCGGCGGTCGAAGGCTTTAGAAAATTAATTTTAAAATAACGCGAACACAAAGGTCGGTTAGAGCTACTAGATTTGGACGGCACCGTTGAGGCTGCGCGCGCACTCTGTGGGCTAGTTTGGCTGCTTGTGCATCATTACTGCTTAATTCAGTTACAGACCGGCACTCAGAGAAACAACAGACTCCTGATCCGAACAGATTGTACTACGTAGTTGCTTCTTCCACTCTAATGGCAGGCTAAATTAACGAGACTTCCCGGTAAGTGATCATAGCCTCTTATTGTATGCGTCAAAAATAATTAAATTTAATTAACGAAATGTATGCAGCCGTATGAGAAATACGAATGTATGTGGTGCGATCCGGCAGTGTGTATATTAAAAGAATTATTTAATGTTCAGTATATACAGCTCATATTCTTTTTATGATTATTATATTGTAAGAGTCACTGTAATTGTTTCATAGAGTGTTATATAAGTTATAAGCTAAAGTCAGTGCGTAGGCATGGAGTTGAATTGTCCACGTGCATGCAACAGACTGCACGCGTGTTCTTTTAAATTAATTATGGCAGTAAAAATAACTTGTGAGACCACCCTTAGAGGAAACACTATTAATATTTTAGTTGTGTGCAACTGTGAGTGCCTTGAATGTGATCATTTTTTGGCAAATTGCAATAATTGTGCCACCACGTGGCAATCTAACCTGTTGGATTCTGTCGGCGCGTGTTAAGAGCTCGTGCAAGTGACTTTTACTCTACGCCTTTTAATAATATCTTTTTATTTTTTGAGCTAATCATCCCCTGGTAGACTTTATTACTCTTTAAGCAATTTGCAAATAAATAATAACCGAAACTTTGTGCATTTATCTTGAGTTGGTTGAAGACCCGTTCTGAGGTTATTTACCTGGGAACTTGGGTGGACAATTTTTATGAACAGCATTTCGAATTCTTGTGAATTCCCAGGGTTCTCGTCTAAGCCGGAGATGCTGGTCGATGCTGATAGAACTACATCTTCATCAGCCATGAACCATCATACACACACCTGTTCGGAGGAGGGAGTCTGGTGAACACACTCAAGATGAAGCACATGCTCATAATTATGGTGATATGAACTCTTTTATTTTTCGTTGGCCGGGCTTGCCGTGCTCCTGATTTACAATTTAAATTTCTTTTGAAACCATGTGCCCACGCGGACAGTCTGCTCTGGGGTGTGTCAGCTGAACATTCATTCAGAACATCATGTGACTTTAATAATTTAACTTCATAAAACTAAGTACCATGTTTGTAATTGTGTGCTGCACTGGGGGAGCGTGCTAGAGATTTTTTTTCACTTAAATATATTCATATATAGCCAATAGTCATTACACACTTCACTACAAAATTTAAGTCACATGTTAGGGGTTCTGTTCCGGCTGGTTCAGAACGGGTTTATATTTTAATTTCATTTTGGTTTAACATGTAAGGGCTGGGCGGGGGTTTCGTTTTCGTTTTTAGGCTATTTTCTGGGGATAAAAGGGGACATAGTTTTTGCCAGGCACATGTTCATGCAGTTTAAGGCAGGTCTGATTCCTGTCACACATGGTTAAGTACAGGCTGGCGCGCTCCCACATCTGCTAGGATACAACAGTCAGTTATTATAAACTCATTTATATACAGCCATCCGGCTTTAACAGAAAAGAACTTTCATATTTTTCTGGGCATATACTGATTTATTTTTTTTGACCTTGTAAAAGCATATACTGATTAATTTTTTTTTACCTTGTAAAAGCATATACTGATTAATTTTTTGACCTTGTAAAAGCATATACTGATCAATTTTTTTTGACCTTGTAAAAGCATATACTGATACATGTATCCATCTGGATTTGTAAAACAAAATTAACGTTTTATAAACTCATACCAATTGCTTAAAATCAGGTGATGAGGATTTTTCTCATTTATGTGATGTCTAACAAACTTAAAGAATCTCATATGCTCATGGTGGGCCAATTATCAGATGCTATCTGTACATATGGGCGGTCCGGTCTCTCTTATGGGTTATGAGTGATTATCATCCTTTCGGGGGTTTTTCTTAATTATTTAAATTAATGGGAATTGATAAATGACGGTGACTGAAGGGCGAACATTTATGATTGCCGGTTTTGGGGCTTTGTAGAAACACTGCCTGTTGAGCATGCGTATTCCAAGGGTATTAGGTGTTTATAATATGTGTATATAATTATGAGTGTATGTGTCTTTATGTTTCTGTACGTGTTGTCAATGTTAAATGTTAGTAACAAAAAGGGGGGGAAGTTACATAATTACAGAATGTTACCTGATATATATATACATGTTTATAGGGATAGGAAGCTATTGTCTTGACACGATTAAGGATATGAAAATTATTTGTTTATTATGTATTTTGAGGGCTATTGCCCTTGCCACGTGATACTTATGTGATTTGCAGCATATTATATGTAACGAATTATGGGGGCAAAATAAAAGTTGTTATTGTTAAATTACAGCCGAGTTTCATTGCAAGTCCCGTCATACTGGACCCAGCGCAATTTTGGCTTCTCTAGGCTCCGGCCTAGTTCTAAATAACTTGTGGCTTCTCTTTAAAAAAAAGAAAATAATATAAATAAAAAAAGAATATATAAATACAAAAAAATTTTTTATATATACAGCAAAAAGGAAAGAGGGGTTACAAATGGTAGCAGAGCGTGGTTAATTCTAGGGTTGAACCCTTGGGTCCTTGGGTGTGACGGGGCTTGCAAACTCGGAAATACTATGCTATTGTTGAGCCATTATATTTTTAGGTATATGCCCATGTAGGCTAGTTTAGGTTGTGTAACTTGTGAGTCTGGTCGCACCAATTTGTGTTCGGAAAATTTGATAGGTTGAACTGCCGGGCAGTCTCAAGCGTGGCCTGGATGATAGAATGTTGCGGATTCAGGATCGGAGTTTAGCGTGTGACATTAGCGGGATGCGGTATGACCCGATCGGAAGTCGGTACCGTCACCGACTTAATTCCTGTTCACTTTTGATTACTAGTTCCCGAATTAGGAATTCTGATTGCTAGTTGGTTTCTGTGAGTTATGTGTTGGTGAGACGTGTGTGTCGAATTGATGTTTGATGTTATGTGTGTTCAGTATTGTTGGTTGTTGCTTGTCTCCTTCTGTGGTGTGAGTAGATGGTTCCGAAGTAGGCCAGGTCTCCGCAGCGCTAGAGAACCTCTAGGGGTCCTCTTGATGGAAGAACAGTACTCAAGGTTTTACTAGTTTAGTGATTGGTGTTTTCATGTTTTGTCTGTGGTGTGTGGTGAATAATTAGACCGTTGGCGGCATGAGTGTCATGAATCCCTACCTATTTTTGAAAAATGAGTTATAGTTCGAAATTAAGTCCCGGGGTGGGAGGCCCCAAGGGGATGTCGCTTCTTTGAGAAAGCAATTAAGAGACGCCCTCTCCTCCGGAGGGGCGACGTCGCTCGTAAAATTCACTGATGTGACAGCGGAGCTCGAGTTGTGCCAGGAGAAGTGGGGAGAGTTGCGGGAGATGATGGAAGATTTGGAGTCGGCCCCTTCCAGCCTCAGGGCGAGACAGAGAGTACGTCAACGAGCGGAACATCTGCAACATCGACTGGAGAACTTGTCCGCACAAACTACGATTGCTGAAGTCAGCGCCACGCTGAAGCTGATTTCGGAACAGATGGCGAAAGCATTGCGGAATTTCGTGCCCGTGAAGTCTCAGCTTTCCGTGAGCTCTCCCCAGCCTCCTGACATGGACATAGCGCAGACGCCGAGTCCGGCGGCCAAATTGCCGACGTTCTCGGGCGGATCGAGCGTTTCTTACAACAAATTACCTAACCCCCTGTCTTCCATTATTCAGCAGCTTCCGGTCGTTGATGGACTGGACGTGGATAAATTGATGGCCAGCTGTCCGACTTCCCGGGGATGTCGGATGGCACCTTACTCGAACTCGTGTATCCCTACTGTCGGGGGTCCGTGGCTGAGCGGGTCGCGCAGACTATATGAGGTGGCGGCAGTGTGACGTCTTTCCATCGGGGGGTGTTGGACGCATGCGTGCCTGGCCGATTGCGGGAGCAGCTGCAGCATAAACATTGTTATCGGGTGCAAGCCCACGGCGAGAACGTCGCGGAGTTTGCGCGTAGTATCCGCGAAGCTGTCCGGATTTTGGGGTTGGGACTGCCCGAGATCGAAGTAGTGCAGATGATATTCGAAGGGGTTACTCCCCAGGAGAGATCGCGTTTAATTTTTACTGAGCGACCGCGCAGCTATGAAGACCTCGAGAAGATGTGCGTGTTATCCCGGGCCATACAAGCAATTGATGAGTCCCGTAGGCCAGTAAGGGCTAGTCCGGGCGAGTCTCGAGTGGTGGAACGACGGGTCGTTCAGTCCCAACACCGGCCAGAAAGAAATACCGGCGATCGAGGTGGACAGTTGAGAGGCGTGGTTTGCTTTCGCTGTCGTAGAGAGGGGCATGTTGCCCGCGATTGTACGGATGGTGGTATGCGTCCAGCGCTTCCCCCGAGGGTCCGGTATCTAAAAAACTAAGTTACCAGGGGGGGACAAGTCGGAGGTTGTCTTCCCCTCTTCCTCAGACTTTTCGGTGTTCAAGTGCCTCCAGGCAAAGGATAGGTCTTGACTCTTCTGGTATCAAGGTCCTTGCTACTGTGCGGCAAAAGGCTTCTGTATGCCCCTTCCTGTCGCTGGAGGTAAAGAAGGGTCAACTCAGAGCGTTAGTTGACTCCGGGTCAGCCCGATCTATCATCTCATCTCGAGTATGTGCGGACCTTGAAAAACAGGGCTTAATAAAAGGGTCGGATCGGTCGTCTGTAGTATGCTGGACTGCTTCACGGGAAATCCTGCCCATCTCCCGGGTGATTTCCTTTAAATTCAAGATCGATGGGTTTTCTTGGGTGCGGCCTTTTCTGGTTTCTCCGGCTCTGGGAGTTGATTGTATTGTGGGTGCCGATTTCATCGCTAAAAGTGGTCTCGTGTTGGACATCCATGGGCACCAGTGTTATTTCAAATTTAATCGGGCGTTGTTATTCCTTTTCTTGGATACCAGGGAGCTAAGGGAGGTATCCTAGAGGTCGCTTGTCCCGATTCTGCACGCAATCATCTCACTCCCGCCCAGCAGAGGGCCTTAGACCGACTGTGTGAGGAATTTCCCTCCGTATTAACTCCTAAGTTGGGACTCACACATTTATTAGAATATAAAATTCGTCTGACGGATTCTAAGATAGTGAGGTCGCACCCATACATATTCGCTCCTCCGAAAATGGCTGTTCTGTGGGAGAAGGTTCAAGAGCTGTTAGAGCAAGGGGTCATTGAACCTTCCAATTCAAGTTATGCCAGTCCAGCGTTCCTGGTACCCAAGCCTGGGGGTAAGCACCGTATGGTGATAGATTACCGTAAATTGAATTCTAATATTGAGGTGGATTCGGTTCCCCTTCCTGATCTCCACTCGGCTTTCGATTGGTTTAGTGAGGCCAAGTACTTCACCGTGATTGATCTCAACGCTGCATATCACCAAATCCCTTTATCCAAGGAGAGTAGACCTTACACTGCGTTCTGCGTCCCGTGGAATTTATATCAGTATACGCGGGTCCCTATGGGTCTGGCGGTGGGTGCCCAAACACTCACGCGTCTGCTTGACCTGGTGTTTTAAGACGTAAAATTCAAATTCATTTTCAATTATTTGGACGGCTTGCTGGTCTACAGCAAAACGTATGATGAACATCTATGTCATCTAAGGGAGGTGATGTGCAGATTGAGGAGCGCGGGCCTCACGGTCAATCCGGAGAAAGTGCGAATTGCACAGGAGAGCATATCATTTCTGGGGCATCTGGTCTCGCACCGAGGCGTTACTGTGGACCCCGAAAGGACCCAGGGTATCCGGGATTTTCCCCCGCCTAGGGACGCCAAGGGCATCGCCAGGTTCGTGGGAATGGTTAACTTTTACAGACGGTTTATCCCTAATGCGGCGGAGATAGCCGCCCCGTTGAATGAATTGAGAAAGAAGGGGGCTAAGTTTGTGTGGGGCGAGAGCCAGCAGAAGGCTTTCGACACCTTGAAGGAAGGTGCTGCGGATCTCCCCACCGGTGCTGCGGATGCCGGATTTTTTTCAGCCGTTTATCTTGCAGACGGACGCGAGTTCGGTGGCGCTCGGGGCGGTTCTGTCCCAAGTCGTTGATGGTGCTAGGCAGCCTGTGGCCTTTATTTCCCGAACATTGACCCAGCAGGAAAGAAAGTCATCAGTCTATGAGCTAGAGTGTTTAGCTGTTGTATACGCTCTAGATAAGTTCAGGCGTTTTCTGGAACACGCTGAGTTCCTGCTCGAGACCGACAATCAGGCTCTCTCTTGGCTTCTTGCTCATCCCCGGCAACTGGGTAAAATTGGTAGATGGGTAGTCAAGATCTCATCCTTCAAGTTCAAAGTGCAAAACATTAGGGGAACTCAAAATGTGGTTGCAGATGCTTTGTCACGCATGTTTTCCATACCCAGTGAAGTCCAATCTGAGCAACCCTGTTCTGTTCTGCTAGACTTTCCGTTAGCCTTCACTGATGTGTTACCCCATCAGTTGAACGATGAAGAGCTGGGTCCTATTATCCAGAATATAAAGGAGGGTAACGTTCAGGCCCCTTACTTCTTGTCCAAGGTCGTCCTGTGTTGTCGAGTAAGAAAAGGACGTGCCCCTAAGATCGTGCTGCCTAGCAAGTTAGTGCCCATGGTCTTCAGCTATTATCACAATTCCCCAGTAGAAGGCCACAAGGGAATTTCGAAGATCATTTCCAGTATTAGAAAACACTTCATCTGGAAGGGCATGGATAGGGACATCGCAACGAGGGTTAAGAGTTGTCATCTGTGTGGCTTGAGCAAGCCTGCCCAGAACACAAAGTTAGGGTTGTTGTCATCGGACGTGGCGAGCAGACCGATGGAGAAGCTATTCATCGACTGCGTGGGACCCTTCCCGCGTAGCAAGTCAGGTAATGCTTACCTACTTGTCTGTGTGGATGCTTTTTCGAAGTTTGCCTAGCTACTGCCCTTACGGCAGGCAACAGCTCGTTTAACCATAAGCGCGCTTCAGAACCATATTTTTCAGCATTTCGGTCTTCCGACCATCATTGTCTCCGACAATGGCCCACAGTTCATTTCGGGTGAGTTCCGGCGGATGTGTTTCGCCAGCGGAATTAGACATGTAACCACTTCCCCGTATTACCCACAGCCGTGCCATGCGGAGAGATTCAATAGGAATCTCCGGTCCGCACTCATTGCTTACCATGCGGAGCAACAGAGAACCTGGGACCAGAATCTGAAGTGGTTGCAGTTAGCTTTCAACACGGCCCTGCATGACAGTCATAAGGCCGTGCCCTTTGAGATCATGTTTGGGTTCTCGCCCGCACTCCCGTTGACTAACTTGTGGAATATTTATGTGATCTTCTACCACGGGAGCCCGATTCTGGAACTGCGGAGAGATGGAGGGAGGCTCGGAAGAATTTGCTGCGAGCGCACGAGCGGGTCCGTCGACGATACAATCAGGGGCGAATTCCGAACCCCTTTCAGACCGGCGAATGGGTCTTCTGTCAAAGCCATCCGATCAGCTCAGCCGCGGACAAAAGAGCCGCTAAGTTATGTTATCGTTGGTCGGGGCCATATCGTATCCTGGGGTTCGCGTCGCCAGTGACGGCTCGGTTGGAAGAGCCGGGTAGTAATCCTAAAGAGATTACTACGCATATTTCAAAATTGAAACTGTGTAGAAGAGGGTAAAAGGGGGACAAGGGGGGGAATGATGGTGGTCTCTGTGTGAGTAGGAATGTTGTCATTTTAAAAGGGTGTGCTCCGGGGGCGTTATCGAGAATGATAGGGTAGCGGGTAGATGTTCACCACAGTCCCAGTGGTGTTCGTCTACTTCACTCCAATTGTCCTTATGTCCGGAGGGAGCCATGTCCTTACCTTTAGCCCCAGCTTAAGACCTTTCAATGATCCTTGACCTTCCACCTTCCGATTTTCCTAACCTTCCCCTTTGAAAAACAAAAAACAAAAAAAAAAACAAAAAAATTAGAAAAGCATTAAAATAAAAAAAAAGGAGTTAGAGAGTGGAGCGAAACGTGTCGTGTCGATGAGGTCGGTGGTGCACACTTCATCGACACGGTAGGTTTTGGGCATGCCCTTGGAGCACACATGTTAAACTTCTTTGTATGTTGTAATGGGTGTCATAGTCACTGGTAGCCGGGCCTTGCGTCCGGTCCAGAGTGGAGACCATTGCATCATGGAGACCATCATTTCCCCTTTTCCCTTGCCCCGTGCAGTGACGGTATGGTTTAAAATGGAGGTAGTATTAGAGTATTCCCCCCCGTAGGTATATAGGGCAGATGGCCCTGTTAAGGTGGCAGTCGTGTTCTGGCTTGTGTGGACAAGCCTCAGGAGGTCGGAACTCAGGGAGCTCCCGAACTTTTCTTTCGTCTTTCTTCTCTGTCCCTCTTTGCTGTGGGCTGGCCCAGATCAGGTCAGCGTGCAGCACCCGGACACTTACACACTACACATCTTCTTTCGTCTCTTTCGTTTTCCCTTCTGAGCCTCTGTTCTCCTGAGATCAAGTGCTGCTGGGCCGCCATAATCACGAATTCCACTAGCTTGTTTTGGGAAGGGGGTACACTGCCGGGTACTCTCCCGAGTTTAAGTGTGGGGCAATCGGGTTGGCCTTTCGGGGTGGGGGTGTGCCGGTGTTTGCCTAACCCGGCGGTCGAAGGCTTTAGAAAATTAATTTTAAAATAACGCGAACACAAAGGTCGGTTAGAGCGACTAGATTTGGACGGCACCGTTGAGGCTGCGCGCGCACTCTGTGGGCTAGTTTGGCTGCTTGTGCATCATTACTGCTTAATTCAGTTACAGACCGGCACTCAGAGAAACAACAGACTCCTGATCCGAACAGATTGTACTACGTAGTTGCTTCTTCCACTCTAATGGCAGGCTAAATTAACGAGACTTCCCGGTAAGTGATCATAGCCTCTTATTGTATGCGTCAAAAATAATTAAATTTAATTAACGAAATGTATGCAGCCGTATGAGAAATACGAATGTATGTGGTGCGACCCGGCAGTGTGTATATTAAAAGATTTATTTAATGTTCAGTATATACAGCTCATATTCTTTTTAGAATCAAATGCATTCAACTAATTTACGTCACTAGTTTTTATCAGTGTTTCTTAGTGCTTTAAAAGCTAGTTTGGCTGCTTGTGCATCGTTACTGCTTAATTCAGTTACAGACCGGCACTCAGAGAAACAACAGACTCCTGATCCGAACAGATTGTACTACGTAGTTGCTTCTTCCACTCTAATGGCAGGCTAAATTTACGAGACTTCCCGGTAAGTGATCATAGCCTCTTATTGTATGCGTCAAAAATAATTAAATTTAATTAACGAAATGTATGCAGCCGTATGAGAAATACGAATGTATGTGGTGCGACCCGGCAGTGTGTATATTAAAAGATTTATTTAATGTTCAGTATATACAGCTCATATTCTTTTTAGAATCAAATGCATTCAACTAATTTACGTCACTAGTTTTTATCAGTGTTTCTTAGTGCTTTAAAAGCAATTGTTGGTGTTCTACAATATATAAACAATGTAAGAGGCTTACTGAATTTCATAAATATTATTATGAACACATATTATTAAATATAAGTGACCTTCCTTGTTTACATATAAATTTTGGTCTTCCTTGTTGTTATAGATATTAAAGTAAACAGCATACAGCAACACGCAAGCCAAGGCAGATCATACTTGCCTCCCGCTCCTACACGCTTTTTTCTTCGAAGTCAGATGATTATTAAAAATATAAACAAGGCCTTTCAGTTCTGTATTTTTCACCGTAGTAACGTCCCACAGGGTATAATTTAACGTATAATCTTCAACAAAGACCAACGTTTGTTAAGCTTATATGGCAAACAAAAGACAGAACACATGAACCGAAAAACAGGACGATGTATTCCTGATAATCCTTGTAAGTTGCACGGAATGTTGGAAATCCGTTAGACAAAGGCACGGCAGCAAACGCACCCTGAGTATGCGAAAACATGGAAATGAAATACAAAAAAATCGTTCAATTATTACAACAGATTTACGTTCAATTGAACAGTGTTATTTTAAATTTAGTCACCATTAACATTTTAGGAAGTAGTTTCAACTTTGTGGCTACATTTACCCTGAACGTGAAACGGCCAAATTATGAATCAAACAGTTGTATGCATTGAAAGCCTGATAAAATGCCAATGGATTAAGAGTTTGTGAGAATTTTTGTTGATCTCTCAGAACATTCATTCTATGTATTTTTATTGACCATTATCATATGTTTCCGAGATTAGCTTGTCTTTACCTTTTTTAAAACGTTACTAATAGCCATGCTTAACATAATAATTTGAAAATTAGTTTTAAACATTTCTAAGTACCAGGTTTGATTAAAAAGTTTGTGCAATTTTGTAATTTCCACTGCTACAAGTGTTCGATTAAAAAACCGTTTTTATGTAATACGAGGGTGGTCATAAATCATAAAGATGACTGTTAAAAGATGCCGTTAAATAGCATTTGCTGATTTACTTGTTACAATGGTAATTAATTTTGGGCTTCACGGTTGTTGACATGTTTATACGCGTCACACAACGATTGTGAATAAACTTCATAATTAAAAGGGTCTAAATCGTACAAACGGGGCGGAATATTAAATTCTAAGTTTGAGAGTGTATTTTGCCAAACGTTGGTCGGCAAAATGTGGTTGGTTGGTGTTATGGTGTGGATTTGTATTCAATAAAAATAAACAAATCCTAAGACTCTGAGTTTTGTATATTGCAACAATACATATATTGGCATATTTGCCGAGGGCGGTATGTTTGTAAATATTTAGCTTAGAAAAATATATGATGAACAGTTTTTAACATTATTATTCAGACTAAGGATTGTCATAAAGCGTACACCTGCCCCCGCGAGTGTAAACAGAGCTTGGTGATTGTGTCTGTGACGCAAGTTACGACAGGCAAGAGTCTACGATAGGGTAATGCGTACGAATTCTCTGTAATCAGGTTTTAACCGGATAAAAATAAGCTAATTAATACGTTTTAAACCTGTGAACAAAGACTTGCCCCAATTATAAAAACATCATTACATTAAGGAATTTTTAACGAATATAGTGATCTAAAAGTATTGCAGAAATTTGCAATGATAAAGACGCGAGGCAATTTCATGTAAATTACTAGTGTAATTAAATAGTAATTAATAGGTGTGTTATATGTGAAAAAATTACGCAAACAATGATATCGCTTGTGCTACAAGTATGTATACGAAAACGCGAAAACGAACCAAAAAGTGATTTGTAATTTAAAGGACGCTTTGCACGAAGTGACAATATCTAGCAGGTCGAAAACAGTCCAGGGCTTGTCAGATTGCCGTCCAGTATAAATACCACCACAATTTTGGGGAGGTCTCAGAGACTCAAGAAATCTTCACACAACGTCACGCTGCCGGTCTGCCGACCGATCGACATCTTTACCACACACAGCAAGACTTATGGAGGAACTCTGGACCATCACAAACAACAACCCGTAGAGACAGAGAACACAGCATCATCATCATCATCTTCAAATTCTCAGGATTCAGGACACACACACACGCAACGGTAACGTCGGCAGTACGCAGGTGATGAATAAACAATTATATTTTTGTTTGTGAAAAGAACTCTCAGAAAGGAACTTATATATGAACAGTAAAGACTTAAAATTTAAATGTAATTACTGTACATAAATTTAAAGGGCAGTTAAAGAAAAGAATTTAATTTAACAAGAAAATTTAAAAATACTAATCTTTTGTTGTATATTAAAATTTGTGTGTGTCAATATAAATAAATAATAGGTTGGAAGTAAATGTTATATTTTTTATGTTGTTTAGAGTAACAATTAATTTTATTCTTGTGATTGAAGATTACTTTTGTTTGTAAATGAGTTCTTTGAAACTTTTATTATTATTATTATTATTATTATTATTATTAATATTTAAAATTTGAGTCAAAATCAGACACACTGAAATAAAAATGTTTAGATAATTTCTTTAACATGTCTGTTTAGCTAGTAAGATTATATGGTTGTTTAATGTTTTATGTCATGAACAGCATAGAAGGTTACATTGTATTTGTGTAAACTTATAAAAGAAAAATATTTGTATTTATCTAAGATTCGAATATGCACCCGGTTCGTAGATTCGTAATTTGCACTATACACATCAAAACCTTAGAATATCCTTATATTGTGAAGTTTGTATTTTGATTGTAAGGGTTGTATTATTTGTTTAACCTTAATTCCCGAACCAGATACGCCCTGAGATTATTTATTTCATTGAAATAATAACAAACAGAATCATACTTTTGCTTGTCGAAATCCAGCATAGAGCACTTTATTTTAGCTACTACCAACTTATGAATGAAGACGCATAATTTTGTCATAATTGTAATTACAGTAAAGAAAAACGAGAAGTAATTAATCAATACTTCATCTGAATAAAGATTGTTAAAAGGAATATATGTGCTTGCTGTTATCTTTGCATTATTATACTGTTTCAATTAAGAATTACTATAACATAGCACAGCGAACGTAGCAACTGTTGGCAACTCCGAGTGACGTCATTGGTACTGGATGCATAGTGGGAGAGAGCGGCAGAATACAACCGTAGCATAATAATTTATCGTTCAGCATATTTATTATTATTGTTTCAAATTGACGAATCCAACGTGCGGCGATTTAAGTCGTCTCATTTATAATTCGTTACAAATTGGCGAACCAACCTGTGAGGCGATAAATTAAGATATAATTTATAATCGAACAGCATAAAATAAACGAAAATGAGGAAGCGAGAAACATCGCGCAAACGAGCGGCTGAAACCGAGAAGGAAAGCGAATTAAACATGCAAGACAAGGAAGCAACACCGGTTGAGGAAGTAGAAACTATAATAAGGAAGGCTCAAGAGAAACAACCAGAAGAACCAACACAAACAGAAAGCGAGAAGACACAAGAAATGATCAAATGTATGATGGAATTAATGCAGGAAACTAGTAAGAAAACGGAGGACAGTATTAAGAAAACGGAGGAGAGTAATAAGAAAACCCAGGAGAGTAATAAGAAAATGGAAGAAAAAATGGAGGAATTAAAAAGGGATAATAAACACTCCATGGAAGAATGAAGTGAGAACAGTAATAAGAATTAAAAAAAATTGAATGAAGATTTTGTGACGATTTCATTAATAAAAATATGTTAATTAATTAAATTGTTAATGTATAAGCTGAGAAATTTTAAAATTTTAATAAAATCTCACATTTTAAACTAAATCTTATTGCTATCATTAAATAATAATAATATTTAATAAAAAGGCTAATAATAAAATAAAAGGGTATACAATTGTACAGAAAGGGTAAAGCTTGTTAATTAATCCTGCATATACAGGCACTGACCAGAATTAACTTGTTTTCTGACCCCTAAACAAACTAAATATAATTGTAAATTTTGTTATTATTTAAATAATTAAATAAGACCACTGTAATGTACTTTGATAACGTCTGTAACTTAGAATATGTCTATTTAATTATTTAATCAAACTTTAGTCCTTTAATTAAATTAGAAACATGGAACTACTTTTATGTTGACTAGTAATTGTCGCGAGATTACTACTCTCCCCCTTACTGTTTTTGCCCATTTGCAATGGAGCGCTCACGCCGTAAGCTGCGTGTTGTTTCGCGACGCGTGTATAATTATGTGAATGGTTGGTTCAATGAATATTTAAATAACTAAATTTGTGCGGCGATGACATCTCTCTCTCAATGAATAAATAACAAACTATGTAATTCATACATTACTACATACATGAAGGTGATATTCAACTAATCTATAATCATGTGAAGTGTATTACTGTGAAACAAACTTTCTATTTATTTATTATAACTACAAGAATTACAACAGTCGTCTAAGATGAGAGTATCCTACAAGAATTACTACAGTCGCCTAATATGAGAGTACTTCAGCCCGAATGATATAACAGACGTCAGGAACTTCACCGTCACCGGATACTACGGCAACGACAGACCTTCAGGAAACACACGAGGACCGAAGAACCAATTCTGCAGCAAATACTGAAAACCAGGTGACATGGAGGCTTGTCTTCCATGGTTATGAGTTACTAAAATTATTACCCACAAAAGACAATTTAACTCACCACTTTTAAGACTTTAAAAGACAGACATTATATGTAACATGTAGTCTGTAATCTAATAACACTGGTTATAGCAAAAGAGTAAATGTTTAAACTAAAAGTTTTCTTGTTTTGAAAGATTAATAAAGTCCATTCTTCAAATGGCTCAATTTTCAATATTGTATATGGCAAGGTGACCATTATTAACTTAATATATGTTTAATCCCGGATCCGTGGAATAAATTACATAGATGTACATCATATTTTGAGGGCCCTTATGAAAGAGTAATATATATATAATTATACTGTAAACTATATATGTTGAGAACTTTAAATAGAGAACTTTATCTCATAATGTAATAAAGAGATGTCATCTGAGTACCGAGTAAACTGAGTGCATACATCAACAGTCTCCCCTTCCCAATATCCTGATATAAGAATTGTTTTATTTGTTGTGATTAATTTTCAGCTCGTCACAACGAAAGGCAGCCTGTATAATTGGCATAACCAATTAACGCGGGTTCCCTACGTTATAACACAAGTTAGGATGTTATAAATTGCGCCACTCTGCTAATTAATTTGCTAATTTGCTTAAGATAAAAGAAAGAAGTAATTGTGTCCCGATATCCCACACACACAAGCTGTTGATCTATTCACTCATGTATTTTAATATGTGTCAGAATTTTGAATAAGATAAAAATAATAATTATTATTATAGTAATATAGTATAGGTAACTTTATTTGTAAATATAATATGTGTAAAGTAATATTAACATATTGTCCCATGTAAACAAAACCATGTAGGTGCTTGTCTAAAAGTTTCATTCTACAACGTGTCAATTTGACGACAAACTCGGACATGTAAATTTCCTGTTGCCGATTGTTTAAAACTGTCATAGTCACCCTCCCGCAAGTGAGTTACACAATGCATTCACCCTCTAGTTGAGTCCCCCTTTGTAAGCGGAACAATGCCATTGTTTAAAACTAGTCTGACCTACTTTCCAGCAAACAGCTGATCGTTTAAATAAAAACTAATGCAAATGTTTAAAAATAACTGTTAATAAATGTTTACCATGTACTAAAGTGTGTAGGCGATAATTGTGTATAGTATAGTAGAGCAAATAATATTGTGATTTAAATTTCAAATAAATAAATATGGTAAGTCGATAGGAAATATTCTAGGTAATTTTTTTTAAACCCCCCAAAGTAATAATAAGTGAATAATAATTGCTTGAATAATAAGGCTGAATGAATCTTAAGTTAAACAAATGTGTGTAACTTGTAGCAGTAAATAAGAGAAAGGAAAATAATAATAAAAGTATAGTTGAATAGTGAACAACCAGTTGTGGCCTGTAAGAGAACAATATAGCTTGTTAAGAATTGTAGTAAGCAGCCACCCTCTCTCTATTGTATAAACGGTAGCCTCCCTAAACAATGAATACCACCGCGTGTGAAATACAATGAATTGTGTAAAGTGTCTCCCCTTCCGCATAGTTTGTTTAGTTATCGTTAAAGAGATAAAAGAGGATTATCTTCGTGAGATTCCGCTTCTCTCAAGTAACTATAATCTAAAGTGGAGTATGGGATCCTCTTTAGATTACATTAGAAATAAGTTTATGGTATATAATCAAGAGAGAATTATATATATATGTAATGTAACAAGTCACAACGGCGCCGACTGAAAGTTGTAATGATGAGGCAGAAAGGTGCCAAGAGATCATTAAAAGAGTGCGTGCTGAAAGCTAACTTGAATAGTTAGAGTAAGCCTATGTCAGTCGGGCCACGACATTGTGAGTTACGTGAAATTAGGGAAATTAGTATTAAGAATTAAAATATAAGTTAGCATTGTAAGAAATGAGAAAAAGGGAATTTCACGAAGGAGAACATTTAAATGAGAATAAGGTCATTTAAAGAGAATTAAAAAAAAAACAATGCGTGCACTAATAATAAATAATAGTAATAATAAGTAACTACACACGGAAATCCCCAAACATACTCCCGGTATATTCTTAACAAATAAGCCGGAGGCTGTGTCTTAAGCGGCGGAGTATGTGACGATTTCATTAATAAAAATATGTTAATTAATTAAATTGTTAATGTATAAGCTGAGAAATTTTAAAATTTTAATAAAATCTCACATTTTAAACTAAATCTTATTGCTATCATTAAATAATAATAATATTTAATAAAAGGCTAATAATAAAATAAAAGGGAATACAATTGTACAGAAAGGGTAAAGCTTGTTAATTAATCCTGCATATACAGGCACTGACCAGAATTAACTTGTTTTCTGACCCCTAAACAAACTAAATATAATTGTAAATTTTGTTATTATTTAAATAATTAAATAAGACCACTGTAATGTACTTTGATAACGTCTGTAACTTAGAATATGTCTATTTAATTATTTAATCAAACTTTAGTCCTTTAATTAAATTAGAAACATGGAACTACTTTTATGTTGACTAGTAATTGTCGCGAGATTACTACTCTCCCCCTTACTGTTTTTGCCCATTTGCAATGGAGCGCTCACGCCGTAAGCTGCGTGTTGTTTCGCGACGCGTGTATAATTATGTGAATGGTTGGTTCAATGAATATTTAAATAACTAAATTTGTGCGGCGATGACATCTCTCTCTCAATGAATAAATAACAAACTATGTAATTCATACATTACTACATACATGAAGGTGATATTCAACTAATCTATAATCATGTGAAGTGTATTACTGTGAAACAAACTTTCTATTTATTTATTATAACTACAAGAATTACAACAGTCGTCTAAGATGAGAGTATCCTACAAGAATTACTACAGTCGCCTAATATGAGAGTACTTCAGCCCGAATGATATAACAGACGTCAGGAACTTCACCGTCACCGGATACTACGGCAACGACAGACCTTCAGGAAACACACGAGGACCGAAGAACCAATTCTGCAGCAAATACTGAAAACCAGGTGACATGGAGGCTTGTCTTCCATGGTTATGAGTTACTAAAATTATTACCCACAAAAGACAATTTAACTCACCACTTTTAAGACTTTAAAAGACAGACATTATATGTAACATGTAGTCTGTAATCTAATAACACTGGTTATAGCAAAAGAGTAAATGTTTAAACTAAAAGTTTTCTTGTTTTGAAAGATTAATAAAGTCCATTCTTCAAATGGCTCAATTTTCAATATTGTATATGGCAAGGTGACCATTATTAACTTAATATATGTTTAATCCCGGATCCGTGGAATAAATTAAATAGATGTACATCATATTTTGAGGGCCCTTATGAAAGAGTAATATATATATATATAATTATACTGTGAACTATATATGTTGAGAACTTTAAATAGAGAACTTTATCTCATAATGTAATAAAGAGATGTCATCTGAGTACCGAGTAAACTGAGTGCATAAATCAACAGTCTCCCCTTCCCAATATCCTGATATAAGAATTGTTTTATTTGTTGTGATTAATTTTCAGCTCGTCACAACGAAAGGCAGCCTGTATAATTGGCATAACCAATTAACGCGGGTTCCCTACGTTATAACACAAGTTAAGATGTTATAATTTGAGTAAGAAGATGGAGGAAATAAAGATTATAATAAACAAACAAAGGAGGAATTGAGCCGAGAATTGAAAGAGAATAGACGAAAATAATAGAGCTTTGAGGGAAGAATTGAAGGGAAATTACCAGGAAACCATGAAAAAATTGGATGAACACAAAGAGTCATTAAAGGAAGAGTGGAAGAACAAGATGGAAATTAATAACCGGCAATTACCGGAAGAATGTGACAAGAAGCTGGAAGAACCGATGAACGAAATTAAAAGGGTAGAATCCGAGACCAAGGAAAAGTGTGAGCGGATGAACCAAGAGATACTGAGCGTCTGGGAAGAAACGAATGGACGAATTGAAAATATACAAACCAACCAAGCAGTGATGGGAGAAAGATTAGAAAGCATATGTACTAGTCTTAATCGAGTACAAGACCAAACAACTGCCCATAGAGATGAAATTAACTCTCTAAAAAACAGACAATATACCGGTGCCCATACCACATGTGAGGAAAACCGAGAAGTTTACGACTTCCAGAATTATAGAAGAAACCCCGTGCTATTCCTAGAACGGGTAGAAGAAAAGATAGCAAAAACCGGAGAAGACAGATGGTTTGTAATTAGAAGTATGCTGGACGAAATGTTCAGAAAAGTCTATGACAATTGGGTGGACGGCGATGCGGCCGAATGTACAAAATTTCCAAGAATTTAAAAAACAATTTAGATACAAGTACTGGTCTGATGCCACACAACATATGATAAGGAGTGACATAGGATTGGGCCGATATGATCTACACGGCAAAAAAACTCCGACCGCATACTTTCTGGGTCAGATCAACATAGCCAGACATTTAGAGCCTGCAATTCCTACCGAATGTTTAGTGAGGCTATTAGCTTATCACTATGGTGGAGAAATTACGAGAGGCCGAATAAACGGACGAATACAAACCATTGAGGAGATGTCGGTATTATTAGCGGAAATGGAACAAGAGAAGAGCTTCCTCCAATACAGACGAAGGGGCGAAGAAATGGATAGAAATAATAGTCGTCGCGACGCCCGATATGAAAACAACGGGAATAGATCAAATAATAACAATTACAACAACAACAACGGTAACCACTATCAATGTTGCGGATTGGAAGCTCTCGAAAATCTTGAGTTGTTCCAACAACGCTATGTAGAAAAGGCTGGGTTTTAAAAAAAAAAGTGGACTGTAATTCTGTTGTTTGGTATGCGTTTATTGAAATGTTAAAATTTATAGACCATTGTCGATACGTGCGGATGTTTTTGAGGCCATAGCGCCCATAAAATTAGCTTTGAAAGAAGTCGCAGTCCATTGTAAATGGACGCAGGTTGTCTGAGTAAATTAATAAGTACGATACATAATTAAGAATGACCCAGAAGCCGCGGCTGGAAGAGAGTTATTTAACGAGAGTACAGCTCGGAGTCTGGTTAGAAAACTAAACTAACTTGTCTACCGTCGGTCAGCTGACCGCCGGCAGCGCTTGATAAGCAAGTGACGTCATCCGCCCGTGTCGCATTGCAGTGGTCACGGCACACAGCTGATAAATAAAGTACAAAGTTTGAACAATCAACGTAGTTACCAAAATAACAATAACAATAACAACTATCCACGAAATAACGCGACAAATAACAATAACAACAGCCACTATTACCGTAGCTCTCCTACGAATAATAATAACGGATACCAGCGTGCCAATGATAGAGACAACCATTACCAGAACAACCGAGGTTATCAAAACAACTACGATAACCGTTACAGACAGAATAATAATGGCAATTATAACAACCAAAAGCAAGCATATCGAAGGCATGTGAATTATGTGAACACCGAATATAGAGATATGGGAAGACGATCGTACCATGGACGAATGAATTACGATGGGAACCGGGAGAGAAATTTTCAGGAAGAGAATAACCAGCGCTACCGGGATGAACATAGACGAAGCAGGAGCTGCGACGATGACAGGAGCAACAGAAGCATAGTGACGTTCAATAATAACGCCAGTGACATACAAGAATTACATAATAGAGACAGACCCGATCAACCAGCCAACAGGACCGAGGAGATTAGCCCTGATTTAAACGGACCGCGGCAGTGAAAAACCAACAGGTCCCATCACTGAACCGACAATTTGGGTATTTACTAGGACGAGACAAAACGATTGACAATACCATTAACATAGTGCATAATCATTTCTTCAAAAATGTGAGAGAAGAATTGCTAAACGAAGATACAATAACGAACAATAATTTGAATAACGAGATTGCATATATTATCGCCCAAGTAAATGGAACAGACACAAGATTCATGATAGATACGGGCGCAAACGAGTCGTTAATCGATAATAACGAATACCACAAAATTCAAAAATTAAGTAAGATCGTCTTACCGACTCTATCAATCCAGAATATAATTTGAATTGGAGCCACCGGAACGAAGAAGATTAAGGGAACATAAAACCAAGTTTCCTTAAAAATGTATTATGAACCCAATAAACGAATTTGAATAAACCTGAAAATTCAAACAAATAGTAAGGACAACTTACAGTACATTTTGATAATGTTATTTTGAACCAAGTGAATAAACGAATTTGAATAAATCTCAAAATTCAAACAAATAGTAAGGACAACTTACAGTACATTTTGATAATGTTATTTTGGATCAAGTGAATAAACAATTTTGAATAAATTTCAAAATTCTAAACAAAATAAGCACCTCTTATTAAATATAATTATGAACTTATTATTTGAATATAAAGGAAAGAGACAACATCCATGGATCAGGAGAAACCAAAGTGTTATAAATAGAATATGAAAAGACAAACGTAGACGATCGACGATGAAAATAAGACAAGAAAAGAAACGAATTTACTACAAATAACCTATCATGATTGTGAGAGAATCAACAACAACTATAGATACAGATACTTGTTACGTGTTAATTGAATAAAGATAGTGAATGAAAAATGAAGATTAAGCAGTACTGATAAAGAAGGAAAGAAAATAGTACCAATAATAAAAGATAAAAATGTTATTGATCGCTACAAGAAAATAAACATCTTAAAGAGTCAATGGAAAGAAATATTTAGATCTGAGAAGTTAAACAGAGTGAACCATCCCAAGAATATATTATTGTATTATTTTTATTTGATTTAGTCGTGAATAGACTAGTATTTTTAAATGTGATTGACTGATGAGATAGCTCCAGCAATAGATATTATTAAGGTATTATGTATTATAAGGACAGCGGGGTATTAGGTCAAGAGAGCCCCCCGACTGATTCCAAAATATATGTGATCGTGATTAATTTGTTAGGGAGGTAACATGTTCCAGGGATAGAACACTTATAATTAAAAAGACAAGTATACCAGATCATAAGAAGGATAACAAATGATAATATGAAAGATAAGATAAGTGATAATTTCAACAAAAATATTATTTTATTAAAATATTCATATTTGGTGGCAGGGTAGTATGTAACATTACATTTGGCATAGCTTGATATCGTATCAGATTTATGAAGATCATGGATAAGAAACTGAACGAGAAGAAAAATATCTTTTAAAAATGATAGTGAAGATGGACGAATGACAAATTTAGACTGACTTGGACTATAACTGATTGTACCCAACTTAATGTTTAGGTAAGCAAAATACCCCGATGATGACATGAATTTTAAATAATGACAAGAATAATACTTATAAAGACAGACAGCATTATGTACCATTACTATAAGTAAACAAATTGTTTTATTAAATGTATCAAAATATAAAAATACAAATTGAGGGATAATAGGCCGAAACATACAATATAATGTAAAATAATATATTAGTAAATTGTTAATTAAATGATATAATGAAACAATACAACAAAACAATTATTATACATGGAAACATGCAACTAACTGTGTAAATAATAGTAAACATAATGTTATCAAGAAAATAAAGTATAATCTAATAATAATTCTCAAATGTATAAAAAAGAAACAGATAAAAATACCTAGTACAGCAGTGGCTGAACTACCTAGGAAAAATCGAAAAAATAGAAAATCATTATTAAAGTATTAAACTTTCCTTTTATGTTCTTAAAACACGTTTAAAGTTGTGTTGATGTTATTTATAGTTTTATTAAATAATATATGTATGATATGCCTTATGCAGTATGTATGTAACCAGGCATATACAAATTGTTTAATCACAAAATATGAATTATGTTTTTTTTTTATGTTGTTACTGTAATAATTATTGTTATATTTTTAAATAATAATACTAATAGAGTTATAGGAAGTAGTTTTGATGGTAGTTGCATTGTTAATAGGTGTTACAATAACAGAAAATAGAAATTTAACATGTCAAGACCTAGGCCTATAAAAACTTTGGAATTTTGTATATTATAGGAAATACTGTTAGAATTTTATAAAACAAATGTTGTAATATGGGTAGGTTTATAATTAATAGTATACACAACACATATGGAATCGAAATAATCAGTTTTAAGTTAATTAAGAAAAATTCAGGTAGCAAAAAGTGTAACATCAGTATTTCTTAAGCAAAAATAGGCACGTTTGGTGTCTATATGTCACAAATGTTAAGACCAAAATAATGATGCTAGTAGATTTAAATTCCCAATCAGTACAAAAAAGTAATACTAATCTAAAAGTTTTTGACTTAATTCAGACATTGAAATAATGAATTTGTATGACAATGTATATCTGAATCAACCAACCAGATTTCAAGTTTTACCTTAGCAACCAAAAATTTAGATAAATAAAAGAGGAATTTTTTTAACAACGGTCATTGAAGCCAGATGCGTTATTAAAACGTCTCAGAAAATTACATTTTAATTAGTGAAACACATACCAGACTTTGTAAAACGAATTGGTATAGTCAATACAAAATGTTATAATAACAAAAGAACACCAAGAATTTAATTCAGAAGAATTTTGATCCGTGGAGAAGAAGCAAAGAAGACTTGGACCCTTTCTTCGTCCTGGAAGAATAAAGAAGAGGATCTGGTGAATTTGAACAATTTATTATCTTATGTGACAACATCAACACTTGTGTACACGACTATCTAGGAATTAAACAAAATAAAACTACAGACACTATCCTACACCAACACTAAAGAACACTCGAAAGTAACACCAATTGAGTTTTACACCTTTTTTGAACACCATAAAAACATTAACGATAACTAATAAGGATCTAAATTGTTCATAACCTATAATAGTGGGTAACACATACACGACTACCAGTGTGCACTATACACATCAAAATCTTGGAATATCCTTATATTGTGAAGTTTGAATTTTGATTTTAAGAGTTGTATTCTTTGTTTAACCATAATTCCCGAACCAGATACGCCCTGAGATTATTTATTTCATTGAAATAATAACAAACTGCATCATTCTTTTGCTTGTCGAAATCCAGCATAGACCACTTTATTTTAGCTACTACCAACTTATGAATGAAGACGCATAATTTTTCATAATTGTAATTACAGTAAAGAAAAACGGATGTTATTAATCAATACTTCATCTGAATAAAGATTGTTAAAAGGAATATATCTGTTTGGTGTTATCTTTGCATTATTATACTGTTTCAATTAAGAATTACTATAACATAGCACAGCGAACGTAGCAACTGTTGGCAGCTCCGAGTGACGTCATTGGAACTGGATGCATAGTGGGAGCGAGCAGCAGAATACAACCGTAGCATAATAATTTAACGTTCAACATGTTTATTATTATTGTTTCAAATTGACGAATCCAATGTGCGGCGATTTAAGTCGTCTCATTTATAATTCGTTACAACGTATAATTGGAAAAGTCATAAACGTACCGATAAACCTTGATACCACTAGCCTACTCTGCAATTGCCTTGCATATTGAATAACGATTTGGCGTCTAACGCTTGCCTTAAGAAGCACATAATCAATCAAAGTTCTTATATGCGAGGACTGGTTTCTAAAAGTAAATTAAAGCTATAGTTAAGGCATCTGTTGACGACTGAGCTACTTAGATATTATAACATCACGATTAATGACAAGTACTTCAATAATGAGACTGAAAATGAAAGCAGTGCGTCTAGTGAGGATGAAGACGAGGATCAAGAACGACAGCAAGTAGAATGGAAAGACTTATTGTCTCGCATAAATCAATCTAATAGCAAAATAACAAGCATACAGTGGGATGTAACTGGCGAAGAGTACATCGAATTGCAGCAGTATAACGTATTCTGGTGTGAAGATTTGATTTTACATCTAGCTCCTGGAAAAAGTAATCAACCATTATCGCTTGCATTCGATGAAGATGCAGAAGAGTTATCATTCCCAGCGATATATTATGGTGTAAAACGGCGGTTTACTTGTCGAGCCACACCATTCATGATAGCTAGTAGCGAAATACGTAGACGGGATCGGAGAGGTGTAAAATCCGATCATATCTTGTATATGGCTGTTAAAGTGCTGCGTTTGATAATCATAGCGAATGTAAACTTAGCTTTTCGAGCAAATAATAATCAAATCAACAGCGTATCGACACGAGATCTGGAACATACCGAGTTTGTTAAGAGCTTGCTGCTAAAAAATGAAGCGTTCATGAGAAACATACCGAACTCAATCCAATATTGGCATCAGCGTACAGTGGAATTATTCAGTATGATGCGACAACTAGGCAAACCTACCATATTTGTCACATTGAGCGCTTCAGAAATACATTGGCCCCATCTCTTAGAATCTATTTATCGCTTTCAAGAAGATATACCAGTAGACGTGCCGATAGATCCAGCGATATTTGTCGACATATCGAGCAGAATTGGTAAACAACGATCCAGTTTTGTGCTGCGTCTATTTCGAGAAATTGGTGTCGACCTTTATTAACGCGTTTAAAACCCAAATGGCATGTTCGCAGATCATTACGTAGTTCATTATTTTAAGCGCATCGAATTCCAACATACTAGAGGTAGCCTTCATTGTCATATGTTACTATGGTTAAATAATGTACCAACGTGTAAAAATATCACAGATAATGACGATATAACCGCCATTACGTCGTTAATCGATCAAATAAGCATAGTCGATAGTTCAAAATTGAAAAGCGAACGAAATTTACAGACGCATTGTGTTTTTGCCGAGTATAAATAGTGTTGTGAATCAACAAACAAATTATCCATAATGTCTTTAAGTCGTTTTGTTAGTGCTGATCAATCAGATGATGATGACGAACCTCGAGTATCAATTTCGATCATCGAACCATGCGAATATACGTTACGTCCTGATGATGGTAAAGATTCTTTCTTTACAGCAACAAATCTAAAAGATATCTATGATGGTTTTACTAATTCGTGTAAGGATAAGATCTGTATTAGTACTGTCGACAAAACTGAAAGAAACTCATCTTAAGTTGACGAGAAAAGCGATTGTTCGCCAGCATTTCGTTCAACTCCACTATAAGGAGGCGCCTCATCTACTGCTAACTACTAACGCGTACGGGTTACTTATCAACAATTCTGAAAATTTCACCTCCAGAAACGTAATACAGGATTTAGATCATCTTCAAGCCAAACATCGTGTGAATTTGTTGTTACCGACTGTCAAATATTGGTGGAATCAGCAGAGCAAAGGGTTGATGGAAGCGTTTACTTGCGGCAAATGGAAGGAACTCAAGACTGCTGCTTATATGCATTCGGTTCTCTTATTGAAAGTTGCTGGTTTTAAGTTAACATCATCGGGGATCACTCTAGATATGTTCGTCGAGACGCTAGTCTTCGATAAGTTTGAACGAATGGACAAGATTAATAAAGCAGGACCTCGTAAAGTATTGTCGCGATTTACAATCCAAGAGGATCAGACGTCTTCGGAAGAGGAATGTGATGAACAGCCTGAGAGAAGCGCAAAATCAACATGGATGATTGGTGAATGCGTGCGCGCTTATGAATGCGACTACATTTTACTTATAATCTGTACATTGGTAAATGAAGAAAAATAAATATATATATTTTTTAGGTTTATTGAAGCATTTTCAATGCCCTTCTCTATGTATTGCATTTGTCCAATGCCTGTAAATGTTTCTTTTGTGTGTGCTCATCATACACACAATTATTGTTACTATACAAATAACGTGACACAAATATTCATAAATATAATACACAAGATATAAATTGACATGTATAAATAGAAATTTTCACAATATATTATATGCTCTCCACTTGCTCAGATTGTATGTCTTTTCAAATTCTATATTTTTTTATAATATTACTACTTTGCTTTGTGTGCCTACATATGAATATCGTATTCATGAAATATCAATCAATTTTATAATTACTTAAACATTTATGCTACGTTATAATTTCAAAAATAATTTCGTAAATGTTAAATATCATTATAAATTACTATAATTTAACCAATTAGATTTTACAATTGTTATTTACATTATTAAAGTTCATCATTGTCTCTTTACTCTTTTCTTGTTAATGTCTTTTAAGACACGTTGGTTGACGAGTAAAAATGGGTTCATATATTGTCACCTTATTGCTGTGCGGTGATACTCAGTGATTCCTCGTGATGATCCTGAGTCCTGTGTCCTGTGTCGATCCTCCGTTGTCGTCTGATCCTCCTGGAGTCCGTCGTCCGGTCCTCCTGGTCCACTCAGCATTCAGATGACTCGTACGGTGCGATATCGACCTTGGATGCTCCACCGTCAGGCATAGCCTTAGGGCTATAGATGTGTTTCAGTGAATGAAGGTCGAGGCTGTACTGGTGCTCGTCGCTTATTTACATTGTCGGGCGCAAAAATCATGTTTCAACCATTCTGTGCACGATTTATATTGTTATAGTTTGTCGAGCGTCCCTTTACAGATTCGTTTATTTTTCGTATTTATTTTAATTTTATTCACAACATGCGAAGTCTTTTGTTTATTACTCGATTTTCATACGATCGGTAATATTTTATGTATAATTGTATGTTAACAGTTTTTCTATACTTTAATTGCTCTTGGTTTTATTCACTTTTATTTACACTGCATTAATATGTATTATTTATTCGCACTAGATTTTGCACATGTTGGCTTCTTTATATTGTTATTAACGTGGAGTAATTATTTTGTCATATCTTACGCGGACTTACCAAAATTTAAATAAATTACTTATTTAATTCACATTTATTCAGGGGTGGCGCTATGCCGGTTTCTACTGGCTCACACACACACATATCACTTACATTGTACACAGTCTTAGCTTGAGTGTGGCGTGATATGCCGGTACCGTCCTGTGCATTCGGTGTTCCCCTTCGCTGGTTACTTACAGCTTTCAATACGCATTTTTTTTTTAAATTGACGATATTAGTTATTCTAATTTAACAGTACATTTTTAACTAACTGTGACAATGCACAGTAACGTACGCAGACGTACTGCTGCAATATATAGATAAGTTAGTAGTAGTACTTAATATATTTTTATTACTTTTATTGCATCATCAGAAATATGTATAAACATAAATTTTATAACCGTTTAAGACAATTAAAAAGTATATAGGCATATCTGCATTTTCAAATTATGTCAACACAAATACCCGTTAACTCAAAAACTTTAGCTAATTTATTTTAAGTGTTAATGGGTTATAAGAATTATATATACACATTAAACGTTATGTTTTCCTCAATCATGGCTTTTAATTTTTTCAGAAGTAAACCAAAGCCACCGATCCGCGAAAACTCGGCTTTTACCCAATGATGATATGATTCTAAGAGAAAGAGACTGCGCTACAAAATTCAGGTATATACAGGACTGGCATTTTATTCTTTATCAAGTTTTGTTAAACAGTTATAAACCTCTAACCAAGGATAACAGAACACACTTGCCGTCGTTTTCGACAATATGAAACCTATTTCTTCTATCTTTCCGATTTTCATCTTCTGTACAACATCCTTCTCTTCTTTTAAATAGTTGTTCTCGATTCGTAAGGGTTACAACTAACGTGTATTTTCTGTTACTAAGCAATTACTTTTGTTTAATGGAGTAAGAAACAAATCACTCTGTCACCTTTTATGCACAGGAATTTGTAACAACTCGAGTTCAGCGGAGGTAACTTTGTGCACAACTCGTTTTTAACCATCGGTCTAGCATAGGGTTAACCTATGTAAACCATCGACTGCCATCATCAGTGAAAATCGAGTGCGATAACATGAGGTGGTATACATTAGTGACCACAGTACTGTGGTTAAGGCTGAAGCAATAAATAGAAAGAAGTAGTTTTCATATAAATATTTCATTTCGAAAATGATTTTAAGTATAAATCTTAGAACATGGAAGTCATGTATGGTTCTACATACCGATATTTCACTAACATAATACCACAAGCCAAGATTCAATGTGCTAACATAACCGAAACAGCACTATTTCTTTACACATACGTATAGGGCTATACAATATTGATATCGGAATCATGTGACGATCGTACATTATTATGATTTTATCACATGTTTGCGTAGGTTTATTTCCTCCTTTGTATCGATTAATTAAAACAAATAATTTTGAAAACTCGATTAATTAGGAATTTAAATTGACTGCGGCAAAAACGAGGGCAAAATCGTGTTTTCAGCAAACTGCGCCCGGATTCAACCTGAAATCGAGGTCAGTCCGGGGCAAAGGAGGACGTTTGGTAGCCCTAGCTAATAAAATAATTTAATGTTATTTGCGTTACATTGATGTTTGAATGTCAGGCATTGATCTAGGTCCAGGTGAAGGGGAGACAGATACAGGCGTTCCTCAATGGTCACAGTGTCCGGGGAGCCCGATGGCTGCCCGATGTGGCATCGTTTCCAAATGTTTCCGCCACAGGGAAGTGAAGGGGCGATTTTTTTAGAACCGTTATATGACGAGTTTCGGGTTGGCACTGCTGCACTGTGAGGTTTTGTGAAAACTTTTGCGAAAAACTGAAAGGAATTAGTAGAAACGTTAAATAAAATGTATATAATTGATCGAGCGAACCAAGTTTTTAATTTGAACTCGACCGTTTGCTATTTATCAGTCTGTCTATTTGAAGTATGACTCAAGATAAATTTTGAATGCTTTAACGGATTTGCACAAAGCTTGGCATACGCAGCTACACTTTTACCCTACAAAGATCTTTTGCTTTTTGAAATTAACCGAATTAATCTCTCGAGAAATAATGGAGCGAAGCAAAAATGTGACCGTGTTAAAATTAATCTTAAGCAAAGTCTTAATTTAATGTTCATTTTTAAGGAGTTCAAAATTTTTGGGACAGCAGGAACCAAAACATTTGTCAATAATTTTTTAATGAAGGAAGTTGTGTTATTGGTTAAAATCACAATCAGAATTAACACTGTTGCTCACCAGTATAGAAAAATTATTCCGATTAGCGCTTTCAAGCTTCACAGCTCATCGTCAGATCGGAAATGAACAAGCAGACGTGAAACCAAACACTTCACCCCCACCCCACTGTGCCGAAGCAATGAAAACTGACATTCAAATCCCGCGGCCAGTCATTTGTCGCGCCGTCTCCACTGCCTTGTTGCTTCGGCAGTTAAAGTGAGAGAATTGTGTTGTGCTCGCGCGAGGTATACTGCAGCGACGACGAAATCAAGTCTGACAACGGTGACGCCATTCAGCTGGCGGCCAGTCCGCTGCCTAACAATTTCAAGCTTGTTTGGTTGAATCCTCTTGGGTTGAATAATACGGTTACTGAGTCTCACTCTCGTCTTCGCCTTTGCACAGAGATTTTCGTGGGCTGGCGGCTGAGTGCTTTTTTCTCCTTTGGCTTCGCGGCGTTCTACTATGAGTAGATAATTTCGTAGAGTATCTCAGGGTTCCGGACTCGTCGGAAGAACGTGGGGTTGGGTGATGTCATGACACCGGACATCATCGGCGGAGACATCAGCTAAGCTTCTACCTGCCCACGCCGTCAGCCGCGTGGACTCACTGGAAAATTTACAAGGACCATCCTCTAAGAACTCCAACTTCTCTCATTTCTTCATTGACAGGGACATGTTTCACTAGCTTCATTACAGGTCACCAGGGAATACCTCATGCTTCAACATATCAGGTGAAAAACTTCCATTTACTCCTTCATCATTTACAACTACATTCCTGCAGTTATAAGTGAAAGCACAGACTGATAGACTGACTTATTTAAGTATTCATATATGATAAATCCTGTTTTTGTATAAGGTCTAAGCATTCCCTTAGCTTCAATTTATATTGTTATACACACGAATTGTTCTTTCAATCAAGTAGAAAATGTTAAGTCAGCTCAAGAAGTGATTAATACTGATGGCTAGGAATGTAAAAGCAATTTAAATCTAAAAATATAAGGATTAACTGCACATTGTAAGCCGTGTGAGGCATGTTACGTTCATAAATTTATATCTAATAATCATCATCATCAGCGGCGCAACAACCCATTACTGAGTCAAGGCCTCCTTTAACAGCCTCCACCAGTTGTCCCGGTCAAGTGCAGCTGCTCTCCAGTTCCGGATCCCAAGGATGTGGCGCGCATCATAGCTCACACCTTCTTCCCAACGTAGTTTGGGTCTACCAACTCTTCTGGTACCATAGATCTGTTCCGTGAGTGCCTTTCTTGGTATTCCAGTCTCCACCATTCTGATCACGTGTCCAGCCCACCTGAGTCTACAAAGCTTTATAATTTTCACAATAACTT
The DNA here is from genome assembly GCA_034769895.1 of Magicicada septendecula. Taxonomy (NCBI): domain Eukaryota; kingdom Metazoa; phylum Arthropoda; class Insecta; order Hemiptera; family Cicadidae; genus Magicicada; species Magicicada septendecula. The sequence goes on along the minus strand of CM068374.1, from coordinate 119,789,139 downwards.
CTGGTTCATTCAGAAGTGTGTTCAGTTCTTGGTTGGTTCTTTTCCTCCATTCACCTCCCACACATATTGGACCAAATATACTACGGAGGATTTTGCGTTCATGAACCAGCAACCTTGACTCAGACTTTCTAGAAATGGTCCAGGTCTCAGAACCATAGGTGACAACTGGGCGGATCTCTGTTTTATACAAAAGCAGCTTGATGCTCCTGGCAATTTTATTATTCTGCTTTGGAACAGGTGTCTGAGACCAAAGAAGCACCTATTAACTGAGGTTATTCTCCGCTTTATTTCCTCTGTTGTTTCCCCATCAGCGTTAACTTGGCACCCTAAATAAACAAAGTTGTTGATTTTTTCGAAAGAATAGATGCCAATTTGGATGTTCTCTCCTTCGTGGCCATGTATTTTGTCTTGCTTTCATTTATTATGAGACCCAGTCTCCTTGCGGGACCTTCAAGAGCAAGAAAGACTTCAGTGACTCTTCGAAGGGACCTCCCGATTATATCTAGGTCATCAACGTATCCTAGGACCTGCACCAACCTGTTGAATACAGTCCCAGAGGAATCTATTCCAGCATCTCTCATAGCTTTTTCTAAGGCAAAATTGAAGAGGAGGCAAGCAAGAGCATCGCCCTGAAGGACTCCCTTTCCATAGTCAAACTCTCCTGATAAGTTATTTTGAATCCTCACCATGCCCTTCACTGTCAGCATTGTCATACTACACAATCTTATTAATTTCTTTGGTATGCCCAGTTTTTCAAGAGCAGTGTAAAGTTCTTTTCTGTCAATGCTGTCGTATGCATTTCTGAAATCTATGAAGAGGTGATGGGTTTGTAGCTTATGTTCCTTACCTTTCTCTAGAATTTGTCGGAGTGTGAAAACCTGGTCTGTTGTCGATTTTCCTCTTCTAAATCCGCACTGATATCGACCAGTCACCCGATCAGCTTGTGGAAGCAGTTTTTCGTACAATATATGGGACACTATTTTATACGCCACAGGGAGAAGAGAAATGCCTCTGAAAATTATTACAGTCTAGTTGATCTCCTTTTTTATAAACCGGACATATAACTAGCTTCTGCCAGGATGTTGCCAGTTCAGTTGATGAAGTGTTTTAACCAGCTCTGGGCCACCGTTTTTGAAAAGCTCCGTAGGAAGATTATCAGAACCGGGAGCTTTGTTGTTTTTAAGGCTTTCTATTGGAGCTATCACATCATCTTCATCCGGAGGCTCGATGTGTTCATGTTCCTCTAGCACAGTTGGTACATACTTGTCCACCTCGTCATTCTTAGAAAGAAGAGCTTCAAAGTGCTTGCGCCACCTTTCGAGGATTTTCCCCTGTTCTGTAAGTAGGGTGCCGTCAGTGTCACGACAAGTTGTTGTCCTGGGTTTAAAGGGTTTCCTACCTTGATTTACCTTATTGTAGAATTTCCTGATTTCGTTTGCATCCTTAAGATCTTGGATGTCTTACATCTAACATACAAAAAGCTAAAATAGAACCAGAACGAAAGAATTATGCGGGGTCATTGACATACATAGGATCACATACTAGAAAATTTAAAAAATGTTTTAGTAAATACGGAGTAGATATAGCTATTAAAAAAATGTGAAACGGTATTTGATAAGATAAGGAATAAAAATATAGAAAAAAATCCCAGTATTACAGAAAAGCGGAATTTATAAATTAAAATGTAAAGATTGCAACAAAGTGTACCTAGGTGAGACAGGACGGAAATTCGTATGCAGGTAGTCTGACCACAAACGTGGAGAAGGTAATAGAACAACGAATTCGTTATATGTACGACATTTCATAGAAGAGAACCATAAGTTTGTTAATCCTTTGGAAGACTACGAAATTGTAAAAGTAGTATATAACACAGTTGAAAGGAAGCTTAGGTAGGAGTTAGAAATATTGAAAAAAAGAGAAAAAGGATTAGACAATATAAGTAATACTAAAACTAAATTTGATAATGAAGAAATATTTTATAATATAATTAAAAAGTAAAAGGTAGAGGACAGATAGATAAGATTAAGAATTAAGTTGCATAGGAATAATTGGATGTTTTTTAAAATAAGGATGTGTGACTGGCCCACGATTGTGAATGAGAAAGGCGGTTAGGTTTAAAAGGAATGTACGCACACACACACACACACACACACACACAACTTCAACACAAGAAATGTGCTAGAAAAATATGTAACTGTCCAGAAGGGGGTGACAAAGCCCAGAGGTTGGGAAGGGACATTTGAATAATTATAGCTTGTTCTGTGTGAGCAGGGAGGGGTGGGGTGGTGGTAAAGGGTTTTGTTTCACCTCTGTTTGTTCATTTCCTACCTGACGATGAGCTGTGAAGTCTGAAAGCGCTAATCGGAATAATTTTTCTATAATGGTGTGCAACGGTGATAATTCTGTTTGCAATATTTTTTAACATCGAAAAATATCCAAATGAGAAGTCAAATTGGGGGAATTTCAACCAAATTTGAAATATACGGTAAGGTTTCGATTTATCAAAGTTATAGGATACCAGTGCTTAAAAAAAAACGAATTTAAAATCTGAATAAAATTGAAATCTGCAGCCGGATATCAAATTTAACGGAATTTTAATCCAAATTCAAATGTAGTGTCTACTGTAAATTTTTTTAATTTTTAAAGTAACAAAGGCTAAAAATATAACTCAATATTTCAAGAAAATTATAAACTTTTATTTGAAAATTTTAAGATTAATAATTAATAAATTTTATGGGTACCTCCAAATATTGTATAAAATATTTAATAACGGGATTATTTATATATTACTGGTATTTTTTCTATATTTTTATTCCTTATCTTATTAAATACGTGTCTTTATCATAAAAAAACAGTATTACAGAAAAGCGGAATTTATAAATTAAAATGAAAGGATTGCAACAAAGTGTACCTAGGTGAGACAGGACGGAATTTCGTATGCATGTTGTCTGACCACAAACGTGGAGATGGTTATGTAGAACAACGAATTCGTTAGACAAAAGGGTTAGACAATTTAATGAATATTAAAACTAAATTTGATAATGAAGAAATATTTTATAATGTAATTAAAAATAAAAAATAAATAACAAGAGAGAGATAAAAAAATTGAAGAGGACGGATAGATAACATTAAGAATTAAATTGCATAGGAATATATGGATGTTTTTAAAATAATGGTGAGTGACTGCGCCCACAAGTAGTGTGAAAGAGAAAGGCGGTAGGTTTTAAAAAGAATGTACATACACACACAACACATAAACACAAGGAATGTGCTAGAAAAATATGTAACTGTACAGACGTGGGTGACATGGCTCGGAAGTTGGGAAGGGACATTTGAATTATAGCTTGTTGTTTGTCAACAGGGGGGAGGGGTGGCGGTGTGAAGGGTTTGGTTTTTGCTTTCTTCTTGTTAATGAAAGCGCTAATCGGTATAATTTTAATTCTATGTTCAATAAGGAAATGAAAGTAAGGTCATGGCGAAAAAAATCGTGTTCGAGATAACGGCAGATTCTGATTGTACTACCATCAAAAAATGAAAAAAAGTTTTTTCCGAAAAGTGTATGTGCGTGTGTCTGTCTCTCTGTGTGTAGAATTTTTTCTATGGCAAACGATAACAGCTGAAAATTCAAACAGAATCAAATAATATTTTGCATAGAGTCCTGAATTGTAGAGGACTCAAGGCCTGTTGATTTTGGTGAAGATCAATTAAGGGAAAGGAGTAGTTTACCTGCAACCTTTTAAGTAAAGTGCTTAATTTTGAAAAATAAAGTATCCTGAAAAGGTCATAATAATCCACTGTAGAAAGGTAGATGAAATATCTATAAATGAAAAGGGTAGTTGAAGGGGGAGGGGGTAATTTTTTTTACTTCCATGTTCCATAAGGAAATGGAAGTATGGTGAAGGCAAAAAAATCGTGGTCGAGATTATTACAGATTCTGATTTTACTACCCTCAAAACATGAAAAAAAGACATTTTTCGAAAAGTGTCTGTGTCTGTGTCTGTGTCTGTATGTCTATCTGTCTATCTGTCTATCTGTGTGTCTGTAGATTTTTGTTTATGGCAAACGATAACAGCCGCAAATTCAAACAGAATCAAATAATTCTTTGCATAGAGCTCGGAATTGTAGAGTACTCAAGACCTGTTGTTTTTGGTGAAGATCGGTTAAGGGAAAGGGGTAGTTTACCAGCAACGTTTTTTTTTATCAAGGGTATTTTTTTTTATAATGCAAACGATAACTGCCACACATTCAAACAGAATCAAATAATGTTTTGCATGCATCCCTGAATTGAAGAGGACTGAAGGTCTTTTGATTTTGGTGAAGGTCGGTTAAGGGAAAGGGGTAGTTTACCAGCAACGTTTTATGTTTTAACAAGGGTAATTTTTTCTATGACGAACGATAACTTCCGTAAATTTAAACAGAATCAAATACATTTTTGCACACCTGCCTGAATTATAGAGAGCTCAAGGCCTATTGATTGTGGTGAAGATCGGTTAACGGAAAGAGGTAGTTTACCTGCCACCTTTAATGTTTTAACAAGAGTAATTGTTTATATGACGAACGATAACTGCCGCACATTCAAACAGAATCAAATAATGTTTAGCATGCATCCCTGAATTGTAGAGGACTCAAGACCTTTTGATTTTGGTGAAAATCAGTTAAGAGAAAGGGGTTTTTTACCTGCAACGTTATATGTGATAACAAGGTTAATTTTTATATGACGAACGATAACTGCCGTAAATTCAAACATAATCAAATAAGTTTTAGCATACATCCCTACGTTATAGAGAACTCAAGGCCTGTTGATTTTGGTGAAGATCGGTTAAGGGAGAGGAGTAGTTTACCAGTAACATTTTATGTTGTAACAAGAGAAATATTTTCATGACGAACGATAACTGATGTAAATTCAAACAGAATCAAATAATTGTTTACATATCTACCTGAGTTGTAGAAGACTCAAGGCCTATTGATTTTGGTGAAGATAGATTAAGGGGAAAGGGCAGTTTACCTGAAACATTTCTTGTTGTAACGAGAGTAAAGTACTTAATTTTGATAAATAAAGTATCCTGATAAGAAGATCTTAATAATCCACTGTAGAGATGTAGATGAAATATCTATAAATGAAGAGGCTAGTTGAACGCGGTGGGGGTAATTTTCTATAAATGAAAATTATAGTTGAAGGGGGAGGGGATAATTTTTATATGTGTACTATGTTATCGGCAACAAAGTAGTAGTTTGTTGTTAAAATTCCTTCCAGGGCTGTTTGACCGTAGTCCATTGTTTTCTGCAAAACCAGACGTTTCGGCAGTGCCGTCGACTGCCATCTTTAGTGAAAATCGAGTGCGATAACGTGTAATGGTATACGTTACTGACCACAGTACTGTCGTTAATGCTGAAGCAATAAGTGGAAAGAAGTAGTTACTATGGAAACATTTCATTTCGTAAATGATTTTAAATATAAATCTTGGAACATGGAAGTCATGTATGGTTCTCCATACCGATATTTATAAATTAAAATGGTAGTTGATGATGGAGGAAGTAAATTTTATAAGTTTTATATGTGTGATACGTTATTGACAACAAAGAAGTAGTTTCTATGGAAACATTTCATTTCACTTTAACAAAATTCTATATTTTTCAGTTTAATTTAAATCACGTACAGTATGAGAGAAAATATCGTTCGTGGCAGGCAAGCATACCTCAATTATGTAATGTTTACGTTTCCATTTTATTATTATGATTACCGCAATAAAAAGGCAGGAAACACTCACACACACAATTCGCGTTATTTCTGGCCTCACTCATATTTATTTTCTTACATTTGCACACTTTTTAAATGGAAAGTGCCGAAACCCACACCAACACAACGCGTGCAAACCGAAAGAGAGTCCAGCGTGGATAGCGATTTGCTTCCTGTGGATCGCTGGGCAGTGTAACTGCACGTGTTTACAGAGGAACGGTTCGTAGACAGACTTTTCGTCTTTAGGGAATCAACCCTTTGCAAGATGCTCAGGGTCCATGAGTGACTTCGGACGAGAGATGATTATCTGCGTAGTTCGGTTTCTTTATAAGAATAAAGTAAACCTACCTAATTTTTATGGATAAAGTGACTGAAAATAACATTATACTAAACGACTACCCCATAATAACAAAAATAACTATAAATAGTGAAATTAGTTTGAAGGTGGGCGATATTCTTTTAGAAATTACCAAACCGAATTCAAGTAAATAACTTTAAACATAAATCTTACAACATCGAAGTCATGTATGGTTCTCCAGTTCTCCATACCGATTTTTTCTGTAGTAGTGTGCAACAGTAATAATTCTGTTTCTGATTACAACCACTAATAAAACTTTCTTTACATAAGAGTAGTCTATAACTGCTGATTGTTTTTGGAATGCCCAGACACTTTATTTTAAGCATTAGTGCTAACAATCGTTATATAGTTTTTTCATGCGTTAAAATTTTTTCTTAGATGCAAAGTATCGTAAAAACAAAAGGTATCGTAAACAGAAAGGTATCGAAAGTGGCGGAATACCCTAAAGCTAACGGTGCAAACGTACCGTTTTTTCTGAAGAAGAGGAATTTTATTCATTTCAATTACACATCTCCGTACACGTTCATGTGTGCGCATTATTTGACAGATTTGTATTACACTCTTTATATCCTTGTTGTGAGAATTAGTAAAATGTTAGTATTAAACGTAAAATGCACAATTTTCATCATGTGGACCTAGTGCAAAGTACATTTATGGAATTACCGTTCTTTTCAATACACTAATTACAAATAATACAAAGGTACATACAGATTACATATGCACAAAAATAACAAAAGCAGAAATATTTGTAGCCACAAAACTACTAAGCTTAAGGTGGCCTCGCTGTTTATCAAACAAATGCATTGACCACGACAGGCAAGAACGGTTGGATTTCCTCCGTATGGTGGTGTTAGATAAGAGGATTATTTTGAGCTTATTCAGGGACTGAATAAGTTTGAACTGCCTTCCAGTAAGGGCAAGTTGTTGAATGTTTACATTAAGGTAGAAAATACGTACCTGCCGCCGATTCTGAGTACTTTGACAGTTTATGTATATGCAGGTTTGCGTATATCCTTACATTATAAATATTTTACAGCGACAAACACAGGGACTTAAAATAGGATTTCTGGCTAGCAAAATCCATTTGTTCGGAAGCAAAACGAGGAAAAACTACAGTGCGACAAAACATCTGAAATCGTATAGTTGCTACCAAACGGAAAAACATGCGGAGGATCGAAAGATGAAATCTTTCCGGTGAGTGCAATGTGCTAATACTCGATACAAGAAAAGTGTGATTTTGTGCAGTACACAAAATAAACGCTTGTTTTCTAGTTATGAGTTAAGATCAGAGTTTTAATATAAAATTATTAGATGAAAGAAAAATATTTTAGATATATAAATTTGGAAACACAATTCCAGAAATTTTGCCATTCCTCCGTGCGACTCAGGCATTGTTCTAAGGATCCATCGACAGTGTTGACAGAAGCATGATTACTATTTTACTATTTTGAAAATCAATGTAGTAAGTATGCAACAACTTGTGGATAATTGACCCTTGTTCTGCCATACATATGACAATGATTATTATAATGCTGCACTTCTATTTATATGCTGCAACAAAGGAATCCTAAGAATTGTGTAATAACTGTAAAACCAACTAAACCACACAAAATTGCAGACAGTAACAACTATATAGTTAACTGCTAATCGTATAAAACATACACCCGTGTACTTTGAATCTATTTGTCATTATGTTATAACGTAATCCAAAAGAAAAACAATTGGCCGCTTTACTTGTATCCATTTAAGGAGATGATATAAACACAACTTTCCACTCCGTTGGTCATTTGGTTTCTTATTTCACAAGTGCTTAGCCATGTCATTGTTCTCGTCGCCTCAAATTAAACACTAAAATATGTATAACCTTCCTTTTAAAACGAAAGGAACTATTTTTCTAAACTAAACTATTTTAGTTTCTCTTAGTTAAAACATAAGAAATCTACTTTAGTTACGCCGAAACCCATGAAAAACTGTTCACGTACACGAAAACTATATTTAGAAAATAAACTGAAACATAAGTAGTAATTATAAAAAAAAAAATATTGATTTTACATATTCACAAAAGATATTTAAATTATTACTGAGGTTAATAACCGAAATTATTAATTTAATTTAAATATATTAAATAAACCGTTGAGTTACTATAATATTTTGTTGTTTTTAGAGAAAGTGACAAAGACAACAAGAAATGTGTGAAACTTGACTTATACATTAGTTTGTTCCAACTGATTAATTTGAAAAGTCTGAAAATTTAAAATAAATCCGACTTACTAAGTAGAAGGCTAACGCTTCGTACTTTGTTTCGTGATAAGAACCGTGTTCAAAATTAAACAAATGCATGTATAAAAATTACAAAAACAACAAGTACCAACTTAAATTAGCCTTAGAATAGTTGAAAGAAATTAAATTTTCTCATGTGTAAGGAAGTAGAACATAGTTTTAACAAAATACCTTATGTTCACCTACAACACTTTTACTATATCTGACTGTATGATTTACATTTTAGAATGACTGGACCTATTTTTGAACATTTTATAATCTACATTCCTAAGTTGCTTTTCACAAATTTTATTAATAATCTTAACCTTTAAATTTATTGCGTTACGTTGTTTTAGGAAAAACTGTCATTACATGCAACCAAATACTACATTTAATAGCAAAAACCACAAAAAATGTATCTTTTTTTATTACTGTTGTATCATATTGAAACAATCGCAAAAAGAAAAATTCAAAAAATATATTTTGGACTTCAATTATAATGATTATGGTGTAATAGAAAAACAAAGAGTTAATATTAAAATCTCAGAAATGTAAACTATATATATATGTGTATTACAATTTTTAAATATTATCTTTGTTACAATAATACTAACGCTCATTTTAGTTCATAAGTTAACAGCAAGATATGGATATAATAATATAATTATTTATTAAATATTCAAATTCTTATATCTGTTGCGTATTATCTTTTGTCTAAAGCAAATATTTGGACATTCTGTTGAAGGAAAAAGTGTTAGAGTCAGTCTGGAGAAGCAGACCGCGTTAATGTCGTGGGAAAGTCATCACCCGGTCGGTTTCTAAGTGTAAAGTTGTGTTTTACTAGACACGCATCGGATTTGCTGTACACAACTGTCTGAAGTTGGTAAGACATATCAAACTGTAGACATTTCATGATTTTTTAAAACTAGTTGGGTTGACGCTACTAATGTTGACGATGGTACATAATCTACATTTTATAAGAAGTGTAGCAATTAACATGAAAAAGAACAGTAATCTGTATCTGCGTAAAATGTAAGGCATTATTTATATGAGAAATTGTTGTAAAGTAACAGTAAATTTACCGTTTTATGGTAATTGCTCTCAGACTCAAATATTATATAAATATTTTATAATTTTTTTAATGATTCAATTTTATGTTACCGTTTTCTTGAAAGGTAGGTTCTAAAATAGAATCGTTTCCCTTTATCGTTATTTTCATGTTGGTCTAAACACGTTTACAATAATTCTTATAACAACGAGAAAAACGTTTTAGGTTAAAAAACGTTAACACTTACCAAATAGTAACAGCAGTAAGGTTAAAATTTTATTTGAAAGAGTCGCATGATGTTTCAAAAATTATAAATTATAGTAAATTAATTAAAGACTGTTATTTAGTACTAAACTCTGTAGTGTACACGTTAATAGGTAAAAACTAAATATAAATCATTTGTAGGGTTTCATCCTTTCATGAATATTGTTGTCTAAATTAAAGTTGATTGTGCACGTAGGGATGTTCAATTACGTAATTATCCTGCAGAAACATCTCTATAGTGTGTATTCAGCTATAATTTGTTTTACTCTGCTATATGTTGACAGGTATATGTATAAGCGTTTTCTGTACCAATTCTAATATTTAATTGTTGATTACTGCTTTTATAATTAATTACAAATACTAGAACAATTACATAATACATTATGAGTAATTTAAATTGTAATATTGTATTAATTAAGTTCTGTGGTATTATATTATTCTCGTTGCCTTTAAAGAAAACATTTGATGAAGTAAAACAAACCATCTCAATCCCTTCACGTATACAAGGATAGACACATACGCAAGCACGCGCGCACACGCACACTCACATACACAAACACGTTAACTCAAATGTGTTCGTCACTTATGTTAACGAAGGGTAGAATAAAAACGTAAAAATAACGGAACAGATTAAGAGAAACCTAAATATTTATAATATATTTCATCAGTACACGCACTACAGAGTTATTCACAACTAAACATAAAACACCGTTCAGATATTAGATGGCACTGAGTAGCAATTTCGCATACTGGTAACGAGACTTTAGTCATTGTGTCAGTGAGGAAGTCCACTTTACAAAAATTCTAAAAAGTATTATTACGTCTACTTTCCGGGCTATCAAGCCGTGGTCCTATGTTGTTTATTACAGACGTTTCAACCACGCGATTGGTGGCCTTCTTCAGTGCCTGAAGGACTAAATTTCGCTGACATGGTTTCCATTCAGTAATATCATAGGACTGTTGTAAAGGCGTTACTGTAGCAATAAACAACATAGGACCCCGACCTGATAGCCTACAACGCCGAACGTGAAAGCTTAAGAAATCCAAAAAGTATTTTTACTAAAAACTACGTTCTCAATGATGTAATAAACAAATTAAAATATAACATATTAATTATATTATAAATACTACACATAATTAGAACACGCAAAATACAAATATATATTTCTAAACATTTTGTGTTGAAATATCTAAAAGTATAATTATAATGCAACATAGAAATTTTTAAAACGGATTAAAAATTTTCTGAAATACATATTTTTAATGTGTAAGTTTTTGATATAAAAACTAGAAAGTTTACAAAACTGTTTTTGTCAAATTTATGACGAAATGGTATTTAATGTAATGGTAAATAAAAATTGTGTACGTGATACGTGATACATAAGTCATTTGATATATTTATCAATTTAAGGTAAATTCTAATAGTGAGGTTACCTACATCTGATTAAGTAACTTGTAGCGTGTATACATGTTCGACAAAATGTATCTTGTTAAACAACGGCCAGTTGTTGCTGCCGACTGTTATTTGTGAACAAATGGTTATTGTCAGTACCTCCAGAAACACGTAAACTTTTCCAGTGGAAGAATCTATATGACTAATACGACAAATGTGTACCTAGAACGTTGTGCCAGAATATATGACTAGTCACACTCTACTGTACTAAATATCTTGGTTCTAAATACGTTAAGTGCTGTTAACCCGTAATGATGTCTGCGTTTGTTGTTGCTGAATAAATACGTATTAAGCACAACATCACAAAATAACCCTCTTTGTGGATTATTTTACCACAAAATTTTTTTCACTTTAACAGTTCCACCTATACATAATCAGTAATTACTAAAAATTTTGAAAATGTTTCAGAATTGAAAATGTTCTTACACCGTAATTGACAATTTGTCACCTCGAATGAACTGTGACGTGTATATAATGGAAAATAGTAATAATGATTAAAAATTAAATATTATAAAGATGAGAGATTCTACAATGTGTCTTTATATGATGATGTCGTCTCACAGTCAAATTACTTTAAAAAATGTGTAATTTTAAATTATGTAAATGAATTCAGATTTTTTAGAAACAGCAATTCATTTAAACGCAAAACAATTTATTAAAATGTATTCATCAAAATTGAACCGTAAAATTGTAATATTTTTCAAGATTTTAAAAAATTATAAAATAATGCCGATAGTATAATAAGGATTTAGCTACAAATCAGTATCTACGTAAAGCCCGTACACACAGTTCGCTAATGAAATGACTAGGAGAATAAGTTATCCTCAAGTTTTTGTCCACGCAATGAAATAAGTTTAGGACTACGCAGTAAAACACAGTTGACGTTTAAGACTATACAATGATGCCTGTGAACTCTTTGGCATTTTGTCAGCCAGTTTTGCATTTAACCGTTACCTAAAATTATTAATATTTGAAAAAGTTTATTAAAATATAAGCAATTTAATTTTACTTTTGAAGACGTTTATAAGTTTGAAAAAAATCCATGTAGTCCGAGAACGTCCGACTATCTTCAACCTCAGTTCATTTGAACAAAATCACATTTCGTACGTGAAATACGTAGGTGACGAAAGCGCTACAGTATTTGACAAACAATGCGATGTATGTGTATTGACAGAATATAGATTGTCAACTGTGTCTGTCAGCTTTATCTGGGTGCCAATTTCCATCTGTGCTCTACATTACAGTACACATAACATCAAAGAATATTGTACAGTGTTCGGCTTTGCAAACATAAATGGTTGATGGCTGCATGCTTGTGCAGTCATATTCCTTCAACTCCGCGCGAGTGCCAGTGTGTGAACAGTGGATAACGAGATACGGTTTCGTATTAAAAATTACTGTTTCATAATCTATTGCAGTCAATAATTCAGAATAAAGCTAATCTCATCTAAAAAATAGGGTTATTTGAAGAATAATAAGTTTTGTAAGATTATGGAAAGGTACACAAAAGAAATATAAAATGATCAGAAGAAATGAACATTGAAATTACGTGCGGCCGTATGCTCATTAGATTATCGTGGGTTGTTGGCTTTGTGTAAGCCATTATAAATTCATCTCTATTGTCATGCACACAACATACTATCTAAATGTAATACGTTTACTAGGATGGAATGCATAATAGTGGTCTTTAAACAGTGGTATATATTATTAATACTAGCAATATAGAAACTCTCCGTTTAATAAGCTTTAACAACACTATCACACTTATTCACATCCCTTAACTTAGTTATAATATAACTTAGTATAAGGTGGTGGTGGTGGTGGTGATGGTGATAACGGTGATGATAATAAACTGGAAAATGGTTACCTCGTTTGCCTGATTACAGGCAAAGGGACGTGTAGAGTCTATAATGAAGGACCTTTAAAAGTTGTAGCAACTATTTAGTAAATTGCTCTGCTGCTTTTGACAGGAAAAGAAATAGTTGAAGAATTACTGGGCAATATCTTGTCACTTAACACAGAGGTGCTGATTATAATAATAATGTTGATGTTGATGATAATGATGATGACGATTACGATGATGGCGTTTTGTGTGGAATATTGTTCAACCACCGTTCACCCAGTTCATCGTGTTTTTATTTTGGAAGAGGGATTATCTTGTTTCCACCATGTCTTTATTTACTACTTTATGTTAAAGAATACAAGCTTTAGGCTTCCTTAAAGCTGTCATTTGAATAATTCTGTTAATATACTACAATAACATATTATATGATTAAGGGTTATTTTCTTTATTAAAGGTTTTCTAACAATACCTTTATGTTTTCTGGGTTTCATGATTACGTAATTAATTTGCGTAATAAGTGAAATAAAGCAAAACATAGCGATTATCAGTTTTGTATGACCTAAAATAAACAGTATAAAATGAAAGGATGTATTTTTTTATAGATTCAGAGGAATAATATTTGAACTATTATTTACAAACTACTTATAAATGATATTTAATTCATACCTCTTGAAACAAAACTGAGACTGTTTTTGTCATGTTTTTGTCAAACTAGGCAAATAATCATATTTGTATTGACTTCGACGTTAAGAAAAAATTTATTTTCATCTTTAGAGAAATTAATATCCTGTAATAACTAAATCATTTAACAATTCTCGTACAACCTTTCTATATAAATTGTAACGATGAGAGTACATTTTGGCAAAATATCAGTAAAAAATTATTTATACGGGTTCTAATTGATTGAATCTAACTAAATTACTTATAATCATAATGTATTAATGTCAAGGTTACTACATGTGTGTTTTTAAGTTGACTAGATTTTAACTGTTAATTTATCTTAAATTATAAATTAATATTTATACAAACCTAAATTTAGTATACGACCATGTCTGGACCCTGAAGTTTCGTGAAAAGGTGTATGTTACATGTATCCTTAAATGCTAAAGTAGCCTGCTGTAATTCCAAGTTCAGCTGTACCATTTACTTAAACGAAATAAACCTTTATATTATGTAGTACGTTTCCTCAGAATACATTTTGAATGTATCAACACCCACGCACAAATACACACACACGGAAGAATTACTTAACCAATTTTTTTAATATTTCGCAATATACAAGTATTCCAAATAATAAGAATTGAGCGGCAAATGGGTACATACAAGACTTCCTACTGAATCTGAATATTAAATAATTTTATCCTTACGTGGAAGTGGCTCAGCGATATTTGTCACCCCGTAACCTTAGATAATCCTCTTAACTTGTTTTAACGTACGGGAGAAAAATTCTAGTGAGTAGTAGTCAGTGTCTTTGTGTGATACAAATAACAAGATCACCAGAACGGAAATACAGTTGCGATAACAAAAGGGAAACCATTAATTTCTAAATATTCCTCTAAATGTAGAATATTTTCTAGTCCTTTCTACATAAAATAATATTTTACTGTAATTGTTGTTACATACCATATTTGTGTACAAAATCAATACTTGCGAATTGTTATTCCTTACTGCCCAAGATGTAAAGATCACAGTTATTTAATGCATGATTTCACTTACTAATCTGATCAGAGAGATAACACTATAATTTTTAATTAAAATTCGATGAGCTATGATCATAATTTTTAAAGATCGTCATTTAAAGATAGCTTACACTTACTTGATACACATGAAATGTATGTTACCTCAAATCTACCTGGAAAAATTTACTTAGTTGTTACCAGTTTTACATTGAACCCCAAACACTTGTCATAATGTATTTTAATATATTACCTCAACTATGTTTATCACCATATGCCAAAAGTAAAAACCGTGTCTGACATTCCGCACTATACATGAGTATATAATTCTAAATTTCAAAACTTTGTTAAGATGTTAAATATGGACTTACATTTAAAAGAAATAAATTTTAAAAATAAAAACTTCACAAATTTTAATAGGTAATATTTTTAATATTTACAAAATACGATGTAGACTATAAATATTCGGTCTGCAAGTGTGCACTCAGAAAAAAGAAGTCTTACAAACTAGGCAACTTGGTTCTACAAGCTTCAAAATATTTTGTTGTATTCCATTTGTTCTAATTACCAGATCTATTATTTCAACTTGCATATTCCTAATTATGACGAATTGTGAGTTTTACATAGTGTCATATTTTTTACAAAGTATTTAACAAGTCAGTATTTGACATCACACTGACTCCATTATAAAGAATATATCGCTACTACTATGCCACTAGAAGGTTTTAATCAGCCGGATAAGGCTAGTAACAAAATAATAGAAGGAAAAACTTAGGTAGTAGTACCAATGTTGATGAAGAGAAAGAAATAGAAGACAATGGCATGGCCATGTGAAAAATATAGAAGAATATTATGTTGTGATAAGTGTGCTGGATATGGATATACAGGGTGAGAGAACTAGAACCAGGCCAAATGCAGCTGGATGGATTGTATACGGGGCGACCTGGGGTAAAGCAGCTATCCGTGGCAGGCTAACAAATTGACTATAAAAATACACGAAACCCATATATTTTGACGAAAAAGAGTTAACCTCGTTTTTTAGATATGTGATATATTTTATATATAAGAATATACTGATATGAAGATGCCAAAAATCGAAGACATTTTTATTGATTTTCTAAAATAATTCTTAAGATATTGTTGTAATACAGAATCGCACGGATAGTGTTCCTAAACAGGCTTATTGCGTCTGTTCAATTAATAATATTGCTTTATCCTCTTAATTATTTTATTAATTACCTAATAAGTGCCAAGCGTCACACAATTACTACGCATGGTATTTATAGCTTGCCGGAGTTTCGATGAATTAACCCTTAAGCATTTTATGTATGAACCGGCGTCCATTTTATGTAACCCATAAGTAGGCGAATCTAGTATGGCCATGGCCTCCTAGTACTCAATGCTCTTTTCCCTAAACTCCTGTTTTCCCAGTCAACATTGCAAACAGTTTTTTCTTATAATTTTGATTTGTAAATTGTGTGTACAACGTCTCTGGTCTTACCTTTGTTTCGTCGACGCAAATACATAACTTTTATATGAATTTATTTTAAATACTTTTCTAGCATATCCGTAACAAACGATATCCCTACTAGATAATTCATTATACGTTTGTCTGGGCGATATATCTAAAATATGCCTTGGTGTGGCGTGTACCATAGTCTGTAAATGCTGGGCTTACCGATTTCAGAGTTGTCAATCATAATGGTAAGACAGCTGCACCTGGTTTATCAGCATTCTTCCTATAGTAAACAGCATAAAGATTGTCAGCTGTATCTTATAAGGACGCTACGCCAAGGACCATAATTGATAAATACGTTTTTCCATAAATAATAAAAGTCATTCTGTAAATATGTTTCAGCATATGCAACTTGTTTAAAGTGTGATTCAGTCTAACTATCTTCCTTTACCTGATATATGTTTAAATAAAAAGGTGTGCTAAAATATGATATGCTACTTAAAATACCAACGGTCCTGCGAGTAATGTAAGTTGATAAAATTCGATAAACATTTTATAGCTTCATGAACGTGATACATTGATTTTTGTATATTATATCAAGCAATTTAAAATTGCTAACTGTCTTGCAACGACTAATGTTCCCTTGTTCAGAAGTGCGTTAAAATAATAAACTGAGTTAACGCCCGCGCCAACATTAATACCTTCTTACTTTATGGTTACCGCAAAGTGGTGCTAGTTTAATTAAATTATATTTAAAACATCGTTTTATCTTTGGACTCAGGCCTAATGCTTAATAAGTTCATTACGTACATTTTAGCAAGTAATACGCACATTTATTATTAGCGTCCGTAGGCTTAATGTAAATTTTAATGTTTTTGTTTAAAGCACCTCTTAAGGACACTAGAAAATGAGTTACAATGGTAAAGCAGTTTCTAATACAAAATGTTAATTCAGCTAAAAATGTTATCCTCAACTGCACAAATTTCAAATTTTTTAAAAACCTTTAAAGCTTTCACGTGTGGTTCGTGTATATTGAGCTAAGATATACAGTAAAATTCAATTTCCACAACATATAATGGAATGAAAATATAAAAACAATTATATCAGTAGGAAGCCGATTACTTAAAATAAATATTTATGGTGTTTATAAAATCACTTTCTCTAACAAAGCTAAACAAACAAAAGTGTTACCAGGTTGTCATCACTGTCAGTTGGCGTGGTAATAGTATCAAACTGTCACCGTAAAAGCAGTCCATTTATAATTGTATAGTCGTTTGATAAATATAATAAGAATAATAAAAGTGTAATCCGTCATTCTAAACTATTACTCCATAATTTAATAAATTCATAAATTGTAATTAATACTTCATTAAAGTTGAAAGTCATTAAACAATAATTAGGTGAGTCTATAAACCTGTATTGTATTGTTTTTAATTAAGAAAGTTGTGTTAGTGGTTGTAATCAAAAACAGAATAATCACTGTTGCACACCACTATAGAAAAATTATTCCGATTAGCGCTTTCAAGCTTCAAAGCTCAGGGAGGCATGCTTCGTCTAGCTGTGGTGGACTCCACATCGACGCTGAGGAGCATTTCTGACGCGGAGATTGCAGTTGCGAGTGGGCTATTTCGTTGAACGTTGTTGGTGGTTGGAACTCCCGCCCTAGCTTGCGCCGGCAGTAAGGTCTGCTGCTTCTGTCGACTGAAGGTGGAGTACAACTGGAATCACCTGGAGTGCCGGTCAAGTAACAACCAAGAGTGAAGAAAATCTAGCTGTGTCCACGTATTAATGGGTCGTGCAACCGCCATTGACGCTCCTCATTAGGACCGTGTGTTGGCAGCAGACGGCATCACTAGTGTGCCGGATGGATCGGTTGCTTTGCCTTGTGTACGCGTTCGCTTTCGCGTGTGCGGGTCTCTTGGCGGTAGTGTCCGTTCGCGGTCTGGTGTCGGTTGGTGTGCGACTCGTATAGTGTGCCTCCCGAAGCCAAAGGCCGCAGTGCAGTGTAGTTCAGTGTTAGTGCTGTGTGGTGCTCCGGTTTTCACGGGACTCCGGCCTGGTGGACCTGTTATTGGGATTACGTCGTGGGAACACTGTTAGGTAACCCCCTCACTTATTTTTCAGCGTGCTTTGGTGGCATCGCCCGCTTAACACCCGTAAGCTAAGTTAGGTCCCTGCCGGTAGCGGTCGGTCGTTTCGCTTAATCGTAGTGCGACCTCCAATACCGGCGCTGAGCGGGCTTTCCACACCAGTAGGAGGGCTTCCGCCCGAATTCCTTTGCCAAGACGCGATGGGCGACCGTCGCGTTGCGTTCGGGCGGCGGAATGGTCCTTCTCAGGGCCACTCCAGTGCTTCATCGGTAGAACCCGACTCTGTCCCTGACTCGGTCGGATCGTGCAGCGGTCCTTCTCGGGGTTGCTCCGCGGTTTTGACCGAGTCCACCATTATTGCTGGGGTGACTCCCGGCCCGTCGACTACTGCGTCCCAGCCCTCGCCTGGGTCTGAATTTACAGATATAGTATAAAAAAAAAACGGAGATTCTGCTCCCGGATTGCTACATTCATCTGATTGCTAGCTTTCTTTGGAACAGAACCTTTTGCCCTTTTACATGAGAGTTGATAACACCCTTTCTTCGGCAAGGGCTATTACGGCTGGTGTACATCAGGGCAGCGTATTGGGCCCGCTCCTTTTTTTTTGTACGTCAACGACGTGCCCGAGTTCCCTGGCACCAGGTTGGCCATGTTCGCTTACGACACGGCGGTGTATGCCGTCGATCGTCGTGCTGAAACGGCAGTTATCAGGCTCCAGGAACAATTGGACGAACACGTTGAGTGGGAAGAGAGATGCAGGGTTGTTATCGACGCGGCCAAGACCAAAGCTGTAGTCTTCTCCAGACGCTTAAGGCTCCCCGACAAACTTTACGTAGGTAGTACTCACTTGCCCTGGTCTCGAGAGGGCAAGTACCTCGGGGTCCACCTCGACCGTCGTCTTACCTGGCGGACACACTCCGCACGTGTAGCCCGCAAGACCGCCAATCGCCTATATCAAATCCGTCCTCTGGTATGCAGCAACGCTATGACCCGCCGCCTAGGGAAACTTATCGTCGCCACGTATGTATTGCCGATGGTTACCTACGCGATCCCCGTATGGAGCTACTTGGCCAAGACCCCCAGCATGCCTTGAGCTAAAGCATGCTCTTCGTCTCGCACAGCCCGCTGGTTCAAGCTCATCATAAGGTCGGAAATAACAATAATAGGACAAACAACTTATTCATAACCCCCCTCTTTGGCCTACCACTCCTACATATTTTTGTAAACAAGCTATATGTTAAATGTTCAGTCACTCATAATTCAATGACTGAATGAATGCAGTGATTGAACTGAATAATCCACCCATGGGTGACTGAACTTGCTAGTTAACAATAAACAGGAAGGACATTTAAACTCAACACAGACACACACACACACACACACAAAACACACACACATACACACAGACTTGACTAGAACAAGAGGTAACAGTACAGACATGCGGGACTGAACTCCTGTTAATAATAGACAGGAATGACATTTAACTTATAGCTTGTTTACAAAAAAGTGTACGAGTGGTAGGTCAAAAACGGGGAGGGCATGAAGAAATTGTTTGTCCTATTATTGTTGTTTCTGATCTGACGATGAGCTGTGAAGCTTGAAGG
Source organism: Magicicada septendecula (assembly GCA_034769895.1). Taxonomy (NCBI): domain Eukaryota; kingdom Metazoa; phylum Arthropoda; class Insecta; order Hemiptera; family Cicadidae; genus Magicicada; species Magicicada septendecula. The sequence goes on along the minus strand of CM068374.1, from coordinate 119,769,351 downwards.
CGCTAATTGAAATCATTTGTCTAATGTGGTGTCCAACAGTGATTATTCTGTTTGTATTATTTTTAGAGCAATAAGTATCGCTGTGTACAAACATTTTTTGGCCTGTAAATATGACAATTCACCAGATACAACTCTCGCAACTGTCATATCAATAATTTGTAACGCACTGTAATCGGTAACAAAATGTGTTTTGGAAACTGTCCAGCTGAAACTTACTCGGCGATTGCAAAGGCTGAAGTGAAACTAAACAACGACACAATGGACAAGAAGGCGCCAAACAGTTCGAACAGGTTTTCTTAAATTTTCTTTAAAATGATTGCTTTTGTTTATATTACAAGACGCCAAAATAGTCTGCTAATAATAACAAATAAATATAAGTTGTTTAAGCAGACACTGCTTCGTGATGTTGCAGTCATCACGTGAGTGCTGCATGTAAACTCTATATATGTATGTCACAGGTTACCATATCCTATAATCCACACAAATTATAGGAATAAGCATTATTTCTGCTGTGTTTTGTGTACCATTGTGTAACGCTTTTATCAGTAGCAACACACAAGTTCGGATTATAAAGCCCAAGATTATTGTAGTGATATGATTCGGAATGTACTTGAAATTGTCGTCAACAATAGAAGCGAGGCATGAGTTACGTGCTTCATGAGATCTGTGGAATCTGCTAAGTTCGTGCGAGTTGAGAAGATTGGTGAATGCCGATGCAGACGCGTACTTATGAAAACACAACTTTACACTTAGAGACGGAGCGGCTGTTGACTTTCCCACGAGGTATAACCTTCCTGATTATTCAAACTATGTAACTCTCTTTCATTGCAGATGTGATAATTGTACACTTTTGATTTGTATCATAATGAATACAAACAGGACAACTTATTTGTCAGTTACAAAAAGTTTTAGAATTTTAAATAAATTTATACCAATTTTCAGCTGACTTTTATATTTTGTCGGTTGAATTAAATTTGTAAATGGTTTTTGTAATTCAATTGGCATTTGTAAATGGTATGTCGACAAAATAAAATGTTTAAAAACAAACGATTAAAAAATTATTGAACATTATTTTTTTTAATTTCATTATTAAAATTTTTGTTGTATTTGAAAAATATTTTTTACAATTACCAATGTTAATTATAAACTTTTTTTACTAACGAGTAGATATACAACTCACGATGTAGCAGGAGAATGTATTCGCTTTTGTTATGAGAATAACGTTCGACACTACCAAATAAAATAAACAGAACATAAGTAAGTAAGAACATGTACTTTCGTAGTGAATGTAAACACAGGTACGTAGTCTTACAATGTTGATGACAATGGTAAAGTCTACTCTAAGTACAATGTGTTATAAAACTGATAAAATTGTTTTTTTCCAGTCCTGACAACATGACGTTCTAAATGTAATTATAAAAATACGAGTATTACTTATTACGAGTCGTATATGGGTTTTAATTTTTAAAGTCCTAACCCTTTAATTCTGTTTTCAAGACTTAGGTCTATATAACCTAGCTGAATGTGTATGATAGTTCGGAAAATTACCTTTGTTGTGATATTTTACTACAACGTTAGTAATAAAAGAAATATTTAGAGATCTTCTATATATTCTACCTCGGTGAATGTGTTATACATTTCCTTGTATTAATGTAAGGCATGTGTATTAACGTTTTTAATAAAACGTAGCTAATTTGTTCAAACTTTCAGTAATAATTCTCTACAATTAAGAGGAAAAATAAAATTTTTAAACATTAATTACGTTCTCATTATTATTTTGGCCTTAAGGAAACAAATGTTCTTTACTGTGTGTAACGTTTGATTACAATTGGTGCTTTTAAAATCAATTGAGTTTCTCCTCCGACTGTTACTTTTTTTATAAAAGTATTCTGTATCGATTTTTACTACACAACTTTCTTTGGTACAATATTGAGTTCATGTCTAACTTTTTCCGTTTTTACGATAAAGATAATTGGAAATTTACCACACATTATTTACCCAGTGTCTTACATTTGTCAGTTATGAATCTGTTTATGATTTATGAAAGCAGAGAGAATTTCGTATACCTTTGTTGTGCCTATTTCACTGGCTTCACATTCAGGAGGCTACGACACGTCCGCTTAGAATAGAACCTCAGTATATCATAGTGACATTTTACTAATTGTGGAGTCTATGTTTAGGAAACTGTGAATAACTCATTCGCTCTCCGCTAGTAAACTAAATTTATTGGCCTACGTACGCACGAATGAATATAGTTGTTATAAATAAAGACGCTAAACGTCAGCCATACAAAGACCCAAATGTGGTTTGTATTATATCCGGGATGTACACACCTGAGTCAGTATTGGAAACATTAACTGTACACGTAATTCAATAAAGTAAATTTTTTCAGTCTACTTCAAAAGTTTCTGTTTCAGATTACGTGAGTAAGTGAGAATTTAATAAATGTTTGATTTGTATTGTTTTATTAAAGCCTGTATATTACACCTTGTGTTATTTTCTCTTAAATCCTAACCAACTTAAATTCAATTTAGAAAATTTAAGAGTTGATATCACTTTACTTTTACCGACAGGCGAGATATTGAGTACTAAAAAGATTAAATAAATTTGTTTAAACACCTTGATTAAACATCTTTTTAAACATATAATGTTTAAGAAAGAGTTAAAGGTGATGGAAGTGAAAAATATTCTTCCTTATTTTTTCTTCTTTAGTTGATATTCTGTCGTTTAGTCTATATTATTAGAATTAATTTTAATAAATTTAATTACATTAACAATCGTTGAAGATTACGGGAATTTATATACAGTCATGTTTCATACAATCTTTACTTTAAATTGAATCATTTATTGTATAATAATTATACCATGGTAACCAATCTTTAATTAGACAAATTTTATTTATGTAGTTATTACAAACGTTGTAAGTAAAACTAAATATTTAGTAAGATCAAGTGTTATTTTATATCTTTTATATCTTTCTATATATTACAATGGAAAGGTATATAACAAGAGTTTGCTTTAGCGTAAAATATTGATCTTCTTGCATCTTTTCGAAGTGTATAGCCGACTCGTACCAACCTACCTTCTTGATGTTAACTTTGATTTCTACAAGATTCTGTGGCTGTAAAATTTATAGCCATAAAAAAAGTTATGAAAGGAGGTTGTTTGGTTATAATCTCTGAGCACATAATAAAAGTATACGGATAAGTTTGTTAACGCTAACTACAAAACGCTGACATGGTATTTTGTTTGATATTATAGTGGGTTTTGTACTTGAGTAGGCTTTATGTCAGTTTGTAATTCTCTTCTAATCGTACCTCAGTAAAAAGCAGTAGACAAATAAATATAAATTAGTCGTTATAATGTTTACATATATTGTTTTAATTAAACGATAACTTTTGTAAGCTATATATTGTAAAAGAACGTGGTTATGGTGTTTATGTATTGATGTTGTGTTACAAAATATCTTAATATGTGTTCGTGTAAGAAAAATAAAATTGTTTGTTTAAAAAAATTTTATAATTAACAATTTTTTTTATTGATTAATTAATTAGAAACAATTAATTAATTGAGTTTCGTGAAGTTCCGAAACGTTTCTCACTTGTTTAAAAAATTTTATTAGCTTTTCTGTATTTTTGAAGAAACTCCAACCACTTATAGGATTGTCTCCAATTACAATCTATCCTTGTTTACTTTCAGTTTTGGAGGTTATCTTCCTTCAATGTGGTGAAATTCTTGTAGTATATTGTATTTAAATTATAGTTGGTTTAAATTGCTATGTTTAGAAAAGAAAGAACTGTTTTAAGATGAAAAGTATAAATTATTTATTTGACAATTGTTTATAAAGACTCTTATCGATTTTAAAATCGACTCTCAGGGTATCGATGTTATTACAATTTATTATATAAAATACAATAGGTTCTTATAACAGCTATTCATTGGAAAAGTCAGAGAAATCGGGCAAAGATTAAAAAAGTATAACGTTACAAGGTAATTCTTAATACTAAAAGTACATATAATCAATGAAAAGAGTAAAATAAATAAATAGATTGCGAACCGTGTCGCTCACAAACTAGGTGGCACTGTTCAGTTTAGCGGTGACGAAAAGTAATGGCTGCCGTCGAAGTTTTCAATCGTCCCTTCGTAGTTTTGGCGTTCCAATAAAGATATTTTCTTGCCGAATTCACGTCCTGGTGTCTGCAAATCTTCCTTCTGATGTTGGTGTAGTGTCTCTGGTTAAGTTTCTGTGTTGTATTTTTAAAAGTGGTGTATTTATAAGTCAGTTCACTTTTTGTCGATCAGGCACTATTGATGGTTATGTTATATACTGTTTTATGGTGTTTAAAATGTTATTTAGCTGTGGTTTCGTGCTATACAATGTTAGTTAGTCTTTTGTAAGTGTTTAGATCACTGTGTCGAAGTTGTGAAATGTTTTTTGTCGTCACTCGCGATTTTCAAAATCGTATCATACAATTGCTCGCCATTACGGTACTCGAAACTAGGTTAACACGTTTTAATATGCTCGTCAAGTGTCCCGTACAACGTTCAATAATTAACTCTCTACTTTCTTCACTTTCGACTAAAACCTTATCCAAAACAATATTATTCCTTACATTGTTCGAATTTTATAATGCATCCTGTGCATGTATTGAAGTTACATTATATAATTGCTTAAACTTTGGTTATTATTCAAATTTATTAGCTAGTTGTTACTTAATTTTATCCTTCAGTTCATTCGGCGTATTTTGATATCGAATAATGCCGTTTTATTAAGTTCTTTATCTAAAATTGGTAATTTTACCTTCATTTTGTATCTTGTAAATTTTCAAAATCAGCTTCCTGTCATTATGCAAATTCTGCCATTTTCAAGTTATATTTATTATTATTAAATATCATATTGAAATAAAATGTTTATATTCCCTTAATTTCTTGCAACTATATGAATTGATTAAGTTTTAGAATATTATGTTGGAATATATGACTCCCCTCCCCAAAGTTTTGAGTTCTGTCATTTCCATTTTTATTAATAATCCTGGCTATAATTTTATAAAATCTTTCTAAGTTATATTTCTAATTATATGGATTTGTTTCTGGTTTACCTTACCTAATTCCCTTCAGTTTAAATGTATTTAAGTACTTAGTTTCTCAGTTTTGATGAGGTTTAGTTTTCATCATTTTGCCTAGATTCCTAACAATTTTTTCATACAAATTTTTATATAAACAATACACATTGAATTATACCCTCTCTGACTTTTTAACATTTCATTATAAATTAAACATTTTTTTCTATTAAACATGATAACAATTAGTATCTGTTTCAAACTATTAACAGATAAGAAATAATTTTAAATAATGGTTGTCTTCAATTAATTAGACATGTTTTTTATAATCAAAGCTTAATACTAAAACAGAAATATTATTTATAAAGAATGTTTTTTCCCTGCTAACATCTTATTTAATTATTACCATTTACACAAGTAATAAATATTTTTACAATTAGGATGTTAGTGGTTCTAAACTTATTAAATGTTCTTATTACTAATACATTTTTAAAATATCCTATTCTAAATAAACAAAACTTTATTTCTATATTCTTATGCACTATTTCTTATACTAATTTTAATTATCAGTTTTTAAACTGTTTTCAATATTGTTTAGGGTAATTGTACCCTGGTCACTTTATGTTTAATCTGTGTCTGCTTCTGTTTTTTACTCATTTTTAAAGAAGTGTCATTTCAAACAGATTGACAGCTCTATATTATTACATGTATTATATTCCCTCTTGTATAAATCATAAGTCACTATAAAGTTGTATTTTTCATTATCTACACAGTTTGCGGATGCCAATAGTGAAACATAAGGTTATTTTTTTTTATAATACACAAACTAGCACCGGTTCACTTCACACTCTTTGATGCTATTTCTAAATGGTTATTTAGTCTTATTAGAACCAAGAGATCTGTTTGTGGGTTACAATGAAGATTTGTTCTTTGGGTATTATATTATTGTTTCACCTTGGTCCACTGCAACTCTTACTCTATACACTTCAATTCTTATTTCTATGATACATATGGTTTCTGTTCATGAATACTTCGTTATACTTTTTATTATTATGGTTTTTATTTATTTTGGGATATGGGTGTTTTTTATAAGAGCATTTCTTCTTCTTCTGGATGCTGTCTTCTTCTTGTTTCTTCAATGATGCCTTCTTTTCTTCTGGCTTCTTAGAATGCTATTTTCTTCATCTTCTTCTGGATGTCATCGGGTTTCTTGGGGTTACTTCTTCATCTACTCTTCTGGTTTCTTAAAATACATCACCTTTTATGGTGGATCTTGCCTTGTTCTGGGTTTCCTTTTATTTTATTCCTCACCTTCGTTGTGGGTTTAGTAATGTTCTGGGTTGCTTCCTTATCTACTCCTTACCTTCCTGGGTTATATTTTTCCTTGAGTTATTAAACTGGGTTTTGATGATTCATCACTAGTAACATTTCTTTTATTCGAACTTATACTTTTAATATCAATGATTGTTCTGCACGGTTGTTCTGATTTAATTATTTATATTATAATGCTTTCTTCGGATTTGATGTTATTATATTATATTATTTTAATGATCATTGCCATTCATTTTTATGTGTTTATTTGTCACGCTACAGATTGCTCTCCTCCAGAAATAATTATTTCAGACATGTTTATGGATGAAATAATTTCTTATGATAATTTCATTATTATTTTTTTTATATTTCATTTTCCTCTCCATTTCTATATCGACTTTTTTTATAATTGAGTTTAATAAATTTTATTTATATATTTACTTATTTGACTTTTGATCCTTCTTGGATAGTTAGTGTCTTCTGAGATATATTATTCTTATTGTTATACATTTTCTTTCTTCATAAACTTCGTGTAGCATCCTTGGGATATTCCCTAACATTCCCTATCACGTGGGCTGGGGCAGTTCAGAGGGGCACTGTAGGCTACACAACTCTGCTGGCCATACACCACTTCTACAATTTGAGTCAAGAGGCACATTCATCTCTGCTCAAAAAACATAATACTGCTGGAATTATCTTCAGTCAGTCATCGAATAAAATAAAATAAAAAGTAGTCTCATTTTCGACTAATAAAAATATCTTTGGATTCTTCACTTCGTAGTTTCTCAGATTATCTCACATTTTCTATCTTAATAAATCTTCTTAATTCTTATTATACTCATTATATATATATATATTTTTTTCTGAACTCTTAACTTGTCTGATATATTTATTTTAATTATGGTTGAAAACTTCTCTTAATAATTCTTGTTACTAGTTATAGTGTAACTCTTTTCCTTCTCCAACTGAATTCTCTTTATACTCCCTTCTGGTTAATTACAGTGTTAGCATGGTCTTTATATATAGTATTTTCTTATTCATTATTTGAATGGTCTTATTTTATTATATTTAATTTTTTAAATTTGTATCTTTATATTAGATATTCAGGTTGTTATTTTGATCATATTATTTAAACAATTTGTTCTTTCCTTTGTCTTAGAAAGTTATTAATCCGCCTTCGCATTCATTAACATTAATTCATTTATATTATATTTCATGTGGTATTTCTTCTCTTTGCATTTCATATAGGTTTTATTATTATTCTTTGTTCAAAATCATCTTCTCCATATGTTTGGTATGAGTTGTTCTTCTTTGTTTCTTCAGAACTGAGTAATATAGTATTCCTTTTTCTTGATTAACTGTTTCCATTATCGTTTCATAAGTAATTAGTCATAGGTTGTTCTCATTATTATTTTATCATATTTCTATTTTGGATTTTTTATAATTTTATTATAATAACAGATTCTTTTCTTTGTTTCCAAATTATTGCCTTCTCTTGTATATCACACTCTTTTTTGTTTTTCTTCTCTACTCCATTCAAATGCTAGATATTTTAACGTCACAGAACGTTCCATAAAGGAAACCATTTATATAGCAATTATCATAAGAGGAAAGTGAGGTGAACAGTATCAAACCCAAGTAGTCCTAAAAAAATTGTGTAATATTGTCTAATAATTATTACTACTAACATGAAAAACGACCAGACTTTGACTAAGACACATACCCCATATATATTATTAAAGTGAATAACAGTGAAAAAAAAACACAAGATACCATGAGAGAGACAAATAATGTCAGAATTAACCAAAATGAAGTCATTAATTATTAAGTCTGAATAGAGTATTAAGAACTATTTTTTGTGAATGAATGGACATGATCCATTATTATATTATGTAATTTAAATAAAATAAATGTATTAAATGACTTAAATACATTATTGGAAAGAATCTAAGTTAAAATAAAAATTATATATTTGTTATGACAAAAAATATTAATGTGTTGGATTTGAGACCAAACACTCAGATTTCATGTAAAAATTAATTATTATCAGATTGAAATAAAAACTATATGCGATTGTCAAGCAGACGAAAGTGAACAATTTATCTTAAATAAAGAAAGCTTTCAAATGAATAAAAGTCAGTCAAAATAGCCAAACACAGTATTAACTAAAAACATGTGGTAGGCATATAATATTGTATGATTTATGGATTTAATGTTGCCAAAATCCAACCAAATTGCATTAGAAAGTTGAAATATAATATAAAGCGACTATACTAATATATTTGACTAACTTTAACATTGTAATTATCGAGTTAGCAAAATATTTACCTATACCATGTATGGCTGGATCCAATCAACCAGTAAAAAAAATAGTCATATCTGGCTAAATATTTACAAAATGTTGACAAAAAAAAAATAGAATGGTACAATACTTCAGTATACCTTAAAAACGAACAAACTCAGTTGAAAATAAGATCAATTATGAAAGAATTTAACTTATAAGAGTGAGGTTTGTCACACCATGAAGAAGGACATCTCAAGACCAATCAATATGATGCTATGTCATCCTGTAAAAAAAATAATATGTGTAAAGAGTAACCAGGTGTCACAAAAGACAGACAATATAATAAACTCTGAGTGTACACTAATGAAATACTACATATGTTAAAGAAAGAGACTAATTATTGTGTTATAACATTGACAAAAACCTAGGCCATGGACATGGGCCAGGTAAAATTGTAATTATCTATGTATTATATATGTTAAAATTTGTTTGTTTTGTTATAGGAAGATAGTAATGTTATATGTTCAGATTGTGGAAGAGACATAATAGTTTCACGACAATGTTTGTTCTAAAAAATTGAATTTTAATTACAACAACCCAAGGTGAGAGTTGTATATTGTGTTACTTATTAGAGTTAATTTATTTAAAAACCAATCATAATTAGTATCACTAGATTCGGTTGAAAACAGAGAATCTAAATGTAATAATGGCATACAAATTGTAAGTACTAATGTAAAACTGTTTGATAAATACCAGAGTAATTTTTGAAATATCCTTAGTGTGAAGAATAAGAAATTTGTTCTAAAAGCTTCGACGGAAGTTAAATTTGTTCCATAATGTTCCGTTTCGTTTATTCTCGAACAACCTAGAAAGAATTTTTACACAAATATACCGGAAGTTCACAAACTCAATCAGCCTGAATTAGTATAAAAGAGAGACCAAATTCGACCCAAAAACACTTGAAGCTTGAACTCCAGAACAGATGCATCACCCACGACACTGATCAACGGAGCTAAGGCGAAACCGAGAGGCGAGAAATCGACAAGACCCGAAGAAAGGCTTTTCCCGTACATAGACAAACAGACTGACATAAACTCTACAAGAATCTACGCCAATGTGTTGCTGAAATAGAGCAGCAGCACGGCAAATTTTAATAGAAATTACGCAGCCAGAACGTCAACGGCCCAGGAGGGACCAAAACTTTAAATAGAGAACCAATTCTGCTGTGTTCGCAATGACAGACTAACTTGACAATAACCCCCTTAACGTAAGCAAACAAACACAAAGCCTTTCTCGATACTGCAAGGGTATCAGCGCTGTGACGGCCAATTTCGTAACCAACGCGGAGCAGCTGATTTGTAGTGGCGGGGTTTGAACGAGAACCTACTGCCAAACGTTTTCACAAAAAGTGCGGAAATAGTAAATGATCGCAATTTTTACTTAAAATAGATTCAGTGCGCACATGAAGAGGCGAGATTGAAAAACTACCCTAGAGGAGTGTCCCGTGCGAGATTAATTAACCATTGGAACGTGAGTTACCAAAATTAAAGTCATTTTTTTTACCTGGTTACATTTATCACACAGTTGTACTACACATGCCACACACACCTTCAAATCACTTAATTTTTATTGTAAGGCATCTTTTTGATATGTCTTGGTAGTTCAAAGGAGTCACGTCCTGAGAGTAAAGATTTTGTCACGTATTAAACTCATGCTTTTCAACTGAGTAAAAAATTGAAAATACTAGCCGATACTTGATTGGATAAATAAAATGGTCAATAATAATAATAATAACTTGTGAATTTTTTTCTTTAGTAACTCTGCAACTGTATAATTTTTTATGAATGGTAGTCCTTCAGACGATTTGTTTGTTTTTGAAGAATCATTAAACTTACCTGATTTTTTCAAGCTAAACTGACTTGTTTATAATTTTCATAGAAGTAAGATTTAAAAATTTTAATTTCTTTAATAATCACATTTTCTTCTTGGAACAAACGATTCCAAGTGGCGCCCACAAAAACATAGTATTAAGTTGTGTTACAGGACTACATCACCGCAGAGGATCCAGTCAACAGTAAGTAACAAAAAAGTGCGCGGAGGTAACGCACGACTGCATACAACACGAACTACACAATTACACCACTTATTCTTTTTGTTATAATATTCACATTTACTCTGGATTAAATTTAATTCTTTTTTCTGAATTAATCATATTATTTTCTTCTAAATTTATTTATAAATGGCACATATTTATTTTTAGAACTTTGTTAGTTTTATGCAAAATTCAAACGCTTCTTTTTATTTAATTCCATAACATTTCTCATAAATCATTGTAATAAGTTGATCTCATTTTGTTTTAAATTTTTGACGTTTTATAAAAATTCAAATTCTGTTTAATTTATTTATTCCCAAAATTGTTTCCTTCAAAATTGTTTATAGTAAGATGTGCTTATTTAATTTTCTTCTGAATTTGTTGGTATTTCTCTAAATTCAAATTCTTCTTAATTAATTACCATAAAGTTTTTTCACAAAATTAGTTATAGTAAGTTGGTCTTACTTCATTTTTTGAATTTTTTGTATTAAATTCAAAATTCTTTCTTTTAGTTTGCCATAAAGTTTTTTCTCAAAAATATTTGGTAGTAAGATGTTCTTACAATTATTTTAGAATTTTTAGTATTTTGTGTTAAAATTCAAAATTCTTTCTTTCATTTTGCCATAAAGTTATTTCTCATAAATATTTGGTAGTAAGATGTTACAATTATTTTAGAATTTTTATATGTTAAATTCCAAATTCTTTCTTTTATTTCGCCATAAAGTTTTTCTCATAAATCTTTGGTAGTAAGATGCTCTTACAATTGTTTTAGAATTTTTATGTATTAAATTCAAAATTCTAAACTCATTCTTCATAGTACTGTTTCATAGATGCTTGATTGTACACACCTCTAACTCTTCCGGAAACTATTTCTCTCAGTTCATACGTATTATTATGATTGTCCTTAACCACAACATATGGGCCTGTATAGAGTAATAATAACTTTTTGGTTATCCCTTCTAGGGTGCTGGGCAGTTCTCGATTTTTTAATAGAACTTTCTCACCCTCTTTGTAAGTTATTATACGCCCTATTGCCTTTTGATATTTGGCTTGTCGTTTCTCTTGGTCTTCAGCCACCTTGTTATAGAATCTCAACTGGTCAAACTTACGATCATTGTTTGGTGGGAACTCGATGATTTCTTCAATTTCTTGGGGAGTTGGCTTCTCATACATGGCGGAGTAAGGGGTAATTCCTATAGCTGGATGGTGGGCGAAATTTAGGAATTTCTCTGTTGCTGCTAAGTACTCTTGCCACTTTCTCTGTTGGTTGTGACAGTACGTCCGCAAGATCCTACCCACTTCTCTCAGTACCCTCTCAGCCGGATTACTACTTGGGTGGTAGACTGACGTCTTATAGGTTTTGATCCCAAGTGATAATAATGCGTCTCGCCATCTCCTCCCCTTAAATTGAGTACCATGGTCGGTAATAACTGAAGATGGTCTACCGATCTCTGGCACATACAAGTCTATAATTACCGCAAGAACTTTCGCTGTTGTTGCCCGATTAACCGGATATAGCTTTATGTACTTCGTATAATGGTCCATGATAATTATTAGGTACTTATACCGGTGTCGACCGCCGCTACGGGGAAATGGCCCGCAGATATCCAAGAACACTTTTTCTAGTTTTGTATTTGAGGTGATAGGTATCATTATACCCTCTCTCTTCTCATTGTTTATTTTTACACACTGACAAATATTACAGGACCTTAGGTAATTTCTCACCTTTCGGTTAATATTCTTTATCTTGCAGTTTTCTTCTAAAGCCTGTATCACTTTTAGCGCTCCCATGTGGCCATACCTGATATGATAATCTATTATGACTTCCTTTTCGATTTGGTGTGGAATTATCACCTTCCATGTTTCTTCATCCAATGCCGTTTTTACGAATAATATTCCTTTGTTTAGATGGTAGTATTTGGAAACGGTGTCATCGTCGGCTTCCAATCGACTTATGATGTTTTTCAGTTTAGGGTCAGACTGTTGGTGGATACGGATGTTTATTAATAGAGCTTGTAGATCGGATCTGGTTTTAAATAGGTTGAAAATTTTAACCAAGCTCTCCTTCTCTCCCTCGAAGGTCTGGTCTTCCAAATTTATCCGTGATAAAACATCTGCTACCACATTCTTTTTCCCCGGAATATAATCCCATTTTAAATCATATTCTTGTAGGGCGAGTACCCATCTAGCCAATCGGCCGTGACTCAATTTGCACCTACGTAGAAACGAGATGGATTTATGATCAGTACGAACAGTGACTTGATACCCGAGAATGTATGTTCGGAACTTGCTGCATGCGAACACCACGCTATTCCTTTTCGGTTACATTATAATTCTTTTCGCATTGATTCAGCGTGCGACTAGCGAAGCTTATTACCAGATGTTGACCCTCCTCATCTTCCTGGTATAAAGTTGTTCCTAAGCTTATGTCGCTAGCATCGCAATTTAAAAAGAATGGTTTCTTAAAATCTGGGTGACGAAGTATAACGCTCTCCAGGAAGTTTTCTTTTATCAAGCGGAAGGTAATATCTTGTTCCTCACCCCAGGTCCATTTGTTTTTCGCAGATAAATGTGGTTGAAACTTGGCTGTCAACTCGGAATATTTGTTCTGAAACTTTCTGTAATAGTTACAGAGTCCGAGGAAAGATTGTAACTGTTTCCTGTTTCTTGGTTGCGGGAACTTCTGAATTGCCTCCACTTTCTCTGCTGACGGGGTAATACCTCTATCGTCTAGATTGAAACCTAAGAATTGTACTTCGCGCGCAATGAACTTGGGATTTCTCCAACTTCAAAGATATGTTATTTTGCGCTAACTTTCTGAGTACATAATCTACTCTATAACAGTGTTCCTCCCAGGTTTCTGACGTAATGAGTAAATCGTCTACATAGACTGTGGTAAATTGGAGTGCTTCTTGTCCAAGTATTTGGTCCATACATGCCACAAAGATGGCGACAGAATTTACAAGTCCGAAGGGCAGTCTCTTGAACTGGTAATTGCGCCCTTCGAAAATGAACGCCACGTACTGACGGCTTTGTGGATGCAACTCCACTTGCCAATAACCACATACAGTGTCCCAGGTACTGACAAACTTAGTGCCATGAAAACGTTTTAGTATCTCCTCTATTTCACCGGGTGAGGTTCGGTCATTCACAATGGTTTTATTTAGCTCGCGCGCATCTAAACAGAGCCGGACTTGTCCGTCTTTCTTGGGATCAGCAATAATTGGACTAGTGTAAGGAGATTGACTAATCTCAATTATGTCATTCTCTATCATTTTATTAATTTCTGTTCTCACGGCCTCTTTTAGCGAATGCGCGATTGGATATGACCTCCGGTTAAACTCCACGTTTTCTTTGAATTCAAGTTTGCACTGATAGTTTTTAACCTTACCTGGTTCGTCTGAAAACACTGCTTTGTATTTCTCATATACACTGACTAAACGATCTGCTAAATGTACAGGTATTTTTTCGTTATTGGTTCCGCACTGGAATTCCCGTATCTCTTGTATCTTTACTGACCATAAATCCTCTCCTCCATTGTTGTATACAATTGGTTTATGAAGGGGCTGTTCCTTATGAGATTTATTTTATGAAGTTGTTGGTGTATTGGGCTGGGAAGTATATTTGCGCCTCCTACCAAATTTGCGGTACATGTTATTCCGTCTGGGAAAAGTGATACTCTCACTAGGTTAAGGTCGATAATGGCGGAGTACCTTCTTAGAATATCGCAACCTACCAGTATGTCAAATGGTAATCCGGTGGCGATCAAAAATTCCATGTCCAAAGCTATATCACGGCTAACGACACTTAAGGAAACTTGCTTCCTAATGGTTTTGTTGCACCTATTAAAACAATGTTATTCACTGGTAACATCGGCAAAGTTTTCCCACATTCTCTCTGGATTCTTTCCAGTTCATTAGCATTTATAATGGAAATATTGGCACCGGTGTCAATCATGATTTTTGTGGGAATTCCTTCTACCTCCTCTGTTATATATAATATTTCGTTATTATTATTATTGAGGCTCTTTTCGTTCTCCTCTAAAAGTTCAGTTCTAATATCTTTCAAATAATGGTTACTAATTATTGTGATGTTCTTTTTATTGGTTGCTTGTTGCAACTCATTTTTATTTAACCCAGGAAGTAGAAGCAGCAACGGGTCGTAATCGTTAATTACTGCCTCCTTCCGTTTAAAGTATTGTGGTCATCGTTTAGACTCGGATTAACCGAGGTATCGTTCTGGAAACTCCGTGTTGTTTCCAGCCGCTCTGTACCCAGTTCGAGGGTTATTTCCTTGTTTTGTTGTCGGCCAAGATCCTCCAGGCTGGTACTTCTTCTTCCTTGTTCGTGGCGTGGACCGTCCCGTTCCGCACTTCTCCCTCTTCGATCTCCACCGTGGAAACTGTTCCTCCGTTGTTGGTAGTACCTTCTCGGACCGCGATCTTCCGCTCTTATAAAATTAACCCTCGGGCGTGACACTCTATTATTCTTATTTTATTATTATTATTATTGTTATAATAATTTCTATTGGGTTGGTAATGTCTATCACCATTACCGGGGTAGGGATTTCTCTGACTATACGGGCTGTTAGGGGGCTGAAAATAATTGTTCCGGTTATTAGGATAGGTATTGTTGTTCCTATTACCGTTCGTATTGCCATTAACATTGTGGTTATTACGCGGCGGGTTGTTATTGCCGTCGTAATTACTGGGCTGGTTTCGGTTTCCGGGATGGTTATTGCCGTTACTAGGGTACTGATTCGTTCTCGCCTCTGGTCGTTCATTCCTCCTCCTGCTCTGGCGGTAGTACTCTTCATTTTCGTACCCTTCCAGTAATTCCGTCATGGCCTGTACCGTCTTAATCTGGCTACCTCTCCTTGCCCTGACAATATCTTCGTCGTAATGATAGGAGAGTTTATTTACCAGGCACTCTTCGGGTATAGCCGGCTCGAGGTGTTTCGCCATGCACACCTTTCCTAGGAAATAGGCTGTCATGCTATTGCCTATTTGGGCCCTGTATCGTCCGTTGCATATGTTATCTCGGATCAGGTTCTGGGTTGTTTCAGACCAGTATTTTGATTTGAACATTCTCCTGAACTGCTGGTAGTCGGCAATCTCGCTACGGTTAGCCATCCACCAATTATCAGTCATCTCCCTGAATGACTCGTCCAGTATCTCCCGGTTAATTGCTCCATTGAGTTCCTCTATGTTTGGCGAAGTACTCCTCTAACCTCGCCAGGAACTCCATTGGTTTCCGCTTGTACTGCCGGAAGTTGAGCCGTTCTCGGCTTTCGTTGATGGGCAATCCAGTGAAATGAGTGGGCCTATTCCTCAAAGCTTCCATCTCTTCTTGGCTTTGCCGTACCTGACCCGTGATATTGGTCATAGCCTCTTGCATCCCATCACACCGTTCCGCGACTTGGTTCCGTACTCTCCCGAATTCTTCTTGAGTCTCCTTCCGCTGTTCTTCCACTTTCCTGCGGCTATGCTCTTCTATATTCGTAAACTTGATGTTTACTACTTCCTTAAATTCTTGCACTTCCTTTTCGGTCTGGTTGCATTTTCCGTCAATTTCTCGGATCTGTTGATTTATCGTTATGTTTTCTTCTTCCAACTTTTTAGTCATCGCTTTCTTGTTAACGTTGATTTCCTTGTTCAGTTCTTCTCTTAACAATTCCATTCTTTCGTCTAGCTTGTCCAGATTCTCCTGATTGACCTCCCTTAATTCTTCTCTTAACATTTGGTTGTCCTCTCTCAATTCTTCCAATTTTTCCCCCATCTTCTCTTCAACTTCTTGTTATCTTTTTTCAACTCTTCCTTCAACTGTCGGTTGTCACTTTCCATTTTTTTTCTATTTTCTTGGATCCTCTTATTGGTATTCTTAATTTTGTTAATCAACTCTTCCTTCGTTAATTTAAATTCTTCCTTAAAAGATTGGTTGTCTTCCTTCAATTCTTCTAACTTCTTCCCCATTTCTTCTTCCATGTTCTTGTTCATCCCACTCAATTCTTCTTTTTTTTCTATTTTCTTGCACAGGGACTGGTTGTCTTCCTTCAATTCTTCTAACTTTTTACTATTCTCCTCCATGTTCTTATTTATTCCACCCAAATCTTCTTTCAAGGATTGTTTGTCTTTCTTCAAATCTTCTTTTGTAGAATCCAATTTCTTACAATTTTCGTCCATTTTCTTGTCCATTCCTTCCTTTGTGGAATCCATTTCTTACTCAACTGTACGAACAATTCCATTATCTTATCCATCCTGCTATCTTCCATTGTTTTGGATTTCTCCATCTCCTTCTCTGGAACATTGATGTCCTCTGTCTGTGTGGGCATCTCAGGTTGTTCCTCTGGTTGTGCAGGTTGTTTGGACAATACTGGTAGCAATACTCTTTCCATATCTTCTACTGGCGTCGCCTCTTTATTTTCCATGTCTATCTCTACTTCCTTTTCGGCCTCCGCCGACCGTTTCTTTGAGGTTGCACGTCGTTGCATTTTCCCCTCTCTCTGGCTTTATAGCTGCTGCCAAACTCCAATTAGTGATTGGGCAGATTGTAGTGGCCTTTCAATCGCTAATTAAAGCCCCACGTTGGGTGCCAATTTGTAAAAGAACGTGGTTATGGTGTTTATGTATTGATGTTGTGTTACAAAATATCTTAATATGTGTTCGTGTAAGAAAAATAAAATTGTTTGTTTAAAAAAATTTTATAATTAAAAAAAAATTTTATTGATTAGTTAATTAGAAACAATTAATTAATTGAGTTTCGTGAAGTTCCGAAACGTTTCTCACTTGTTTAAAAAATTTTATTAGCTTTTCTGTATTTTTGAAGAAACTCCAACCACTTATAGGATTGTCTCCAATTACAATCGATCCTTGTTTACTTTCAGTTTTGGAGGTCATCTTCCTTCAATGTGGTGAAATTCTTGTAGTATATTGTATTTAAATTATAGTTGGTTTAAATTGCTATGTTTAGAAAAGAAAGAACTGTTTTAAGATGAAAAGTATAAATTATTTATTTGACAATTGTTTATAAAGACTCTTGTCGATTTTAAAATCGACTCTCAGGGTATCGATGTTATTACAATTTACTATATAAAATACAATAGGTTCTTTTAACAGCTATTCATTGGAAAAGTCAGAGAAATCGGGCAAAGATTAAAAAAGTATAACGTTACAAGATAATTCTTAATACTAAAAGTACATATAATCAATGAAAAGAGTAAAATAAATAAATAGATTGCGAACCGTGTCGCTCACAAACTAGGTGGCACTGTTCAGTTTAGCGGTGACGAAAAGTAATGGCTGCCGTCGAAGTTTTCAATCGTCCCTTCGTAGTTTTGGCGTTCCAATACAGATATTTTCTTGCCGAATTCACGTCCTGGTGTCTGCAAATCTTCCTTCTGATGTTGGTGTAGTGTCTCTGGTTAAGTTTCTGTGTTGTATTTTTAAAAGTGGTGTATTTATAAGTCAGTTCACTTTTTGTTATATTTCTAATTATATGGATTTGTTTCTGGTTTACCTTACCTAATTCCCTTAAGTTTAAGTGTATTTAAGTACTTAGCTTCTCAGTTTTGATGAGGTTTTAGTTTTCATCAATTTCCCTAGATTCCTAACAATTTTTTCATACAAATTTTTATATAAACAATACACATTGAATTATACCCTCTCTGACTTTTTAACATTGCAATCTATATTAAATATTTTTTTCTATTAAACATGATAACAATTAGTATCTGTTTCAAACTATTAACAGATAAGAAATAATTTTAAATAATGGTTGTCTTCAACTAATTAGATATTTTTTTTATAACCAAAGCTTAATACTAAGATAGAAATATTATTTATAAAGAATGTTTTTCCCTGCTAACTTCTTATTTAATTATTACCATTTACACAATAATAAATATTTTTACAATTAGGATGTTAGTGGTTCTAAACTTATTAAATGTTCTTGTTACTAATACATTTTTTAAATATCCTATTCTAAATAAGCAAAACCTTATTTCTATATTCTTATGCACTATTTCTTATACTAATTTTAATTATCAGTTTTTAAACTGTTTTTAATATTGTTTAGGGTAATTGTACCCTGTCACGTTATGCTTAATCTGTCTCTGCTTCTGTTTTTTACTCATTTTTAAAGAAGTGTCATTTCAAACAGATTGACAGCTCTATATTATTACATGTATTATATTCCCTCTTGTACAAATCATAAGTCACTATAAAGTTGTATTTTTCATTATCTACACAGTTTGTGGATGCCAATAGTGAAACATAAGGTTTATTTTTTATAACACACTAACTAGCACTGGTTCACTTTACACTCTTTGATGCTATTTCTAAATGGTTATTTAGTCTTATTAGAACCAAGAGATCTGTTTGTGGGTTACAATGAAGATTTGTTCTTTGGGTATTATATTATTGTTTCACCTTGGTCCACTGCAACTCTTACTCTATACACTTCAATTCTTATTTCTATGGTACATATGGTTTCTGTTCATGAATACTTCGTTATATTTTTGTTATTATGGTTTTTATTTATTTTGGGATATGGGTGTTTTTTATAAGAGCATTCCTTCTTCTTCTGGATGCTGTCTTCTTCTTGTTTCTTCAATGATGTCTTTTTTTCTTCTGGCTTCTTAGAATGGTATTTTCTTCATCTTCTTCTGGATGTCATCGGGTTTCTTGGGGTTACTTCTTCATCTACTCTTCTGGTTTCTTAAAATACATCACCTTTTATGGTGGATCTTGCCTTGTTCTGGGTTTCTTTTTATTTTATTCCTCACCTTCGTTGTGGGTTTAGTAATGTTCTGGGTTGCTTCCTTATCTACTCCTTACCTTCCTGGGTTATATTCTTCCTTGAGTTATTAAACTGGGTTTTGATGATTCATCACTAGTAACATTTCTTTTATTCGAACTTGTACTTTTAATATCAATGACTGTTCTGCACGGTTGTTCTGAATTAATTATTTATATTATAATGCTTTCTTTGGATTTGATGTTATTATATTATATTATTTTAATGATCATTGCCATTCATTTTTATGTGTTTATCTGTCACGCTACAATATTTGTTTATCATTATGAGCTTTCGAAAAATTTATTTTTTTAATCGGTATGTTTATAACGTATTTTTAATCGAAAATTATATACTTATCTTGAATGTATTGAGTGAAGATGTTGATTATGTTAAAAATATAATAATAACAATTACATGTATATCATTAAACACATATTAAATAAATAACTAGAAAATTGCACAAATATTAATATGTGCGCGTATTAATTATTTTTGTATTAACAGTATATAGGACCTGATGTAAGAAATTTCATAAAATTCAAACTTTGACAAATTGTATCGAAGTTTCTACAAAATTCATTAAAAAATATTTTCTTGTTAATAAATGAATCCTGCCAAACCCAGATAGGGTAGATAAATTCCAGGACTTCCTAGAAGATGAAATCTCTAAAATACCCAGATCTCACGTCAAGATCCTTCTCGGCGACTTCAATTCCCAAATTGGCTCAAAAAGGAAATTTGAAGATACTGTCGGTAAATATCAGGTTCACAAAAGAACTAGTACTAAGGGCGAAATATTAATATAGTTTTTGCTGTAACTTTCGTTTTTAATTAATGTCCACTGCTTTTACACCACATTCCCGGTAAAAGAGAACCTAGGTCTCTCCAAATCCCCTTCTCGGGGAATTTCAAATCAATCATATCCCCATCTCTGCCTCCCTTAGCAGAGAAGTCCAGAACGTTCGCGTTTGCAATTCCGCAAATGTCACGTCCAATCACTATCTTTTCCAAATTAAAATGAACTTCTTCCCAAACAGGACCAAAACCCAAACTTAAAATCCTCAAATTTTATTACAGACTTCTCAAAGAAAGAGCCCAGGAATTCCAAGACGGGCTTCACTCCACTCAAAACTGGAACCAAGTCCGAGACAACCCCATATCTCGAGCCAATTAAATTGCTCCTCCTCAAAAACACAAAAAGCATCCCTGGGTAAACCAAAAATGCGAAACTATATCTTAAAGACTTAAAGCCTGGAAAGTCTGGCACTCCAGCAAAACGCCAGGGAACCTGGAAACCCTTTTATTACTACTCAAGAAGGCCTGCCAAGCCCTTAGATGTCAAGGAAGAAGATTCTTGAAAGATCAAATCTTCCAAATGGATGCGGACTTCCACGACAAGAACTCCAGAACTGCCTACAGAACCTCCCGCTCTAGACTCTCCAAATATGTTTCCCAAAGTTTATGCTTTCAAAACGAAACGGCTTCCTCGCTCTAAACAGGCAAGAAAGTTGTCATATTCTGGTTCAATATTTTCAAAACCTTCTCAACTGCCAAGTTCCAACTTCTAAGCTCTATGTTCAACAGGTTCCACAAAACCCTAATTCGCGGCCGCTAGATGAAAAAGAAATCTGGGAAGCTATCAGATCCCTTTCGCAACATTAAGCGTCCGGTGAAGATGGTATCTACGCAGAACTTTGGAAGAACATCAGCAAAGACTTTCCTCAATCACAGCCTTACTTCATAAAATATGGGAAGGAGAAACGACCTCTCCTGAGTAGAAATCCGCCTTCTTAAACCCTCTCCGCAAAAAGGCCATATAAATATGAATAACTGCCGGAGGATTTCACTTCTCCTCGTAACTTATAAAATCTTCTCTAAGCTCCTCCTTAATAGACTAGTACGGATCCCAGCTGGATCCCCACCTTGGTGACTATGAACGTGGCTTCAGTAAAGGCAGATCGTGCCCGTAACAGATCCTCAGTTTGAAATTTATCGTTAGATATTTGCTTCAAAGAAATATGCCCCTCTTCATAAAACTCATTAATTTTTAAAAGGCCTATGATTCAGTGGATCGAGAGACCCTCTTCCGGTGTCTGCAGGAATGCAGTGTCGATCAGAAAACTATACATTTAGTTAAATTAACTTTAACCGACACAGTTTCTGAAATTAAATTTCTAGAAGAACTTAGTGACCCCTTCCCAACTCACACTAGCGTACGTCAAGGGAATGGACTCTCCCCTAATCTCTTTATCTGTGTCCTAAAGAAAGTCATGAACACTTTCCGTAAAGTCAATTCCACTAGGATTAGAAAAGGTAACAAATCCGAAGGCGTAGAATTAAGCTGTTTAGCTGTTGCGGATGATCTTGCAATCTTCGCCCACTCAGAAGAAAAAGCAAGAAAACAAGTAGAATATCTCAAAGAGAAAGCGCAGAAAACTGGCCTCCAAATCTTCTTTGCTAAAACATAAATAATGACCACCCCATTTAAATTCCTGAAAACTTTCCTAGATACTATATAGGCTTATAGAGAAATAAAATATACTAACAATTTTAATATCTTGAAGAAAACATATCTCGAAACGCCTCAGATAAAGAAATATTTTTAAGATATGGAAACTCAAATTAACAAACAAAATCCTTTACTCTAACACGGGAACGGTACAAAAAGGAAAACCTTTTTAGAAGTGCAAAAGTCCGCTATTTTAGCACTCATGCCGGTGATCATATATGGAGTAGAAACAATGTGCTTTCAAAATTTGGAATCTCTTCTTAAAATTGAAAAAAGGATTCTTTGGAAAATTTGTGGCCCCAAGAAAACCGAAGATGGGTACAGGCATAGACCCAAAGAAGAGCTGCACAGGGATCTGGAATATGTAGAAACGGCTTTCCAAAGGAAAAGACTGATTCCTTAGACATATGGTTTGGATGGATTGGTCCAGATTAAATAAACAAATTCTCAATTATATTTGGCAACTTTCCAGTCTGAACGGATACACACCACACAAATCAATGAGGAAATGATAAACTGGGTATCTCTTTGAACGACTGTGTGCGATAGAAATACATACAAAAGAAAATTCAGAATCTTGAGGTTCTCTGCGGTGAGAAGAAGACGAGAAAAGGGTGGACAGTTGAAAGAAAGGCGGGGCATAGTGTACAAATTAGGGCCTTCTGGCAGGAGAAGAAAAGGAAATTATATTCGCGTCTCCCACGCCTGGCCTGATAGTGAAAAACAATGAATCTTGCCAAACCAGTCATGATTACAAATTTTTATTTAAAGCATTTCTTCAACAGACTCATCGCGCACTTAAAGAAGTCTACATTTTTTTACATTTAAAGGTCTGACAAGCACCCAATGTTATACGCTCGTCTTCTAACCTTACAGGTATCACATGGTTTTGTCCTTAAGCAGGCAAATAAATTATTCAACAGCAGAGAAACCGATACTCACACTTATGATAACACTTTGTTGTATATTGAAGATCTTCGCGATAATTTTACTTCAATAGGCCAATTTTAAGAATGTTACAGCCCAGCTAGATTTCGCTAAACGCCTGAAGGACTTTGAATCGGTTTCTTGAGTTAGCAACATTTCGGTACCTTACGCAAACATGTGTTTACAATAAAATACTTCATATTACCATATACAAGATTTAAATTAATTGCCCACATTTTAAAAGACAATGTATGCTCTCATTGTAAAAGTGTATTATGCGTTATTTACGAAATAGTTTCAGTTTTGTTTGAAGGAATATGAATGAAATATTATTTATAATTTGTTTACAAATAATGGTTTAAATATTATTCCACTATATCTGTACAAATTGTTTATATTTGGCCAGTTAATTGTCTAAGTCAATTGCTAACCTTCCATCATTTATATAATTTTAAACTCTAGCTAATTAAATGTGTATTATTTAAAAATATTTTGTTTAAAAGTAAACAAGTATATGTGTGTTTGTGTGTGTGTGTGTGTGTGTGTGTGTGTGTCTGCATATACACATAAGAAAAATCGCAACCGAATCTGAAGCGAAATAAGGTCACGTTGAAAATGTAATAAAAAAAATGGCAAAACGCGACACTCTGAAGGAAATGTTAGACAAGACGAGTTGAGAAAGTATAATAGAAAGCAAAAGTTTATCTCTTGCTTAAAAAATAAGCAAGTTACGTAGCTAAGAGAATATAATATCCCATATGTCTGCGGAAACGTTCAGGAACATTGTATTTGTACGTAAGTACTTTCAAATATGTGTGCCCCCAGACGGTACATTATTATGTGGATTATTGTTATTACTGTTGTTACCAGTAGTAGTAGTAGTAGTAGTGGTGGTGGTGGTGGTAGTAGTAGTAGTAGTAGTGGTGGTGGTGGTGGTGGTAGTAGTAGTAGTAGTAGTAGTAGTAGTAGTAGTAGTAGTAGTAGTAGTAGTATTAGTATTAGTAGTAGTAGTAGTAGTAGTAGTAGTAGTAGTAGTAGTAGTTTATTACACCTACAATACCATATTCAGAGAAATCCTATACAGAGGTATGAAATGACATGAAAATATATTATAAATGTAGCATGAGGAAATTCACAGCTTGGTAAAACGTATGTGAAAGGTTATAAGCATGTGTTTCAAAGCAAACAATTTTATGACAGAACGTAGCTAAGAAAGTTTTATTTATTTTTATTTTTATGGCTTTATACAAACTCATAGTTTGTATAACATTTAACGTACTTATTTATGTGCAACTTATTCTAAAGCTCAATAACCTTTAAATCGTTTCATTTCACAGATTTATGAAATTTAGCTTTCCAAAGTTTGGTTTGATTAGGAATCGTCTAGAATCGTTTATAATGTATTTACGTTTGAATTAATAAAATAACGTGGTAATTTAAATTAATAGTTGCTAATGTATTAGACAATATATATAACATTTACCAATCTTAAAGTTTTTTAACTTAGAAATTTAATGTCTGTTTATTAATTTAGCAAATATGCCAAATTTAACGTATAAAAATGGTTGTAATAATTGTTGAGATAAGTTGATAGTATTTGCTTTACCTTTCAGCTAAGTTTGAATGTAAATCAAACAGTCTGGCATACGTTATACGTTGCATTATATTAAAACACAAGTTAGCGTGTACTCTTGGGGTTTTGTTTGCGGGAGCAACAAGTATGAAATGGTTACACTTCTGGGGATATAAACAATTGCTAAGCGGAAGTAGAAATGTTTGTGTCTGCATATACGACTAACAGCGTTACAAGTAAACTTACGGACTTCCCATCCTTATTCAAGCTTTAATCTCACTATTATATTCTCAAATGACAACTGAAAAAGTACGTAACACAATAGAAAAATTTATAATATTCCAGTTTCATTCAATTGTGTATACTTCCCAGTTTTAATTTACCAATTTCGTCTACCTAACTTTAAGAACCAAAAGAAAAGCAACTGACTTGTCTTACTTTAGTAATATAATTGCACTAGAATGTCGTTACATGAAAACATAGTTTGTTCAAAACAAAATTACAAAAATACGAATAGCATAACAAATGTTATGCAAGACATTTTATGCCTACTGAACAAGGTGCTGAAAATCATGTAATCTTTAATAGTCTAAATTATGTATTAAATTATGTATGCATGCATACATATCCTAAGTAGTGTTGCGAAAACAATAAATTATTTAGACTAGTGGGAGTAAATTTGTGTACACGTGTATCAATTTTTACTTACAAAAGCCGATTCAATGGAAGCAGTGTCAACTAACCACTAATTGGCAAACAGAATAAAAACACATCAGCCTCTTATGAACTTCCGTTTGATGTAGGTAGCCTATAATAATAACAAAAAAAAATAAAGTGTCAACCAGGTTCCCTGATAACAATCTTGTTATTTTTATAGGCGTAATATTACGGATGTATGGTTTTTACATAATCACTAAAATCTGGAATTGATTACACAATACACCCTATAAGTGTAAACATAAGCTAGTATAAGAATCGTATTACACAAATAAATACGTTTGTTTCCACAAAGTTAATCGTTGTATAACAAACTGATGCACATTACTCATGTGCAAAATAAATTTAATACAGAAAAACGAATTAAAATAAAATATTTATTTGCTTGTGTTAAAGTGTACAAAAGCTAAACGCGTAGGTAGGCATATATTGTCATTAAACTATCGTTATGTTTCACAAAATGTAAACATTAAAGTGTTTAATGATTTCAATGATTTTGAACATGTTTAAAAATTTAGTTTAGTTAAGTCTCAAATTTTTCTCTCTTAACACTACTAAGCCACGTCTAGCCTAATATTAATGTACTTATCACAAAAGAGTGTCTTCCAAATTTGAGGCAGCAGCCGTGATTAATATTGTAACAATTGGTATCAATTAATAATGTTATTTAAACATACAATAATAAAAATATTTCGATCACATCGTATTTTATGAAATAAGATATAATATATTATTTTCATTAAATGAAAATAATTTATTGAGCCGTTAAATAAATACCAATTTCATATCTATCTTTATTTCATTTTACATAATCTTGCAACTTACAAAGCAGTATAATCTTATAATAATCTTACAAAGTAAGAGATTATGTGAAGAAATGAATGTGAAACTCAATTAATTTTTAATAACAAATTTACAAGCTGTATTTGCATAATATATGAGTTATAACACTAACTCTAGTTATAGAGCTAATTGCAAAAAGTTTCCTTGTACGATGTTAATATATTTTAATTTGACCTGTTCAATCTTCAAAACCTTCATGAGTGAGGGTTTTGCAGTAACCTAACTTTTGTATTCCCATGCTACAACGCATGGAACTAGATTGTGTTTTGAGTATCCTTTGTTCTGTTTGCATACGTCACGTGGGACTCATTAATTCCTTAATGTGTACACGGCCACTAGCTAATGTCCGAAGCCGGCGCATAGCAGGAGAGGACACACCAAATATGTCTAACCGTCCCTTTATAGACGTTCTCTACTCTTGACTTACTACACTTGTATTGTGAAAAAGTGCTGATTTACCTCTTATTGCTTTCCGGAAACCTATCACATTATTAGATTATGATACGACGAATATGGTAAGAGGATATGATTAGGATATAACAGTATACAACCATAGTAACTTCTATAATGACAAAGAGCAACAACAACAATAACAATATGTAACAATGTGATATTGTTGTTTTCGTTTTATAACTAAAAATTTGTAGGCTAATTAATTTCAACTTTGCATTTTGTAAAAATGTTTTTCTACAAAAGTGGCCGTCACATTGCAAATGTGATAAATTCAAATCGTAAGTAACGTCTAAATTATATACAGAAACGTTTTTCGCTGTTATGCCCTGGCAGTAGCGAAGAATTAACTAAACGTTGGCCAATTTCAACTTTATCCTTGATCAAACTACACAAGGTGTCATAACGCAGACACGCTAAAACACAAAATGCGCTTAAATAACTTCTCTGAAAACGTTCTGCATAAAAAAAATAGATGCAATGTATTCCAAAGACATTAAGAAAGAGTAAAATATTCAGGGACGTTGATTTTCTAATAACAGAGCAGTGATGGCTGCGGTAAACTGGAAATAAGAATCTAGTTTAAAATGAAACGAACCAAAAATTACGTAAAGTGATAATGCTACAAGGTACCTGTTAAGACATGCGATCAAAGGGAAACCTTTAGTACTTTTTAAATTAAGTTTCATAAATACGGTTTATGAACTGCCATTTTAATAATATCCATTATTCAGTCCTGTAGTGCACGTTTGTCAAATTTAAATTAAATTATTACAATAAAAATATATAAAATAAATTACCAGTTGATAGTAAATTACAGCTGTTAGTACTCAATAATATAACTACTATTAAATACAATGAAATTTTAAAATAAGGTATGCTTTCCGGTCCCTTGTGAGGTTCCAGTTATGTTTAACGCTGTACGTTTTTCTAACACAAAGTATGTCTACGGATTTAGTCTATTAATTCCAGTTGTGCTAAGTTTTGCCACTGTGATTTTCTACACAGATTGGCATAATCAACAATTTTTAAAATATCTTTGTTTAGGTGATAATTTCTTCTAATATCACTAAATATTGCTATTTTAATAATAAATTCTCAACTATTCAAGAAGTTTATGTAAATTTTATATAACAAATTTAGACTATTAAATGATTTACATAAAATATATTAAATAAAGTTCTTTATTTTAATTTTACTTAGAACTTTTATTTCAATTTATTGCACTTCCGTTTTATTTTTTTATTTTACATTTTCACTAATGCTAATATAGTTCTGAAGAAACCTTAGTTCAGTAACGCAAGGCTTTCAGACTGACAGTCTGTGGAATCAGAGGAGTTTAAAACTGTGGGAACGACAACACTCGCTCATTCTCTAAATGTAAATCTGTGTTTTCGTACAGACAGATTTGCATCGAGATTCACAAATTTTGCTTACTTTTGGCAAATTTTACAGCATTAAAGGCTCCGTAACGCTGGCTGCGTATACTGTTTACTATCAGCATTTCGCCTTTGCAACCGAACAAGGAATATGGTGACGTATGCCATTCCACTGCACACATAACTGTAATACTACACTTTTAAAATACGTTAAACACAGTTTCGGCGTGACTTGACTGTCTCTCACAAGGTATTTCTTGTAGCAAATAAAAAACACACTTTAAAAAAATATTCAATAAATAACACTTACATATAATGTACGAACGTTCAATCTAATATGCACACAAAACTACAACTAAATACGTATGAACAATGTTTTTAGAACCAGTAATACTCCACCAACACAAGCACACACTATCAATCAGTTGACCCTCCGCTTCTCAGGCGTCTCGTCAGTAAAACTGGTGTGCGTACAGTAGCTCTCACATTTTCCAGTTCATATTTCTCTCTATCGGTTTTTAAAGATTCTAAATAATACAGGTTTCTAAATTGGAAATATGAGTTACTCGCAGGTCTGTACAGATTGGTTACTGTAGGTAGAGTTTAGTCGGGATAAAATGTTTTGCATACTAATGAAATATTTGTAACATCGTATTACGTTATGTAATATTTACAGGTTAATACAAAGTGTCATATTTACGTTTTTGTACAGGTTAATTGTACAAGAAAACAATATAGTCGATATATATTGATTAATTCATATCAATGATTTCGAAACTGGAGGGCCGTTATATTACAAATCGAATTTAATAGTTACTTTACTTATATACTAAAATTACTTACGTTTATTACATTACAGTAATTTTTGAAACTAACTACTTTAAAATTTGTAATGTCTTTGGAAAGAAATTAAATTGGCTAATTCTGTCGGCTGTCGGAAAATAGCAGAACAGTTAAAAAATGATGAAATATAAGATTTCTTATGAATTTGTTGAAAATATTTTAAAAATCATAGACTAGTTTAACAAAACATTCAAAGAATTAGACATACTAAAAACAGTGTCTCGCTATTTAATAAACCTCTTGGTGCTGCCATTGAAGAACAGCCGACATTCAACTCTTTCCTGCCTGAAAACCAGGCAAAAAAGGAGATCAGCTTTCTTTAAGCTCCTGTCTCTTAAAGGATTTTAAATCTGCATAGTTTTGGTCACAGAATGGCGACGATGTTTGGAAGTACATGCATCTGTTTAACCGCGTTCCTACAATGAAGTTCATCAAGAACCACAGCTGACTTTACCTCACAGCTTCTTCTCTGCTTCATTTACTGGGATTAGCTTGATCTTAATTAAGCAACTCAACTTGATGTAGACATTCAAATTTTAGTGACCGCAACAAATTAATATTAAATTTCGTAGTAAAGATTTTATGTTAAATTTTTATATTGTCATTTTTTTAAAGCTTCTTCATTTTTATACTAGCATAAATAAACATTTTATTGTTAGTCAGATATATTAACTGTGCAAATATACTTTTGTTATTTATTTACAAATAAATTTTGCTTTCCTGTTGTTACGATATTAGTTGAAATTGATCGCCTATGATGGGAGTGGCCTGTAGGTTCCTGAGTTTAATTTTCGTCCTCTGGCGCTTTCAAGTTTCACTGATAATACAAAATTAAATATTACCTACGCTTACAAGTTTCACTAATGTATACAAAATTAAATATTTCCTATAGAAACTAAAATGTATAATACAGTAAATGAATAATAACACAAATAATAAACGATGTCTTAATTAAAACTATGCAAACATGTGTATAATTAATATGAAACAATGTAACAGAAAAAACAAATTATGTACACTAGATTATGACTTTTTCAAAATATTTACATTTTGTTTCAGGAAAGTTAGACATTTATTTCTCCCGTCTGTCACCGTACTGCTAACAATATCCACTACATAAGTAATGGAGCATTATTGCCTGAAGAAAAGCCGGTTTCTTGAATGTACAGTATTTTGCAATGCTAAATAGATTCCTTATCAGCCCCTTTGTATAGCTTTTTTAAGGTATTTAACGGAGTTATTTGCCTGTACTCTGTATCTAGGTGCGAAATAGGTATTTTCTTTCTTTATTTAAAGTACATTCGTCTCTTGACTTATTTCCCATGTTGCAAGAACTCGTGTCTTAGCTTGTATGCGTTCCTCAGTGTCGTTTACACCTCCGTTGCATATGCAAACACGTGTTTCGGCTTCCCTCTGTTAGGTAGCATAGATGCTAGCTAACAGATAATTTGTAAAACATACGGTGCATTAATTGATTGTTCATTATTCGTTTAAAAACTCGGTTAATTGGAAATAGAACCTAGATAAGATATAACAGAGTAACATACTAGACAAGAGAGTAACGCTTGATATTGTATTTCCTCCCAAGAGTCGTGTTCGAAGCTAAATAAATGAACATACAAAAGACGTCAAATAACAATTTACATGTAGCCTCAGAATAGTCGAATGAAATAATATGTTCTCATTTGCTGGAATGTGGAACTCTCTTTTATCAAAATACGTTACATCCAAGTAAGATAATTTTACTGTGTCTAAATGTTTGGTTTTAAACTTTTAAAAGCCTAATAAGTTTTTAAACCTCTTGTAAATTATATTCTCAGGTGACTTTAAGATATTAATTTACAAACTCTACAGGATGAAGCTTACTGATTTACTTGTATTTAACTAAAACTGTTCTCACAAGTAAATATTACATATTGTTACAACGTTTTTACCGATCGTTGTATAGTGCAGTGGAAGCAAATTACAGAGACCAATAAAATCACTAATTACCAAGTTTAATGAGTCACAAATAATAATGAAATATCAACAAGGCACTCTCGTACAATAATACAGATTAAGTTTGTCCACACGCAAGAATAATGTCTACTAATAGAGTTCCCCACTAATTATAACACAATAATCACTTTCCACTATCACCTGGTATCCGCACTCTACATTCTCGTCAGGTGTAACTAAATAAGTTGGCCGCTGTTGTTTATAGCCTGCAGATGTTTTAGAATAATGTTCAAGTTTTTTGGAGGCGTACTACCACAATTTGCGTAGTTACAAGCGCTCGAATATACTAGAGGTTACTTACGTACACGGCCTGTTTCAATAGAGCACTTTTCTAAAAATAAAAATAATTACTTTATTGTGTAGCAAAAGAAATGTAGCCGACTAAAATTTGAATTAATTTAAAATAATTTGAAATTTATGGTTCATATGTGTTTATCGCGTTACAGTCTTGATTTGCGTGGCGTCAAGAATAGCATCTTAGTACAGAAGGACGTAAGATATACTAATACCGTGCAGTGTGTCTGAAAATATAAAAACAGAGAGATTTGCAGAATCTTCAGACTAAAAAGAAGATTTCTATATCGGGCACCAAGGCACATACGAGGGAGACCCTTGGAGTCACAGGTATTAATATCAATTGACGTATATCCATTAAATATTGTTTTATTTGCTTTCATTTTATCATCCAGACACTTTACTTTACCAGTAATCCCAATAATCATTAAATTTTTTAGGTCATGTACAGCAATTTCCTAGGTGACGGTTATCGGAAAACAAATTGAAACAGGAGCAATACCCTAAAGCTGACAGTGTATTGGCATTATCGTATTCTAAAGACTTTTATACATTTCAGTAGTAGTAGTAGTGCACGCACGTGCGTGTAAGTTATTTGACATATTTTTATATTAATGTTTTACCTTTCTTGATATGAGAATTAGTACAATGTCAATATAAAGTCATAAAATTTACTGCCACATAGTGCAACAAATATTTTTACAGAATTATTATTGTTTCAGATAGACTAATTACAAATGACGTAATACAGAATACATGCCGATTACATCTTTACAAAAATAACAAAATAAAGAAATTTTGTTGTCGAAGATTCTACAAAACCTCTCTGTTTATCATACGAACGCACTGACCACGACAGGCAAGAACGGTTGGATTTTCTCCGTATGGTAGTGTTAGATAAGAGGATTATTTTTAGCTTATGCGGGGACTGAATAATGTTGACCTGCCTCCGAGTAAGGATAAGAATTGAATGTTTACATTAAGGTAGAAAATATATGCGTTTCTTTGGTTTTCAGTACATTGAAAGTTAATGTGTCAGCAGACTTGCGCATATCGTTACATTTCATTTAGTTATATATTGCCCTTGAGAGGACTTGCGTTGTTTGTGTGTATGGATGCGTTTGTGATCGCGCGCATTTCCCACAATACAAAAATAACACATACCTTCCTAAAAAAATGTTTAATTCTTAGAAGAAAAAACAATAAAAAGCATATAGCAAATAAATATTATGGCTGATCACTCGTTAAATAAGTCCAATTTTAATCCCTTAACAATGATCTGTAAACATGCCAAATTGCAAACTGTAGAAAATAGAATATATTTCTACGGCTATGACTTAGGCAATCCGAGTAGCCTAACGTTTACAACAAAGACCAGGCAACAATATTTACAAGGTCAGGTAACGACGCAATCCGAAGGTTGTTCAAATTTTTTGCCTTTCAGAGTCTGGTAGATTATATCACGCCTCTAGACAAATGGTTCCCAAACTTTTCAGTCCGCAGACCCCCTCCATAAAATTGAAAATTCCACGGACCTCTTCTTAGTTATAAAATAAAACATACTCTTACATTTTAATTAAAATGTATTAAAATCAAAATTTTTTGTATCTTGCAAAATTATAATGTTAATTATATCAAACATAGTTTAATGTGAACAATGAAGCTGCTTTTGAACACTTAGCTCTGCAATATTAGGTTTAATGTCTGATAATTTCAATACTAAGTCACTCTCGACAACAAGTTTATTTCTTAACTTTGCCAACCTCGGCTCTATCTTTCTAGCCACACGTGTTGAAATCCAGATACTTAGGCGTAAAACAACTTACAAGGAAAACGTTATGCTTAGATACAGTGCTTATACGTGGACTAAAACAACGCAGTCAGTTCTGTGTTGATGCGGCGCTATAGTCAGTTCGGCTGGCAAACAGATCTGCTATGCGTCGACCAAATAAATCTGCGAACGGGTTTTATAAACAACAAAACTGATTTTCTTTTAGGAACAAATATGGGGAAAAACTTCATCGAATTGCAAAGAAAATTTTTTAAGTCGTCTTACTATTGCACAATTCAAACAAGATGCAGAAGTTTATAAAGTATAAACTTTGTAATGTGCTAAGCTTCAAGACTTGATCACCCCAATAGGCCTGTTTTGCAGAACACAAGATAAAACTTTATTTTTTGCTTATAAATAAGATCGGACTTACTATTGTAAATTATCAAATGCAAAATAGATACTGTACCTATATAAGTCTGTAGGTATAGCTGGAGAAATTAGTAGACTAACTAGAAATTCCTCCATATTCTCGGGACAAAATAGTAATTAAATAAAGTATTACTGAAAAACCTTCATTAAAATATATCAAATCGAGAACATAATTTGAGGGGTAATAACGCTTTTAACAAATAGTATTATTTTCATTAAAATATTTAATGAAATGTTATGAGCAGAACAACCTGAAACCTCAAGCGCTAATATAGATATATATATAGTTAACTTTATAGCCTACTGATGTTTAAAAAGTTTTCACCGACACATTGAGAAAACGTAATGTGTCAAACATAATCTCTTTTACGTAAGTGCCAGAAACATAAGAAACGCTAATAAATGGCTAATTAACCTATTTGTAGGGATAGTAAACTGCATCTACATTTCTCAAACAGTTTCAGGCATTATTGTTAGCATCAAACGCAGATGAAAAATTAATTGATTTACCAGGGTAAAAAATTAGCAATTCTACCTTTGGGAGTGCTGTTTCAACGGCTAATTTTATGTAATGTAAGCTTTTCCTTCATACAGTTTTCGCAGAAAAAATATAAGGCCATCCTTCTTATGCAATGCGGAATTATGTTAGTAAGTGTTCTGCTATTATGCAATTCTAACCAATTAAAAAATTTATGTTCACCAAGTTTTTCATGTATCTCCAATTTGATATAATTTAAATACTGTGCACAGTGAATTAACGTTGAATGTTAATGTAAAACTTTAAAAATTAATAAGATTGACATTTTATTAATTTGTATATTATAATTGTTTTATTGCTTATTATTAAGAACAAGTTATTGACTTTGAAACTGAAGGGTATGGAACTTACAGTATGCATTTCATGATGAAGGAATTACATTCCACTATCCCGTTCTAGAGACACTGCAACGGGACCGTGCGACATCCCTTAGAGCGTTATACGTCAACTGCCGGATGTAGCTATGGCTACAGTACTGGCAATTTATAACCAAAATGGACGCAAGGGGAGTACCAAAAACAATGGAAAGAGGCGATCGTCATTCTGCTTCTGAAAGCCGGAAAGGATTCCCATAAAGCAGCAAACTATCGACCACTATTATTGAGGTACTGTATTGGAGAAGATGGTAAACAGCAGGCTTACCTGGTGTTTTGAGAAACACAGCATTCTGACCGCACGCCAGTGTAGCATTTTACCTCTAAACAACTGGTATATCTGGAGAACACAGTTCAAAATAGTTTAATTGGAGACAGTTTCTTCGATTTGGAGAAATCATTCGACAAAACGTGGATATAAATCACAAAACACCTACATGAGTGGCCTGATATAACCTACCTAAATTTATGTCAAGTTTGTTCACAGACAAGGCTTTCCGTGTTCTAGTACTACAACCATTATCAGACCCACACGACCTGGACAATGGACTACCGCAAGGTTTTCCGTTGAGCGGCACGCTCTTCACTGTAACCATGAACGGGTTATTTGAGAGTATGGAAACTCCACTTGAGAAGTGCTTGTACGTTGATGATCTTGCGTTGTTCATTGCAATGACACTGATTAAACGTAAAATCCAAGCCGGTCTAGACAGGTTGGCTGAAAATGCTAACAGTATAGGTTTTACTTTCTCGACAAAAAAGACAATATGTGGCACCCAAACCCGATGCTAACCATTAACGGTGTCGGCTGCAATATGACCTCGAATGCAATCAACGTCGAAAATGAATTGACGTCAAACCGAAACTCTTTTTTAGATCAGTTCTTATGAAATACGTCGAGGGACATACCATCGTATACAATAATGACTCAAAGACAGATAGCAGATTGTCCTACGCGTTTGTGAAGATCAAATGATTCCTCCTCCGTTTCTGGTCACACCCAGAACGCTGTGTGGCGAATTCTTTGGCTGTGTGGACACCGAGGTGAGAGAAAATTCGTTATCTTACAAGGATTGTGCTACAAGTACTTTTAATTATTAGACTTGTGAAAGACAGTACACTCGAAAACACGCTTCACCCTTCATGAACACTCTATTTGAATCTGAAGTGCTTATCCAAATTATCTGTTTATTTATTTTAAGTCTTAAGAAAAAAACATTCACATAAGCTATAACCGATGGGGAAAAATGGTCGCTAAACAAAACGCATAAACCGTATTAGCTTCCACCAAATGGTAAAACGAATTCTCAGAAAATACACAGTTTTCTTTAACGAATATTTTAGTGTACACATTCTACAAATGTAACAAGGAGCGAACTTATAGTGCAACACGTGAAACATTTCTAGAATTACTTTTGTTTCAAATACGCTAATTGCAAATAACTTTACTGAAAGTTCATTCAGATTACAGCTGAAAAAAAAATACGAACACGAAACACTCGTTACAAAAATCTAGATAACTGAGTAATAAGTTTTAAATTTAAATTCATTCGTGCCATTGCATCACAGATATACTAGATGTATCACGCTTATTAAACGTAACTACGTATGCTGAATCTATCAATGTGTCGTTTTCATTTGGTAATGTAATCATACATGAAAAATGCAGTAACAACAAATGGCTCCAATGAAATATTTGCTACTTAATATTATCTCACTAATTTTGGATTCTTAAAAAAATAAAATACATACGATTTGTAGTAGATGTTAATATAAAAAATAATGGGTTAAGTAAAAAAAGAAGGCAACTTTTGTTGCCAATCTCAGGCCGAAAACTCCTGGGACCGAGAGTCACTTGACATCGATGCAATCATATGGGTGAAGAAGACCGATTCAGTACATAGCGAGACCTAGTGATATAAAAGACAAATGCATCAAAAGTGAAATTACAAAATTTCTATAAAAGCGAAAGAGAATGTAGTAGCTGAAGTATTGTGATAAACGGTCTCGGACTAGTGCTTATGGAGTATGAGGATGTGTATTTATTCGGTAGTCAAGGGAGGAGTCCGAACTACGAGCTGTCTGGCCCTGGTGCATAAATAACATTTTGATCACCTCCTCAAAAAAAGTTACTATTACTATTTTAAGATTTACTGAAATCTTAATGGTAATATACGTTTTGGATTTTATCTAATTAATTTCGTTTTTAATGATTAAATAATTGAGAAAATAAAATGTACCAAGTACAAATACAACAAATAATACATTTTAATTTTTTGCAGCAATTCATACAAACATATGCGCTTTTAAGTATATTGAACTTTTTAAATATGTCCAATATTATATACTATTGTACGTAAAATATTTTGCTTATTTTCTGAGCATTAGTACAAATTTAGCCCAATTGTAATATGGAGTTTTCTATTTACATGCTGAATAACAAAAGTATATTAATTTTGTATTCAATGTAAAATAAAATAAAGAATATAAAATGCATTTACTAATAACAACATATTTAATTGCAGGATTGTACGAAATTATTCTTTCCCTAGTCTGTTAAAAAACAATTGAAAACATACGTACATTTTTGTACCATAAACGTATTTGTGAGTAAGTAATTTCATTGATCAAAAGAAACAAAGATGGAGAGTTTACTTGTATCATAAAAGCAGATTATCCAAACACAACTTTCCACTTCCGTTGAGCATTAGTTCACTTTTCCACGAGTGCTTACTCATGTTATTGTTCTTGTCTCCTTGAATAAAACACCTAATTATGTACAGCTCTGCTTTGTTTTTGCTTTGTTTCCCGAGTTCCACACTGTTTTATTTTAGTTTTGTTTATTTTAAACACAATAAATATACTTTACTGTCAAGCCTCACTTCGTTTAAAACTGCTTATGTACATCTCAAATAAATTTACCAAATTGACTAAATCGTATGTAGTAATTTGACTGAATAACTTTTCTTGACTTTACGTCATTCATAACTTTTGAAGTATTACACAAGTTAACAAGAGAAATATTAATTAAATTTCATTAAAAATCTGTCGATTCACGATGAAGTTTTCTTTTTTTGAAACAAACTTATTAGCTAACAGACAATTTTTAAAACATATGGCCCATTAATAATTTCGAATTATTCCTTTAAAAACTTGATTAATTGAAAACATAACCTACGCTTACTAGATAATACAGTAATGTTTAATACTGTCTCCTCATGAGAGCCGTGTTCGCAGGTAAACAAATGAACATGCAAAACGTTGAAAAAACGTTAAAAACAATTTACATTTAGCCTCAGAATAGTCGAATGAAATAATACGTTCTTATACGCTGGAATGTGGAACTCTCATTTATCAAAATACGTTATATCCTAATAAGTTAATTTAGTGTGTCTAACGGTTTGGTTTTACACTTTTGAAAGTCTATATATGTTTTTAAGCCTATTGTAAATTACATTGTCAAGTTACTTTAAAATATTAAATTACAAATTCTACAGAATGAAGTTCACTGATTTACTATTATTTAGCTAAAACTGTTCTCACAAGTAAATATTAAATATTGTTACAACGATTTCAGGGATCGTCGTATGGTACAATGGAAACAAATTACAGACACCAATAAAATCACTAACTACCAAGTTCAATGATTCACAAGTAACAAGGTAAAATCAACAAGGTTTCCTCGTACAATAATACAAATTACATTTGTCCACACGCAAGAATAATGTCTACCAATATAGTTCCCCACTAATTATAACACAATAATCACTTTCCACTATCATTTGATATCCGCAGGTGTATCTAAATAAGTTGGCCGCTGTTGTTTATATACCCTGCAAATGTTTCAGAATAATGTTCATTTTTTTGGGTCATGCTAGCACAATTTGCGTTGATAACGAGCGCTCGAATACTCTAGATGTTCCTTTAGTACACGGCCTTGACAGAAATACGCACATGCTTGGATAGCCAAGACCCGTGTACAACGACACTCACGACTGTTCGAGAACTGTGCCGGGGTTTGAATTTTCCCGGCTCGGTGAAAGCGATCAGTGCCGCCAACGCGCGTAGCAGCTAACTAGATTATTAAGGCCGTGTTTGCGCCACGGCAAAGCAATCTAGAAGGCCTAGTCAAACGTATCAGCTGCTTGCTGTACGCTGTTAGGATGCAGGTTAAAAAAGGTTATTATCGGCAAATCGAGACAGGTCGCTTATGGAGCATAGTGGGACCGTTTAATTCAGGCCTCACATCTCATTCTGTCGCCAACCTTCAGGGAGAGTCTTTCAACGATCTGACGGCTCAGGGTTAAGTAAATCTTTCTACCTATGAGTTCGTAAAACAGGAAAGGGGTTTCAGGTTAGACTCAATCATATTATATGCTATGTTATTTAATGATCGATTATGTGTTATGTTTGTGTATGTGTATGTGTGGCCTCGACATCTGTAAAGTCTATTTCATTTTAAAATCTTTGTATTGTAAAATTGACTTACACGTTACTTCCGGTCTGGATACACGTGGCGACATTGTATTTAATTGTATATTTAATTTAACCAAATTGTGAATTTACTCAAACGTAATGACTATAACTGGATAAAATAAATCATGCTTAATTAGTAAGAGCAGATAGAATGTTGATAGAAATTTTGACAGGAGTGTGGTGTCTGTGTTCCGAGGCGAGAGAGTGTATGGGTGGGTGTGTTGACTGACGGCCAATATACAAATAAAAAAATGCTATAGGGTCCCCGTACCAGCCGGGAGAAAGGGTAAGCGGAGATAGTAACATCGACACTGGTCACTATCCGCAGAGCAGTGCACCAGGATGCTCCCCGAAGTCGTCAGGCCCAGGAATACCCCTCCAGCTGAACACCTAAGGACCCACATCTGCCCGGAATGAAATCCGGCGGATATTCTACACACTCCAAGGATAGTCTCCAGTACTCATGGCACACTGGTCTGCACGGTACCTTTTGAGCTCTTCACCAAAATTACAGGTGGGAGCGTTCTAATTATTAAACTTCAGTCAACAACAACTCAATAGACTGGCCCCCTGGTATTCAGGTTAAACATCTTGTTAATGTTCTTAAAGAAAATGGTACAAAAACTCCAGCTGTTTTAAATAAAGCTGTAACTGAATTTTAGTAATAACATAAAGTAATGCTTTTAAAGAAAATGGTACCAGAACTCCAGCTGTTTCAAATAAAATTATAACTAAATATCTTGTGATAAATGAAATTGATGTCCTTAAAGAAAATGGTACTAGAATCCAATTGTTTAAAAGACTTGTAACTAAATATTTTGTGGTAGATTAAATTTATGTTTTTATAGAAAATGCCACTAATAAAAAATTGTTACTGGTTACAAGAGTGTTGATTGCAAATCCTGTCACCCTGGGCTCCAGCACACTTTTCCCTTCCTCTAGGCCAAGTAGTCTAGTTATTAAATTTGCGTAACGGCCTAAGTGGCCGTTAGAGAGCGTGCCGTAATTGTAAAAACATGATAATAAAACCAGTAACACAATTATCTACAGAGTATACAACCAGTTACGACAGATTACAACTGTCGTATCGTCTTGGAACAGCCACAGAATGTAAAAATATTGAAGTAGATTTCTGTGTTTCAATTCTATGAATTATGGTATGCAAGAGAAACAAAGAGTCAATCTTCGAAATGTAGACTAAATATTTTATGTTTTACGAAATTGATTAATGTATTACGTATGTATAACGGTATTGATCAAGTATGTGAATAATTCAACACTATCGAACAACATCATCTTGTATTATTAGTTGTAATTAATTTTACAAATTCTTCAACGTTTATTAAATATGTACGTTTCTTACAGTTTTTAAACAATAATTTATATTATTTCCGTTTTCGTTACAACCTTATATTTTATTAAGAAAACGAGAAAGGAGCATAATTATTTTGCACGTTATTGGTTAATTATCAGTATTTTAGTTGGTAAATTTACAAGAATATATTCAATCCTAAACTAATTATATATTACGTATTCAAACATCCAATTCTGTGGGTTATTATCTTTACTACAAAATAAATACTTCGTTTTAAGAGGAAAAGTGTTGCAGTCAGTCTGGAGAACCAGACCGCGTAAACCTCGTGGGAAAGTCATCACCCGCTCGGTTTCTAAGTGAAAAGTGGTGTTTCATAGTCACGCATTAGATTGGCTCTAAAATTCTGTCTGCATTGAGAAGACTTACCAAACTCTAGACATTTCACGACAGTGTGAGATTAGGTGGGTTATCGTATAACAATTTTTCGTAAGCTATCATTTCACATACAAAAAGAAAAAGTAACAGGCCTGTATCCTTAAAGTGATAACTGTGAAAAATGTAAAGTATTCTTTAGATAAGAAATAGTTTTAAATTTTCAGTATAATAGTGGTTATACTATGAATACGATTAGGCTCTAAGGATATTACTCTTTTATGAACATTATTTTAATGATTCAAGTTTATCTTAGCATTTTTCTTCAAATACAAGTATGGAACAGAGACATGCACCGGTTTCCCTCCAACACGTACTGTTGTGTTGGTTTTAACCACATTTGCAAAACATTTTGTAACACCTTCAAAACGTAAAAGATAAGAGATAGAAGAGTTTGGGAGTTTACAAATTTACTAGCAATTATCACATCATATTTTCAAGTTATAATAAATATCCAGTAAATGAATAAAGGAATAAAGTCTTGTATCATTAAAATGATAAGTGATAACGGTGAAAAATGTAAAGTATTCTTTAGATAAGGAATACTTTTAAATTTACAGTAAAAGAAGAGTTAACGATGAATTCGTTAGGCTCTAAAGATCCTAGTCTTTCATAGACATTTTTTAAATGAGTGAAATGTATCTTTGCAGTTTTGTAAATACGAATGTTAAACAAAGACATGTATCCGTTTCCCTCCAAGACGTACTGTTATGTTGGTTTTAATCACATTTGAAAAACAACTGCAAAGCCTACAAAACGTTTTAACTGCAAAACATAACAGATACAAGATAGGAAAGTTTGCGTGTTTACAAATTTACCAGCAATTGTCACATCATATTTTCAAGTTATAATAAATTAAAGACTGATACACATTACAGATCTCTATAATATAGTTAACATAAGAATACTTAGGCTCTAAATCTCAGTCATCTTTACAGGCTCTAAAGATTCAAGAAAGTTATTTTCTTAATTAAAGCTGTATATGTATAATATCGGTCTCTTTTTTTAATATAACGGTTGAAAACAGAAATAAAAATCAACAGACAAAATGGTCAACAAGAGTATTATATGAAGTGTGTTCCTGAAAAGCTCTGTGACATTAAACATTTTAAAACTGTTATTGCAAATGATAATTCCACTGATAAATGTCGACTACAGTCTTTACCTTATACCAAGCTAATGTAAACCTTTGATTAAGCAAATAGTTTGTCTATTAAGAAAAATTATTCACAAAATGTTTTCAGTCAGCATTTGTGTTTTAAACAAAAGAAAGTTAAATAACAAAATTGTACAGAAAACAGTAAATAACAACATCTATTAGCCCTTACCCTAGTTGAAGAAACCAATAAATTTGCAGCGATAAGACTAATATTTCTTGCAGAATTCATTTTGCCATTATTTATAACATGTATATACAATTATTTGGAATAAGTATTTAATTAACTTATAATACGTAATTATTATAAATAAATAAAAGAGGTAAGTAAAAATAACTGATTATAA
The DNA here is from genome assembly GCA_034769895.1 of Magicicada septendecula. Classification (NCBI taxonomy): domain Eukaryota; kingdom Metazoa; phylum Arthropoda; class Insecta; order Hemiptera; family Cicadidae; genus Magicicada; species Magicicada septendecula. The sequence goes on along the minus strand of CM068374.1, from coordinate 119,727,435 downwards.
CAACGGCCACACATAAAGAGTATATTTCAATAATGTCAAACGTAACACTAATCATAATAATATAATAATAATAATAATAATAATAATAATCATAGTAATTATTAGTGTAATATAATCACTGTAGGAAAAACCTACAAATGATAATACATTTATCAGTACACGCACTACATTACTGTGTATTTCAAACTATGCATATTCAAATTAAATTTACCAGCCAGTTTACCTGATAATAAACACTACTTTCCAATTAATCAAAATTTTGACAGATATGTTTTTCGTATATCATCAAGGAAAATTAAAATAATATTATATTTTAAGCACTAAACCGCACTATATTAAGGATACTAAAATATAACAATGTTACTGAGATGATAATCACTAACAGAATTATCATTGTTGCACACCACTATAGACAAAATATTCCGAATAGCGCTTTCAAGCTTCTTAGCTCATCGGAATATATTTTCTGTAGTGGTGTGCAACAGTGATAATTCTGCTTGTGATTATAACCACTAACCACTAACCACCAACGTTCTTAATTAAATTTCAGATAATCACTAAGGTGAGCGGGGTTACAGCAGATGGGGTACAACAGATCTAATTCTGATCTTCTGTGTCAGTGGTTGTAGCACATTGGTAGTTTTCACAGTAATTAATAACACTGTTCAGATACTATATGAAACCCGAATTGCAACTTCTTGTACAGGTAACGACACTTTAGTCGTTGCATCAGGAAGGAAGTCCACTTTACAAAACTGATAAATAATACATATAATAAAAATTACGTTCTTAAAATAATAGGAAGGAATTAAAGTATAACATATTAAAACATTGTAAATGTAGCCTAAATATAAATATATCTTTAGATGTTTTGTATAAAAATATAAAATATTTTATTCTTCATCTCCTTCTTAAGTGTAAGGTTTAAAATCTATTAGGTAAGAACTGTTACGACTGATCTCTCTATTTTTCCATAGCCCGTCCATGACTTCTTCTACATTGAGGTATATATTTTGCATTTACGTTCTTGATAATTCTATATGTTTTACGCGATTAAACTATTTATGTCTATATTCCCTCACCGTGTCATTTAAAGTGACGTCACCGTGTTAGTCGGGCAGCTAACAAATGACGCATGTCCTCATTTCTATATCAAAACTACATGTAATTTTATATTTGGCTAATAAAATCGGAAACGAAAATTAAATTAACATTTTAAATTTGTTAATAAAAAGCTGAAACGTAAAAATAAAATATTATCCTGAAGATTAGACAGTTATAAAGCAGTTATAAAGTGTATCTAACTGGGTGTATAGAACTCAAATACAATTTAGTGTCTACGTGAAAAATGTAATCAAAACATGAAGACTGATAATGAAACGACTTCACCAACAGGTATGAATTACTGGATGACTTAGGAGATATAAAATAAATGTTCATTTAAAGGAGAATTTTTTTCATGCAAGTAGCTTATATCTTCCCTTATGGTGAGGTGTCTCATGTTAGTACATCATGTCACAGTCTATGCGGCGAAAGTTGATGACCGTAACTTAATTATCATACCGTCTTTTTCTATAAGTTTTTGTCTACACAATACACAATAAATTATGTAAAAATATAACTGAAGTCTAGGTCTCTAGTCCATATAGTATGATAACTGTAAATTGTACTATATAGTATATATTTTTACTACCGGTTTTGGGTAAATAATAAATTTTAATTACGTTTCAAGTAAATGCGTTACAACAGAACCAAATTAATTTGATTTTTTACTTTTACACAATTAAAATATACGACGTTTAGGAACGACTATCTCCTTCATTTGACAACAGTCGGATTTTATATGTCAAGGACAGAGACACAGACACAAAACGCCACAGTTGATAAAGACTGGAATGTATATTGACAGAATATATGTATCGCCAGCTTTAGCTGTATCCTGTGTTGTATGTGTGCCCTATAATACATGTAACATCAAAGGATAGCGTATAACGCTTTGCCTATTGTAAACAAAGGTATTGTATGGCTACATGCTTGTGCAGTCATATTCGTTCACGTGTGTGTTAGTGATACCGTTTTCTACTATTTCATATCACTACTATTTCACAGTTCATTATATTTCATACGTAGGCGTATGCTGTTAAACAGAATATTTCTCTCACTGTTTAAAAGTAAAAGTCAAAATTATTAACATAAATTACGTAAATTGTAATTCACCAAACATTTAGTAAATTCTCACTTATACGCGTATTTTAAAACAGTTGCGTGCCGGTATGTTCTCAAAATATTATATTAGTTCACATAATTACATTTAAAAGTAACGTTTCTAGCATGTAAGCAGGTGTGGTACTTTTAGGGCTGAACACAAATCACACTTAGGTGTTTGTATATTTGACATTTGGAGTCTTTATTTATAGCGGTTACGTTCATTCGTGCGTAAGTAAGACAATAAATTTAGCTTACTGGCGGAGAGAGTGTATGAGTTATTCACTGTTTCCTAAACACAGACTCCACAATTAGTCAAATGTCACTATGATATAGTGAGGTGTTCTTGTAAACAGACGTACCGAAACCTGCTGAATGTAAAGCCAATGAAATTGGCACAACAAGGGATGTCAAATTCACTGTTTTCATAACTCGGATATTTAAGCTACTAAAGTGAAAAACTACCTAAATAAATTGAAGCAGATTTACATTTATCTTTATGGTGACATTACACAAAAATTTAGCTGACGGCCAAAACTTATTTTGTTGAAACATATTGAAAAATATTATTTATTTCAATAATTACGTTCATATTTTCTCAATTATCCTTGTATATAGACTTTATATTATTATTAATAGTAAATAACACTGCTTATACAAGAATATATTGTTTATTATTTTTGAATATTACACAGTTTCAATAATCTAAACTAGCATTATCAGATTTATTTTAAAAACTATAGAAATACTACTAAACAAAAGTTATAGTAGAAAGAGAAGCTCATTTAGTTGTAAAGGTAATAATGCTAATCAAGCAAAAATAGATTACAGTAACTTTTACTTGTTAATGGCAAAAAATATGAATTATAATTAATTAAATTATTTAAAAAAACTTTCTCCAGTTACTAAAAATTGAAACTCAATGTTTCTACAAACTATTTTATAAGGTAAGTATTACTTACAGACGTTTTTGGTAAAATATTACGAAATATTCAGGTATAAGGAAATAAATCAAACGCACTAACAGGTAGTAAAAACAGAAGATTTTTAACACATTTTTTAAAATAATAATGTAGCAGTTTTAATAAAACTTTAGTTTTAAGTAATAAAGAGGCAACTAAATCATACTAAGAGGTATAAATGCAGAAGAATTAAAAACATTTTGTAAAATTAGTCTAAAGTCTAAAACAGAGATTATAGGGATACTAAATTTCGACACTGAATGTCCCAAACCTTTATGTGAGGTAGTGTCTACCTTCCTTCATCTTTCCGGGGCTTGTGTGCGTCATCCTCTTTTTTGTGTCTACCTATACCTTTTTCCCGGTGTACAAAATTCCTGCCCTTTTTAGTTAATAAATTCCAAGGGTTTAAGTCAGTGTATAAAAAGAAAATTTTTGCTCTGACTCCTCAAGAGAAAGAGAAAGAGAAAGTGAGAAAGAGAGAGTGAGTGATGAAAGGGGGGAGGGAAATTAAAGATAACTTGTTTGAATTTGCAACATATGCTACATGTAACCGAACACAGGCGACTGGAATTTGAACTCAAAACCAATTGTTCTACCCTGCTCTTATACATATTTCACTATTTACTGCAAGCACACATTAAATGATTCTTAAATGCTACCTTTATACACGTAACACCTAAGTGGTAACAAATTAATAGAACTTCGTTAACTTTCTATCCTATTATACACACTCAGATCTTTATGTTCAATTCGCTACTTTTCTTCTGCTCAATCCAGAGGTTGGTGGACTTACAATTTATTCCTTCCCGTGGAGCATCACATCAATGCACCTTCTTTAATTCTTTCCATGCACTTCTGTCTAGGCCTTCCCCTCACAATACGCCTCTCGATCATTCCAACGATCAGGGCGGTGAATCAGTTTGAATGGCGTAGCAGGGCCAGCAGGTCTCCTTTGCACAAAGGATCAATCAGTACTCTTTTATCACGTACTCTCCTCAGTACCTCATCATTAGGTAGTCTTTCCGTCTATGGTATTCTTAAGGGTCTCCTTCAGCACCCCACATCGAATGCGTCAATGTAACTCCTCTCCACTTTCTTCAATATCTAGGTTTCCAAGCCATATGTGCATATGCTCCAAATAAAATTCTTCCTGCTTTCCAAGGATAGATCTACTTCCCGAACGCCAGATGACATCTTTTCTTAAACACTGCGCTTCTTGCTCGAGGAATTCTACTTTTTACATCACATCTGATGTACGCCTAATGCAACTCCCAAATTATTTAAGGAATCAACTTACACCAGCTTCCTCCCGTCCACAAATACCTTACTCTTAGTGTTCCAGATCTGGAACATCTTATAAAATTTTTTCTCTATTTATGCCATCCCGCATTTATGTTTTAGGATCCTGTTTATGTAATGAAGTCCATTCTGTAGTTTTTCTGTAGTTTAACTACTAAATGGCATATTCCGGACGAGCCCTTTCAGTGTTTTCAACATTTTCAAGTCATAAATCACGACATTTGTGCAGACCATAACATTTAGCAGGTTAGCAAATAAGCACGACAAAGTTGGAGTTACAGAGACTGCTAATTCAAATAAAAAAGTTTTTCTTTATAGCTAAAACTTAAAAATAATTAAAAAAGATATGTCTTTAAAATGTTCAGTGTATGTAATATTATAAGCCTACTAATACTATTACATATGTTTAGTCTGAAATTTATAGCATAGTATTTACCAGACAAAAATTGTAATTTCTTGTAATTTTAATAATGCGTTGATACGCTTACGTTACGCTTGCGTTTACACAACGCTTTACGATAGTTAACAACACTGTGAGACTGACGCAGATATATAATGGAAACTGATGTAAGTGATTTTACATTGATTGTGTTAAAAATAACATAAAGTCCACTTTCTATAATATTAAATTTGTTTGCCCATCAATGGGAAAGCTAATCTTATGACAGATAAAACAATTTTCTAATCATACATTTTGTCTGTTTCCCATACTTAAATGCCTCTACGGAGACGTAATAATACATTTATCCTTAATATTATGTTGATAATTGGCAACAGTTTGTGCGAGAGGGTGAGAAATCAGGAAGGTTAAACCTCGTGGGAAGCCAACACCCGCTCCGTCTCTAAGAGTAAAGTTGTGTTTCATATGAACGTGTTTCATATTGTATGCTTGGTAAAACATGTGTGAAAGGTTATAAGCATGTGTTTTCAAAACAAACAAATGTATGAAAGCTCGTAGCCAAGAAAGTTTTTTTTTATGAATTTTAAAACAGTTTATCTTTTTCTTTTCCGTCTGGTGGCCTCTTTTCTTTATGTATATCTACGCGTTTCGGGACATATGTCCCATCATCAAGAATATGCCTTGGTGAAGCCCGTCAATTATTAAAATATTATAAACAATTTTACACACAAATTTACACACATCACAATAAATATAAATATAAAAATATAAAATATATATGAAAACCCCAAACGTGAGAACACACGCGATGTCGTTGGTGTGCACCACAAAATACTGTAGTCGACTGCTGTGTTCATGTTGTTATAGGTCGCACACTATGGACTTTGTTTCGTATTCTTATCGCTGTGTCGTAAAGTGAATTTGATTGGAAATTCAGCTGTTCGTTAAGAAGGGCTTCTTTTGTGTTTTTATTTTGAAAAGCCTTATATATTTCGAACTCTTGGACAGCATTCATATAACTTCCTTTTTTGTTTATATGGAGGGGTTGAAAGTTCGTCGTGAAATCGGTATAATTATGACTTTGGTCCATCAGATGACGCGCGTAATTTGACACTGTTTTACTATGTTTATTTTTTAGTTAAATGTTCTTTAAAGCGTTTTATAAAGGGTCTATCACAGTCATTGCATATTATCTTATAAACGCCCGTCTTGTCCTCAACTGATTTTGAATGTTTAGGTTGGATTATCTTATTAACGTTTTTATTAGTTCGGAAAGCCATTTTTATATTTATCTCACTGCATACATTGTTTAAAAATTTATGGTAGAGTGTTACCATATTCTGATGCTACATACCTAACCTTATTTCTATTATTTTCTTGTAATTCTATGTTGTTTTCCTTTTTTCGGTGTTTCTTGACTAAACTTTCCACAATTGAGCCTTTATTACCATTGGCCTTAGTACTTGATCGTGTTTAGTTCTTCAAGAAAATCTTTGCCTTCCAATGGTATGGAAAATAATCTATGGACTAAGCTATTATATGTTGCCATTTTTCGAGAAAAGGGGTGATGTGACTCATCATTTATCGTGAGATCTGTGGTAGTTGGTTTCCGGTATATCTGATATTGAAATTTTTCGTCCAGCCTTGTAATTGTCAGGTCGAGGAAGTTAAGTTTATTATTTACCTCCGTATCAAGTGTGAATTGTATGTTTTTATTGATACCGTTCATGTACTTTTTCATATTTTCTATTTGTCGTATTGTACCGTTAAAAATTATGAATGTATCATCAACGTAGCGTGTATATGATATTATCTTTCCGGAGAGTCTATTTACGTTCTTGAGCAAATACGTATTCTCATAGTGATTTAGGTATATGTCAGCTGGTAAGCCAGACAAAGGTGACCCCATGGCTGGACCCTTTCTTTTGATATAATAATAATTATTATTAAATATAAAGTAATTTTGGACTAGTACAAGTTCCAGTAAATCAATTATATCACTGATTTTTTAGAGATACATATTTTGGCGTTAATAAGATTTGCCTTAAGGATAGTGAGTGTTTCTTGAACAAGGACATTCCTATACATGTCAACAATGTCAAAAGAAGCTATTTTATAATTAGGTTGTATTTTAACGTTTTTCATTTTATTAACAAAGTCAGTGTTATTTTTTATACTGTTGTTATTATTTAACTTTGTACTGTTTTTTATTTTCACTGCAAGTTTTTTGCTGACATTGTAGCTCGGTGCAGTTGTGAAATTTATCAGTGGTATTTATTGGTACATTTATCAGATTGGTACATTGGTCTTATGGAATTTTGCTAGGCCAACAAATTGTGGTGCCTCTGCGTTAATGGGTTTTAGTGATCGGCGTGTGGCGTTATCAAATAACTGTGTACATTGATTGATTTTGTTATTCAAAATTTTGACGAACTCTGTAGTTGGGTCCGTTTGTATCATTACAATATTATTATTTAATATGAACTCCTTAAACTTTGATGTGTATTCGTCTCTGTCTATTACGACTACAGTATTCCCTTTATCCGCTTTTGTAATCAGTGCATTGTTATCTATCAACTTAGTTTTTATTTGTTTCAGGGTTTTATTTTCATTCAAGTATCTGTGATTTATCTTATGGAGTTGTTTGTCATTTGTTATATTTTTAGGCATTTATTTAATCTATTGTTAATTACGGCACGGGTTTCGTTTTGTAATGTCTAGCTTGGTATTGTTTTTACGGCGGCCTCCGCACTAATAATTTCTCGAATTATGTGGTCTTTACTGATAAAAGGAGTATTATAATTTAGCCTTTTGTTAAGGATATCCATTTTATCAGATGTAAATTGTGTAGACGTCAAATTTGAGACACGCGTGTAGAACTTGTGTTTACATACGATGTTTTTCTCCTTTAACTGTTTGTGCTTAAGAGCTTGAAGTTTTATCTTTTGTTTCTGATAAACAGGTTGCAGTATGTTATGAATGTATTTGTTGATAATATGAATTACGTTATCTAGCAAGGCCATACAAATGCTATCGAGTAGCTGTAAATGAGTCAAATATAAATCTCTGTATAATTTTGCTTTCTTTTTGTACAAATATTTAAGTTCCTCTTTCATCCACATTGTTTCAGCATGCCTTTTGATTTTCATCGCAGTCTCTGACTTTCTGTTTATTTTGATGAAGGCATGTTTAGGTATTATATTATTTTTAATGCACTCTTGATTGAACTTTATGTGTAATTTGTCTTTAGTAGTCTTATTTTAATATTTCGAATTTGAATACCGTATGTGCTTGACAAGCTTCTAGTTTTAGATCCATGCTTTCTGGTATCCAGGCCACTTATATGTATATGAATAGTAAAATATACATATTGTAGCGAGACAGAATATCCACTACTATTAAGTCATATAAAATCATAAATTTAATTACACCACATATGTTAAAATAATATTGAATGAGATTTAAGGAAATCAAAGGAATGAACCACGATAAAATAAAAATCCTCATTACATTATATAAAAACCACTGTTTAAATATCAAAGAAAGTATTGAAAGCAACTCATATTATAAGATCAGTGATTTACCCAAGAAGCTAGGAGCAGTAAACAAATTAAATAACACCATATCAAGAAGAAAGAGAATCAGTTTAAGAGTGGTGAATACCAAAATACCCCAAAAAACAAGAAGAAGGAAGAATAAAGTTCGTGATCAGGAAGAAAACAATACCCTGAAACCTTTAGAGAAGAACAAGGTCCGTATCAGTAAATGAATTAGATGCTCCAAACTAAACATCAGTCGAGATAACACAAAGTACCTTGGTTTACCCAAGAATGAAGAAGGAAGACAAGAAGACCAGAAGAATGAAGACTAGAAGAAGGACAAGAATGAAGACCAGAAGAAGGACAAGAATGAAGACAAGAAAGAAGATAAGAAGAAGGACAAGAAAGAAGACAGAAGGAGAGGAAGAAATAGTATGAAAGAAACACCGTTGTAAAACCTATTATTATTATTAACTACCATCAACCCCAAACCTACCAAAACGATTAAAAAGAAAGTATAACATACCAAAGTCCTATAAGAATGTAATTATTTAGAAAACTAAAGTGCTGTATAGTATTATAAGAAGTGAACCGACTAAAGCTATTGTGTGATAAGAAAATAAACAAGTCTTAACAGTCAATGATTAATATAGGTCTGGTCTGAGATAATAAGACTCAAAATATCAGAACCAACAGTGAAAGTGAATTTGTGTGTTTTTTGGAAATGCAATAAACTTAAAGTTAGTGATACTATGACTTATCAATATGCTATATAACAACTTTAATATCCAATAATAAACAGCATAATAAAATAATAAAATGGAAGATTTCCAGTATTTTATTATTTTAATGTAACTGTTTGTTTACAAGACATTTGTAAAAAATGCATAATAACTAGAGTATGGGTGGTCATGTTTACTGATGAAGGGGATCATAAATAATAATGGTTTAGACCAGAAAGGACTGGCATTAATTTAGTATTCATAGGTTTAAAATGTTTAAATAGACTGTTTGTTCACAGCCATAAAATCTATGTGTTTGTAAGAGTTATTAGAAAATAAGATTTATATTATGTGTTTAAAATGAATAATGTTGGCTAAATGACAGCATACATACCATTACTAATGTTTCAATAGGTATGCTATGTTAACTCAAAAAGATTTAAAAGTATATGTTCAAACCATGTCAGCAATATGTTCAATTGTGCAGATTGCTAAATTATGTTCATAATTATTTTGTATAACAGTAGTGTTAATTAAATACTACACATCACAATAAGTTATAAACCATTTTATTTTCATGTAATAGTAACTATGTAAAGTCAGAGGAGGAAGTAGGATTAAATTTATTTGAGAAAGACAGAAATGTAAAATTCTAAACTCTAGGCCATTTGGTGAATTCACAGAAACCATATAAACCAGTATAATTCACTTATAAATCCTGTAAACTAGCAAGATTTAGATAAGGTAAATCAGTTAACCACTACTGGGAATGATCCTATGAGTTAAAATGATAATAAGGAAATATACCTTAAAATATTGTAAATTTTCAAAATATATAAATTAATTAATTTTAAAGAGCAATGTCAAATTCAGAGATTAACACAAAAAACCAGTTCAAAGGTTTAATTTATATGTATTTAAGGAAAGGAGGAGGAATATGACTAATTAAAATTTATTATAATAGTATTAATGATTATTAAAATGGAGGAAAATTTGAGAAAGACGGAAATCCAATTTTGAGCCTATATTTCCAAAAAAGGAAAGAAATTTGTTAATTTCCACAAAATGTCTACAGGTATGGACTATAATATATCAATTTAAAAGGAATGAGATGATTAAACCAATGATAAAGTTCATAATTCATGAAAGTGATGAATAAAATAAATAAATTCCATATATAATGTAATATTTTATCATGTGTTTGGGTAATCGAAATATGTTAACAATACTTTTTCAAGGATTAACTAAGCCAGATTTTTACCAAGTTAATTAGTCTTTTGTTGAATATCAAGCTGAATAGTTGTGTAATAAAACATTCTTTAAACCCGAGTAGAAAATGGTACGACAAATTACTATTAATGTCAGTGCATCGAGAGTTAGATGAATTGAACACTTTCTTAGCTAAATTTACCAAAACGTTAACGACAATAGTGAGAAATAACGCCTAACTTCATGATACGAGTGATATAAAACAGTAAAACAATATATTTGACACAATTCACGCTACAACGCATAATCACTTTTACAGACATCTAACCAACAGAAGTGTACACATACAAAATAACCTAATTAACACAAGTTTACATGGAACACTTCTTCAGAACACACCAAACAACCTAATAGACAAATTACACCAGTGCGGGAACATTTCAAACATTCATGAAGGTAATTTTCTTGTGATTTTCTGACACGACGACTTCGCAGTAACCTATACAGATCTCGTAGCGGCCATCTTTGGATTTTACGAAGCCTGCCTTCTTCATCGTGGTGACGTCATAAAAGCTGCCAATGGTCTGACAAAACAATTTATTAAACATTATATATCAGAATTATTTAAATACTATTAAATAATAATTATTGAATTTATTTTAATTGTTAATGTTATACTTTCTCGTCATCCTTCTCTGACTATTAATTTAATCGCTCAAAGAACCTGTCCTTTATATAATACCTATAATAATTTTTATACTGTATGCACAATCGATAGTTCCCTGAGACGGAGTCGATAATTGTTCTCAATCGATAAAAGATCGATTATTTATTAAATTGTTCAATAAATCAATATATTTCAATTGTTTTTTCTCTGTTATTATTTCACAGGCTAATTTAAGATTATTTATTAAGGCTAAGGGACTTCAAGAAGAAGAAAATATTTTATTTAAGTGAGATATTGGACCAGCAAGAAAAATCATCGATCGATTGCTGACTGGAGTTAATCTATTTAACTCCAGACTTGGTTCAAATCTTCCAGAAGTGCTCGATAATTAATAAATACCTGCCCGATTATCAAAATTATACAAAACCTTTTAAAACAGCTTTATTTCTTATTTACACACATTTATTAACATAAACAAAATTATTTTTTCATTGAAAACTTTATTTTTTAGAAAATTTTCCATCTACTTTTTATTTTTTGTAAGGACCGGCATACAGGGTCTTCTTACAATATATACCGTGAGAACACACGCTAATAATACATATAATATTATTATATTATAATACCTTTTTCCCTTTTACCTTATTAGTTACCTTATTACCTTACCTTATTACCTTATTAGTTACCTTTTTCTTTTCCGTCTGGTGGCACTTTTTCATGATGTATATCTATGCGTTTCGGGACATATGTCCCATCATCGTGAATATTCCTTCGTGAAGTTCGACAATTATTAAAAATATTGGTATGGAGAACCACACATTACTTCCATGTTCGAAGATTTATATTTAAAATCATTTTCGAAATGAAATATTTTCATAGAAACTACTTCTTTCTTCAGCCTTAACCACAGTACTGTGGTCACTATCGTATACCACCTCACGTTAGCGCATTCGATTTTCACTGATGATGACAGTCCATAGTACTGCCGAAACGTTTGGTTTTGTACAAAACATTGGACCACGCCAAACAGCCCGGGAAGGAATTTTAACAACAAACTACTTCTTTGTTGCCGATAACGTAGTACCCATGACATATAAATAAAAATTATCCCCTCCCCTTTCAACAATCAATTTTATTTAAAGAAAATTACCCACCGACATTTATTAAAATTACCCCCATCTCTTCATTTATAGATATTTCATGTACGTTTCTACAGTGGATTATTATGATCTGCTTTTTAGGATACTTTATTTATCAAAATTAAGTACTTTACCTTTGTTAAAACATAAAACGTTGCAGGTAACCTACACCTTTCTCTTAACTTATCTTCACCAAAATCCATAGGCCTTGAATACTCTATAGTTCAGGGCTGCATGCAAAAAATGATTCGATTCTGTTTGAATTTACGGCAGTTATCGTTCGTCATGGAAAAATTTCTCTTGTTACAACATAAAATGTTGCAGGTAAACTACCCCTTTCCCTTAACCGATCTTCACCAAAATCAACAGACATTCCGTTTTTTGAAATTCAGGAACGTATACAAAACATTATTTGATTCTCTTTGAATATGCGGCAGTTATCATTCGTCATAAAAATAAAATTACCCTTATTAAAACATAAAACATTGCAAGGTAAACTACCCCTTTCCCTTAGCCGATCTTCACCAAAATCAGCAGATCTTAAGTACTCACAACTTCAGGAATGTATGCAAACAATTATTTGATTAATAAATTAATTACCTTAATTATCCGCCGTGTGATTTCCTATGCTTCGTCTATGACGCGTTTCGGAGCATATACTCCATCATCAGATATTAAAAGTTAAAACAGTCACTCATACGAGATCGTTAAAAAGTTAAAATGTCAAGATATTTTAACTTTTTAACGATCTCGTATGAGTGACTGTTTTAACTTTTAATATCTGATGATGGAGTATATGCTCCGAAACGCGTCATAGACGAAGCATAGGAAATCACACGGCGGATAATTAAGGTAATTAATTTATTAATTCGTACAAGTGATTTGGTTACCATATTAAACATGAATATTAAATTATTTGATTCTGTTTAAATGTGCGGCAGTTGTCGTTCGTCATAGAAACAGTTACTCTTGTTAAAACATAAAATGTGGCCGGTAAACTACCCCTTTCCCTTACCCGATCTTCACCAAAATCAACAAGCCTTCAGTCTTTCATAATTGAGGCATGTAAGCAAAAAAATATTTGATTCTATTTGAATGTGCGGCAGCTATCGTTAGTCAAAAAAAAATTACCTTTGTTAAAACATAAAATGTTGCAGGTAAACTACCCCTTTCCATTAACCGATCTTCACCAAAATCAACAAGCCTTGAGTACTTAGAACTTCAGGAATGTATGCAAAAATTATTTGATTCTGATAGAATTTACGGCAGTTATCATTCGTCATAAAAAATATACTCTTGTTAAAACATAAAACTTTGCCGGTAAACTACCCCTTTCCCTAACCCGATCTTCACCAAAAACAACAGGTCTTGAGAAATCTACAATTGAGGGCTGTATCCAAAACATTATTTGATTCTGTTTGAATTTGCGGCTGTTATCGTTTGCCATAGAAAATACCCTTGTTAAAACATAAAACGTAGCTGGTAAACTACCCCTTTCCCTTAACCGATCTTCACCAGAAACAACAGGTCTTGAGAACTCTACAATTCAGTGCTGTATGCAAAAAATTATTTGATTATGTTTGAATTTGCAGCTGTTATCGTTTGCCATAGAAAAAAATCTACAGATTGACACATAGACACTCAGACAGACACACAGACACTTTTCGAAAAATAACGTTTTTTCATGTTTTGAGTGCAGTACAATCAGAATCTGCAATAATATCGAACACGATTTTTTTTGCCATCACCATACTTCCATTTCCTTAAGGAACATGGAAGTAATATTAAAATATTTTTTTATTTTTTATGGCTTTATACAAACTCATAGTCTGTATAAAATTTAACGTACTTACTTATATGTTACTTATTCTAGAGGTCAATAAACACTAAATTACTTCATTTCACAGATTTATAAAATTTAGCTTTCCAAATCTTTGGTTTGATTAGGGATCGTCCAAAATCATTTAAAATATATTTACGTATAAATTAATGAAATAACGTGGGAATTTAAATTAATAGTTATTAATGTAATAGACAATACATATAACATTTAAAAATCTTAAAGTTTTCTTACCTGTGAGAAATTTAATGCCTGTGTATTAATTAAGCCGAATATGGCAAATTTAACGTATAGAAATGGTTGTAAACTTTGTTGAGATAAGTTGATAGTATCTGCTTCACCTTTCTGCTAAGTTTCTATGGAAAGCAAACAGTCTGGCATACGTTATACGTTGTATTATATTAAAACAAAACGCTAGCGTGTACTCTTGGGGTTTTGTTTGCGGGATCAACAAGTATGAAATGGTTAAACACTCCTGGGGTTATAAACAATTGCTAAGCGGAAGTAGAAATGTTTGTGTCTGCATATCCGACTAACAGCGTTACAAGTAAACTTACAGATTTTGCCTGCTTATTCGGGCTTTCATCTAACTATTATATTCTCAAATGACAACTAAAAAACTGTCTAACGCAATAGAAGAATTTATAATAATTCAGTTTCATTTAATTGTGTTTACTTTCCAATTTTAAAATTGAATTTTGTCTACCTAACTTTAAGAACAAAATTAAAAGCTACTTATTTATCATACGTTGATAATATAATTGCAGTATAATGTCGTTAAAAAAAAAACTTAGTTCGTTCAAAAACAAAATTAAAAAAATACAAATAGCGTAACAAATTTTATGTAAAGACATTTTATGCCTACTGAACAAGGTCCTGAAAAATCAGGTCTAAGTATTTGTTGCATACATACATAACCTAAGTAGTGTTGCGAAAACAATAAATTATTCAGACTCGTGGGAGTAAATTTCTGTACACGTATATCAATTTTTACTTACAAAATCTGATTTAATCAAAGTAGTGACAACTAAGCACAATTACACACAATTTATTGTGTTGGTAAACACAATAAAAACACTTCAACCTTTTATAAACTGAAATTAGATGTAGCCTAGAAGCATAACGAAAAAGCAAACAAACTTTCAAGCAATTTTTCTGATAAAAATTTTATCCTGATAACATGATAGTATTATGCATGTATGTTTTTTACGTAATTACTAAAAATCGAGTTAATAAAAACGTGAAACGTTTTTGACGGTACAGGCGAGTGGCAATAATTTATATTAATATTATAATGCTGTAAAACATTGACCCTTGTTCAGGTTTGACATATTTAATTTCTACAGTGAACTGCTAAAATAATCGTTGTATTAATATTTTGTTGTCAATAAACGTAATACTGTAGAAGTAATGAATGATGAACACTGTAGAATAAGAATTTGATAAAACTGTTTGGGTGCAAATTACACTGTTTTATACCATGGATTACTTTACATGTGACATCATAATATCAGGACACACAAATACAGTCCCTTATTATGCGCCACTTGTAATCTTTTTATATTTTATGCTACTAAACAGACTGCTTACGGCTTTCAGAAATGTACAACTTTAATGTAGTAGTTAGTTCGTTTGTATTTTATTTTGAAAATAAAACGATGTTTGAGGGATAGGTACCATTAGTGGTATTTCAACCAACTGATTCTGGAAGTGAATACGTAATTTCCCCTACAAATATAAAAATAAACGTGAACAATAACATAAAAAGCTGTAAAAGAAAAGACAACTTAAAATAAAATATTTAATTTTTGAGTTAAATGTGTACAACCGCTGAACGCGTAGGTTGGCACGTATTGCCATTAAACTACCTCTACGTTTAACACACAGTAAACACTGAAGTGTTTACTTTCAATGATATTGAACATTTTCGAAAATTTAGCTTAATTAGGTCTCCAATTCCCTCTTTTAACACTGCCAAACCACAGTGACCCTAATAATTATGTGCTTAACACAAAAGAGTGTCTTACATTATCAAGGCAGCAGCTGTAATTAATATTGTAATAATTGATATAAATAAATAATGTTATTTGAAAGTACAAGAATATGTTGCCCATATTATATTTCGTTGAATCAGGTACAAATCGTTTCGATAAAATGGAAATAATTTAGCGAGCTATAAATAACACTGTCAGGTCTGTCTTTTATTTCATTTTACATAATCTCGCAAGTTACAAAGCAGAATAATCTAAAGTAAGAGCTTATGTAAAGAAACGAATGTGAAGCTCAATTAATTTTTAATAACAAATTTACCAGCTGCATTTTGATATATGAGTTGTAACATTTACTCTAGTTATAGAGTTAAGTGTAAAAAGTTTTCTTGTACAGTTTTAATATATTTTAATTTGTCCTCTACAAACTTCAGTAACTTCATGAAAGCTTTGTAGTGACCTCCGTTTGTATTCCCATGCTACAATGGATGAAACTAATTTGTGTTTTCGGCACCCTCTGTGCTGTGTACATAAGTTACGCGGGAATCATTAATTCCTTCATGTGTACACGGCCACTAGCTAATGTCCCAAGCCGGAGAATAACAGAAGACAAAACAAATATATGTAAAGCGTATCTTTATATTCATTCTCTACTCTTACTATTCTCTTGATATTCTATACGTGTAATGTAAGAAAGAGCTGATTTTTCTGTCATTGCTTTACAAGAAACTGCTGTCACATTACCGTATTATGATACAATGGACATGACACGCGGGAATGGTTAGAACGTGACATGAAAGTAGGATATTAAACCTATATATAGACAAAGAACGTTATGATAATGTGATATTTTTTTTTAGTTTCATAACTACAATCCTCGTAATTAATTTCAAACTTGCATTTAAAAAAAATGTTTGTCTAAGAATGTGATGACGTAATATCACATCACATTATGTTACGTCACATTTCAAACTTGATAACGTAAAATCATAAGTAACGTCTAAATTACACACAGAAACGTTTGTCACTATTACGGCCTGACAGTAACAAAGATTAGTTAAACGTTGGCTAATTTCAACCTTACCCTCGATCAACGTACAAAAGGTGTAATATCGCAAAAACAGTAAAACTTAAAGTGTGTTTAAACAACTTCTACGAAAACGTTCTGCATTAAATAAAAAGTAGGTAGAATGCGCTAATTAACACGTGAGGAAGGGAAACAATTGTCAACAGAACAGTGATGGCGACTATATCCTAGGTATAAGAACCTAGTTAAAAATGAAAGCGAAGCAAAAATTACGTTAACTGATAGCAGTACAAGGTACCTGATTATGACATGCGTTCAAAGAGAAACCTCTGGTACTTTTTCGAAATAATTTTCACAAATATAATTTACAAACTGTTATATTAAATAATACTTATTATTCATTCCCGTCGGGCACGTTTGTGTATTTAATATTTAGTTAATACAATAAAACTATGTAAATTATATTAGCAGTTTGTAGTAAATTATAGCTGTTAATATTCAATAATATAAATAGTAGTGAATCCAGAAAAAATTTTAAATAAGCTATGTTTTCCGGTCACTTGTGAGGATCCAGTTATGATTAAGGCTGTACGTTGTTCTGACACAAAATACAGATTTTGTGTGTCTACACATTTAATTCGAGTTGTGCTAAGTTTTGGCATTGCAATTTTCTACACAGATTCGAATAATCCACAATTTGTAAAATATCTTTTGTGGTGTTAATTTCCTTTAATTCACTAAATATTATAATTTTATTAATAAATTCTCAACTATTAAGGGATCTTATGTAACACTGTACTATTAAATATGACAAATGTAGACTATTAAATAATTTACATATAAATATACTAAATGAACTTCTATATGATATTTTTATTTGCAATTGTTTATTTTATTTTATTTTTACTTTCAATCTATTTTAATACTTTAAATTTTCACCATTGTTATTACAGATGTGAAGAAGTCTTAGTTCAGTAACGCAAGTTTTTTAGACTGACAGTGTGTGGATTCAGAGGAGTTTGAAACTGTGGGAACGACAACACTCGTTCATTCTCTGAATGTAAATCTGTGTTTTCGTACAGACAGATTTTCATCGAGATTCACCAATTTTGATTAGTTTTGACAAATTTTGTAACATTAAAGGGTCCGTAACGATGGCTGGCTATACTTTTTAGCTATCAAATGTTCCAGTTATATTTCTTTCTGTCGGTTCCGAAGATTCTAAATCATACAGATTTTTAAATTACAAATATGAGTTACCCGCAGGTCTGTACAGATTGGCTACTGTAGCTAGAGTTTTGTCAGGATGAAATGTTGTGTTACTTGCGGAATAATTATAATATTGTATTACGTTATGTAATATATACAGGATAATACAAAGTGTAATATTGTAACAAGACATATGACCCTGATATATTAAATGCCAAAATATAAGTAACATGTCATAATAAGTGAGGGGGACAAGACACAGTAAGTATTTCCAATGAGAATGCCAAGCATGAAACTACATAAACAAACAACTAAAGAAGAATGAACTCATAACAAGGGAGTTAATATAGTAATGGTAATAATAATTAATAACAAGAAAGAAAATGCATTCAATAGTGATTATACAACAGAACCAATAACCCAATACATCCGGTCAGTAAGAAGCTAATAAACCAAGAAAGAAACATATTATAAGGAAGAAATAAGAATACTGATGATATCAATCAAATGGTGACCTAAGAAGAACCACAAAACTACAATAAAAATAAGATAAGAAGGCCTAATTTGAAGTAAATAATCAACACCAGTAAAGTACTAACTGAGAGACTTACAAATTGTAGACAAAACACTAACTGACTAACTTAGATGACCTGAATATAACCACTAGTCTTGTAAATGAGTAAGGCATCCAATATTAGCCAAAAGAGTGAGAGTAATGATAATATTAGTATAATAAGAAGCTGTAAACAACAGCATAATAGCATATTATGAACAGCGTTAATGTAAATAAAAAGAGAATCAAAATTGTTAAATAACAGTAATAATTGTTAACTACGTAATGGAAAAATGATAATAGAAAGAACAAAGAACTAATTAATAAATTACGGGTGATAATTAATAACATAATATTAGTAAAAACCAGATTAAAAATGTAAATTTGAATCAACTCAGATTACCCATTGTTGCTATAAAGGGGGAAGACACATAACCGAAATACAGGTACTTTCCACCTAGATTTATACTTATTAATAACTAAAACATGTTTAAACTAAAATCTCTTGGACACAAAATCAAGTAGAGGTGATAAGGTTTCTACCAGTACCAAGATCAGCTACCTAGAGGAGTATTTATTTGGTAATTAATGTAAACAAAATGAACAAAAACAGACAAAATGAGAATCACCATGTAAAACTCAGATAAAACCTATTGTAAAGATAAACAGGAATAAAAAGGGGAATACCTGTAGAATAAATAAGATGTTACATCACTAAAATGATATAATAAAATAGTTATTATCACTAATATACAGTATAATAATCATAATTAACCACATCTGGCATGTGACACTAGATGTAAATACTGTTATTCAATTCTCTATACAAAAGAACAAACAAATGTATTAAAAACACCAGATTAGAAATCAATGTAAGAATTGTAGTGAACTATTCTGAACCAGATAGTGGTCTGAAAGAACACTACTTAATTATAAAAGGAATAAAGTAAGGGGACACCTGATAGTACTATACAAAGGTCACTAAATAGACTAAAAAACCAGGGAATCACAATGTATTCCCAGTAACTGAGTCAACCAGTAGTTGTAATGACACAGTATATATAATTGGGACAACATAAAAATTGTCCAGAAACTATTTCTCATATATAATTAATCAATATAGTTAGTAGACTCATAGGCATAAGACAATGTTAGAATAGGAGATTTATTTTATTCATAAGCATAAATAAATAATAAGTAAGGAGTAAAAAAGGACTTGAAAGGCATAGCTAGTTGTAATCAAGGAATATATAAAGTTACTAATAAATAGTGAAAAGTCTTCATTTCAAACAATATATTCCTTAATCATGGACGAAAACATATCATGTGTAGACTCTAAATTAAGAGCCAAAAGTTCGCATGCAGTGGTAAGTTTAGATTCACAATCTAAGGAGAAATAAGAAAGTTATGTCAATTTTAAAAATATTTGAGTTAGTTTGGAAAAATATCTAGCGTCATTTCGTAATCTCGAACCCAGCCACCCACGCTTATTACAACAATTAAATAATTTCGCGAAGGGGGTATGTGCGCTAAAGTAAAGATCGTCAGCCAATCAAACAAGAGAAATCGACATATTTTACAAGGATTGCAGACGGAAACGGCAGCAACATACGCCACCTCGAGGCACTTTTTGAATAACCTTTGATGAGTACAGACGGCAGCTCGGCTTCGCCAGAAAACAGCTGTTTAACCTAGCTTGTGCGTGTTATCGATGTAAACAAAAGCAAACCTAACCTCAATTTGTGCGAGATCATAATAACGTTACAATGGAAGCTTTATGAAGAATAAACAGTGCGAATATATGAATTGCTAAGTGTATAATCACTAGTAATTCCGGGATTTACAGGGAGTAAAGAGATTTTTGATATTAATTAAGGAAGTTTAGAAATGACGATATACTTTTCGAACAACATTAATGCAATGTGTATAGACTAAAATATAAAGGGCATTGCACCCTATTAATTTCATTCAGCAATTGCTTATCGAGAGAATCCTCAAATTCATTTTTATAATTAATAAATAGGAGTTCTAGAGACAATAATAGTCTGTTCTATATAAACACTGAGTGTGTTACAATTCATAACATACCAATGAAGTCATTAACGTTAAATAAGATTAAACTAAAGATAGTTAGTAAGAGATTTGAGAATTGTCAACTGACGAAATTAATTAACAACAGTTAACCAATGCAATTATAATTTATGTTTATTAATTAAGGAAGAGTCTACTACTATTGAATTAATAAAGGAGGGTCGTATCAAGCGACATAATATACTAATAATTAAACGATTACCTCTTTGAAGGAATCCAGTATAACGGTTCAGATGATTCTTTAAGGAACACTGAATTGAGTTATTAATTTATTGTGTTCACATTTTATGTACTGTAAAGAATTATTAATTCATTTTACGTTCATTGTCGATTGACAATTAAACAAGTTAACCTATAATGCCGGAATCAGGCATGGTCATTAATTTTTCTATTATACATTTAGATGTAATTGATTTGTAATCACTCTCCGACTACCTAATAATGGTAGAATAAGTTTTCTAATTACTTTCTTGGTATTCTGCAGGCTAAAAGAACCTACACCTTAATAAAATAGTTAACCAAAAAATATGTCAATCTAGTCTGATGTTTGTAGATCAGAACTACCAACCCTGAGACAACTTTTTTATAAATTTAAATTCCAATGTAAAACAATTTGAACCTAGAACGGTTTATGATATTTTAAATAATTCAAGTGAAGTTAACATGAAATAAATTACAATTTTAATACAACAAATTAGAGTCAGACGGTTTATTTCATTAGCCTAGGTCATTACAGGATAGGTGAACGTCTCTCAATGGATGGTACGACAGACAGCGGCAATTTGAATTGTGGTAATTAAATCTAAAATTATATTGTCACATCAACACTGCGAAGTCAGCCAGACCCACTTCAAGTAAGTAGTTATTTCATACAAAACTAAATGTACTTTCAGTGAGAGATCAACTCCATAGATTCACCTAGTCGACTGAAGAACGTCACACCATAAACGAACTTCGAAGAAAAATAATCGATCAATTTTTAAGCACTTTAAATATTTTTTAAACAAAGTGAAGAGGCATTAACCGAATTAATTAAAGAAATTAATTCAACATTCATTAATTTAACTAACCAATTAAATCAAATTAAATTCAAAACAAAAATAAATATACTTCAAGTCAAATGTTAAATTAAATAAACGTAATTAGAAGACACCGGATAACAGTTTAGTTACAAATTGACCCCAACAACGTAGGGCTCGACAACCATAATATAGTTACCTTACAATTTGACGAACAACGTAGGGCTCGACAACACCTGGAAGATAGTGGTACCTTACAATATTTACGTTTTTGTACAAATTAACTGTACAAGAAAACAATACAGTCGATATATATTGATTAATACATATCAATGATTTTCATCCTGGAGGCCCGTTGTATTACAAAACTAAAATAATAGTTACTCTACTAACATACTAAAATTATTTACGTTTATTAATTTACAATAATTGCTGAAAACACTTTAAAATTTTGTATGTCTTTCGATTGGCGTCAGATTGGCTCATTCTGTCGGCTGTCGCAAATAGCAGAAGAGTTAAAACTGATGAAATAAAAGATTTTTTATGAATTTGTTGAAAATATTCTAAAAATTATAGGCTAGTGTAACAAACATTCAAAGAATTATAAATACTAACAACAGTGTTTCGCCATTTACTAAACCTCTTGGTGCTGCCATTGAGGAAGAGCCGACATTCAACTCATTCCTACCTGAAAACCACGCACAAAAGGGGACCATCTTTCTTTAAACTGCTGCATCTTAAACAATTCAAAAATCTGCATAGTTTGGTTATAAAATGATGCCGATGATTGGAAGAACATGCATCTATGGAACCGCGTTTCCTACAATCAATTTCATCAAGAACCTCACAAATTCTTCTCTGGTTCTTTTACTGAGATTAGCTTGATCTTAGTTAAGTAACTCAGCTTGATGTAAACAGTCAAATTTTAGTGACTGCAGCAGATTAATTTAAAATTTTGTAGTAAAGATTTTATGTCAATTTTTTATAATGAAATTTGTTTATACTCTCTTCATTTTTATACTGGCATAATAAACATCTTATTGTTATTAAATTTATGTAGTCAGATATGTAAAATGTGAAAATATACTTTTGTTATTTATTTACAAATAAATTCTGCTATTTCTGTTGTTACAATATTGGTTGATGTTGATGGCCTATGATAGGGCTCGCCTGTAGGATCCTGAGTTTAATTTTGACCCTCTGGCGCTTTCAGATTTCACTGATATATAGAAAACTTAATATTTCCTATGAAAACTAAAATATATAATACAGTAAATAAATAATAACACAAAGAATAAACAATGCCTTAATTAAAATTATGTAACAGGTGTATATTTAATTAATATGAAATAATGTAACAAACAAACAAATTATGTACACGAGATTATGATTTTTTCACAATGTTTACATTTAGTTTTAGGATATTTATACATTTCATTGTTTTGTTTGTCACCGCACTCTTAACAGCATCCACTCCAAAAGTTATGGAGCATCATTTCTTGAAGCAAAGCCGGTTTCTTGAACATATTTTGTAATGCTAAATACATTCCTTATCAGCCCGTCGTACAGCTTTTTTAAGGTATTGAACGGAGTTATTTGCCCATACTTTGTATCTAAGTGCGAAATAGGTATGGTCTTTCTTCATTTAAGGTACATTCGTCTCTTGCTGCAAGAACTCGTGTCTTAGCGAACAGAAGATGCGTTTCTCAGTGTCGTTTACACCTCCGTTGCATATACAAAGACGTGTTTCGGGTTCCCTCCATTCCCTCTTTCGCCCATAAGAATTTCTGTCTATTAGGAGTTCAATTTCATTTTCTGTAAGGGGAACAATAAAATCTCTTATTAACGGATATCACTCCATTATTTTTTCAACAAAACTCTATCACTTCTGTCCTGTTGGTCATTCACTATCTCCAAATTAACATTACAAGATTGCATTAGTTGCCTACCGTTTACACCCTCATTTAAGTAGTTACCGTTTTATATCTGTGTTACCCTATATAATTTTTCGATATATTCTGTCTTTTAAGGGTTCCGAGAAATCTTTATATTCCTTCACCAATCTTCCATACTTCTGTTTCCAGGAAACTAGTCTTTGCAAACAAGTTTCTACTGTTCTCAACTTGTTGCTTTTCATACTCTACTGTATGTAGTCATATGACTGTCACGTAGTACAAAAATCGTCAGAGCAGACAGATAGTTTAGTTAATTAGATGGCGAGACACGTCGTGGTAGCGATTGGGAATAATGTTTAAAGCAATAAATTTCTGTTAATTTGTGGTAATATTATTAATCAGTTGTTTAAGAACAAAGCAAGTTAAGCTATTTACTTAAAAAAACTGTAAAGCATCAGGAGCCCTGGCTCTGCTCTACGGGAGCGGGACGAGGCTATTATCAAATAATTAATCATTGTAGCCTGTAAAATTACAGTTATAGGAAAAGGTTTAAATGTTGATTAACGAGGAAGTTTTTGATAAAATGAATGAGTCGGAGGTAGAAAATATCTTTGAAAAAACAAAAAAATTTGTGAAGGTAGGAGACAACATGCGAGAATGACACACATCGGATTATGTTCACAAAAAATGAAATTCACGGTACAAGGAAGACGCGAGACAAGAAATCTAAGTAAGCGACGAGGGTATTTTTGAAAACAGACACGTCCGGTTTAAGTTCAATATCATAGGAAAATTTCAAGTACTCGATAGTAATAAATTTGGCAGTAAAAATTGTAAACATGTTTGTAGTAAAATTCAATAAATTTCTTGTGCTATGTTATGCATTAAACTATGTTATGCATTAAATACGAGTTTAAATTAATTTTTAGTTTGTTCGTGTAACGCAACCAAATGAGAGCTGCATAAACTAAAGAGCAACTGTTTAAAATCAATATTAAACAATAAGTATAATGAATTTGATTATAATGGTGTTTTCATATTGCACACTGTAAGCAAAAGATGAAAGAATTTACTGTTTCAAATGAAAACTAATGGTGTAACGAAAACTTTAACGCAACAAGTAAATAAGTGCCATTAGTGAAATCCTTATGTTGTCGAAAAGGTGCATATTATTACGTATGCAATAAAAACTTTTACCACACCTACAAAATTAGAATGCGCATTTAATGATAATCGGACTACGGAAAAGCAAAAATACGATTTAATTACCTATGCACAACACCTTGCGAACAGACAGAGTAATCTGATGTAGACAATGCATTTACCTGGATCTTATTGGGTCTCTAAACAAATATTACCCTTATACAAATTATATATGACTCACCAGCGTCATATATTTTTTGCTCTTGCCCATGCTTCATACATACCACAGCACATATAAACCTATAGTATTCTGCCCAATGTAAAACTCAAGTGGCCGTTTGGAAACACTAGACGATACGTTTTGCTACGCATCTGGCTAAATTCCAAACACATATCAACAATATATATTTTAATTTACGTTATAGGAATAGTAAAATCAATTTTAAAATTCACGTATTTTCATATACTTGTAAGTCTTTTTGCTGAATATTAAGTTTTCAATGGTGTTTGTAATTAAAATGACATCAACGAGAAAAACACAGGTTTTACCGTTTTTTGCCCTATTGTCAACACGGTGTGCACAATATTTCGCACTGCAGAGACATACGGCTAAGCCTATCGGTGAGACCAAGAACCATTCATCACGTCTTTAATTTAATTATATTATTAGTGCGGATTACTCTATTTTCTATTAATAGCGTTAGAATCTAAATCATAGAGAGTGGATTTATTAGGTAGTTTAGATGTATAAGATAACGTAAACAAATATGTTGTTTTCACCGTTCTTATAAAGCAACATCCATAAAGCTACTGCTTACGTCTAATAAGCTACATCAGTAGTTTAGAAACATGACGTCACATACAAAGGTTTTGTAAAAAAAAAAAAACCAAAAGCTCCTGTTTTGTATAGTTTACCAAAAATACATAAACCTAATTGTCCCATGCGCCCAGTTGTTTCATATGTAACTGCACTT
Organism: Magicicada septendecula; assembly: GCA_034769895.1. NCBI lineage: Eukaryota > Metazoa > Arthropoda > Insecta > Hemiptera > Cicadidae > Magicicada > Magicicada septendecula. The sequence goes on along the minus strand of CM068374.1, from coordinate 119,701,554 downwards.
GCATATAAAGTATGTAAAAAACTTAATGAATTATTGCCAAAATATATTAACTTTAACCCAAAGTATGCTACTAAAAACACTTTACAATTAGTTAATAATGTAAAAAATGTACATTTACCACTGAATGCAAAATTAGTTACATTTGATGTTAAGAATTTATTTCCGTCTATACCTGTAGATGTTCTGTTGTCTATCTGTTCCTCACATATACAAAATACTTTAACCTTAAATAGTGATCAGAAAAAAGAATTATTCTCTGCCTTAGATATTTGCATAGGACAAAATTATTTTCAGTTTAATAATAAAATCTATAAACAATTAAATGGCTTACCTATTGGCTCTCCTTTATCAACTTTATTAAGTGAAATCTTTATGACATTTTGGAAGAAAACATTTTTACATCCGATAACCCCAACATAAAATATGTTTTTCATTGGGCAAGGTATGTTGATGATATATTTTGTATCTGGACGGGAACAGATAGACAGCTCCATATGTTCTTAAATTATATTAATTCCTTTTATAGTAGCGTGCAATTTACACTTGAAACAGAAAATAGGGAAAGCTTAAATTTTTTGGATCTTACCATTACTAGGTCACAAAATAATCTTAGCTTTCAGATATATAGAAAACCTACTTTCACAGACACCGTTTACATAAACAATCACTAACATCATGGCACATAAAATTAAGCAGTTTTCATGCAATGGTTAATCGTCTCCTTATAGATCCTTTATCCAAAGAAAATTTCAATAAAGAGGTAGATATTATAAAAGCCATAGCACAAAATAACGGTTATGATGAAAGAATAATTGACTCTTTAATTTAAAAAAAAACGGAAGAAAATTACTTTAAAAATTTTATTCCATAGAGCCAGATCAGGGTAACAAAAAATTTCACTTAACAAATTACATTCCGTGTATAACAGATAAGATTAATAATAGGTTAAAAAACCATGGTCTTAACATGGTATCAGTAAACAAACGTAATCTTTTTTCACTACTAGTCAATAATAAAGGAAAATCTAACACACTGGAAAAAAATGGAGTTTATGAAATACACTGTGCAGAATGCGATGCTATTTATATCGGACAATGTGGCCGTGCTCTGAAACATCGAATTTCTGAACATAAGAAGGCGATTTTAACCAATACATCTAATACAGGTTTTGCATATCATCGCTTACAACACAATCACTTCATAGACACAAAAAACATAACACTACTCCACAACATACAAAAAGGTAAAAAAAATGGATTTATTAGAAATCTTAGAAATTAAAAAAGCAATAAAAAATAACAAAAATTTAACCAATGAACAGACTGAATTTTTTGTATCTTCTTTATTAAAATCTGTTATATAGTTTAGTTTATTTTGTATTATGTTGAATGTTCATCATTATTTTAAATTTTGCATTCAGTTTATATTTAGTTCAGTTAATTTTATATTTTGCATTTATGATTGTATTTAGTTTTTAAAGACACCTGACCTTACCTTGTCTCTTGCACCCCCCTCGCCATCACAACACAGATGTTACAGATACGCCCTAAACAGATGTTCACCACCTACACTCCACTAACAACATTCTGTGTTCAGTAATTTCATTCACTCGCCTCTTTGACAATGGCTTAGTTAGTCGAAACAGCTGTCAGAGTTAATTAAAAAATTTGTGAAACTTACCAAGTGTTTTTTTCATATATTTTACAAAACCTTTGTATTAATATGTTTCACCAAGTGCCCAACGATTCATCAATTAATATCGTGAAAAATGATGTCACATGTTGAAACAACAAAATAATATGGTGTAACGTCTACTGGGCGGAAGTTATGGAATTGCATGATATATAGGGCTACTATATTTTAGATAACCTATTACTCATGGATTACAAATTTCTTCTGTTTTAATAGAGTATTTTTTTCAAAACAACCATAATTACTTTATTGTGTACCCAAAAAATTGTAGCCGACTAAAAATTGAATTAATTTAAAATAATTTAAATTGTATGATTGATATGTGTTCATCGAGTTATATTCTTGGTTTCCATAGCGGCAAGAATATCATCTTAGTACAGAAGGACGTACACTATTACCGCGCAGTGTGTCTGAAAATATAAAAGAGAGATCTACAGTGTCTGCAGACTGAAATAAAGATTTATACATCTATCACCAAGGCACATACGAGGTACGCCGTTGGAATCACAAGTATTAGTATTAATTCACGTATTTCATCATGCAATGAAACACGTATTAGTGTTTCATTGTATTCATTTTATTACCAGACACTTCATTTCATCAATAATCGCTACAATCATTCAATATTAGGTCATCTATTGCAATTTCCTAAATCAAAAGGTTTTCGGAAAAGCAAATTTAAAATAGGAGAAATATTCTAAAGCTGACAGTGTAATCGCATCATCGTATTCTGAAGAAGGTGAATTCGTACATTTTAATTGCACGTCGTAGTACACGCATGTGCGTGCGCATTAATTGACATATTTTACAATAATGTTTTTATTTTTCTTGATGTGAAAATTAGTACTACATCAATTAAAAAATAAAATTTACTGTCACGTAGTGCACCAAACATTTATAGAATTACTATTTTTTCAAATGCACTAATTACAAATAACCTAATACAGAATACATGGAGATTACATCTGCACAAAAATAACAAAATGAATAAATATTTTGCCGCAGACCCTACAGAGCTTAAGGTGACCTATCTGTTTGTCATAAAAACGCACTGACTCTACTGCAGACAAGAACGGTTGGATTTTCTCCGTATGGTAGTGCTAGATAAGAGGATTATTTTGAGCTTATGCGGGGACTGAATAATGTTGACCTGCCTCCGAGTAAAGGATAAGTATTGAATGTTTACATTAAGGTAGAAAATATGTACGTTTCTTTGGTTTTCCAGTACATTGAAAGTTTATGTATCACCAGACTAACGCATATCGTTACATTTATTTAGTTATATATTAAATATAAAAGGACTTGCGTTGTTTGTGTGTGTGGATGCGTATGTGTACATACGAGTTTCACACAATACACAAATAACACATACTTGCACAGAAGAAATGTTTAATACTTAGTCAAAACAATAAAAAGCATATAGCAAATAAATATTATGACTGATCACTCGTTAAATAAGTACAATTTTATTTCCCCTACAATGATCTGTAAACATGTCAAATTTCAAACTGTAGAAAATAGAATATATTTTTACGCTTATGACTTAGGCAATCCGAACGGCCTCTACGTTTACAACAAAGGCCGATTTTCTTATTACAACAACGTTTACGTTGTTGATATATGTGGTTAAAATTGTAGCACTACCGAGACAAATGAAACGCGTGTAGACTATGAACAACAGACTTGCAAGAATATATACCATCCGGCGTAAGTTCACTCCCCCGGCATCCATGCTTTCGATATAGACCGACGCTCATAGGCGTGTCCAACGAAGGTGCCACCGGTGCCGTAGCACCACCACTAGATTGAGAATTTTTTTTGTTTTTTTTTTACGTGCAGAATATGTTTTTACGTAGAAACTGCATAATTTCCGTGACAGCACTCCTATTAAACCGATAAATATATGAATCTAATCAACTTTAATTTCGTATAGCTTTTGTCACATAATCTGGCGTCGGCCGTCGCGTCGGGAAGCGGCTGCATGAATAGTGTAGTTGCCGTCGTTGCCGTGTTTTTAGGCCTTACTCAGCGCCAGAGTGGCGGCGCCAGCTATCGCGGTGCTGGTGCCAGTCAGACTGAAACGAGGGACTCAGTCGGCCAGTGGCGTTCTGTTTGGACACAAGACAGTACTGTTCATTATGTTATTAAATTGTTGAATAACCTTATTTTTATGATGTATGATCATAGAAACCCGATTAAAAATCCCGAGCCCACCAAGGATTTGGACACTCAACCACAAACCGGTAAGTTATTTTCACTATATTTTGTAATATACTTCTTACAGCCATGTCTGTCTTGTAATGTGTTACTTTCTTCTTGCTTAAATATTTCGATTATTAATTTTGTTTTTGCTAAATTAATCCAAAATTAAAATTAAATTTACTAACTTTTTTGTATGTGCGTGAATAATAGTGTACAATATATTGTACAATATTACTTACGTGCCCCTAACATGCAATTTTGTTTATATTTACAATAAATGGCCATCCACATATTACGAAGCGTCAAGAGGGAAAAAGATTTGTAGGCTATAGTAAATTGTACAGCATAGTATAATTTAAAGAGATAAAAATAGGCCAAAGCCTAAGTGTATGTTCCCTTTTCAGATGCTGTTGCTGGTCCCAGTTCGGAAATTATTTATAATGATGATGATGAAAAAAAGGATGATGTTGGTGAGCCAGTGAAGAGAGCAGCTGAGCTCGATCATCCTTGTCAAGACTTACCAAAGAACAGGCAAGAAAAGTCAGCTAGGATTTCTCGTGGACCATACCAACCACGAATTTCAAGCTACCCTACAAAAGAAGTTGGTAAGGGGAAAAATTCTAGGAAAAGATCGTTTAAACCCAAATGGTTCGAAAATTACAAATGGCTGGAGTACAGCGTGGCAAAAGATGCTGCTTATTGTTTTGCCTGTCGTTGTTTTGCTTTAAATTACAGTTCACTTCCTGGGTTAGTTGAAAATGCGTTTACAACAACAATGTTTAGTTTTTGGCATAAAGCTAATGAAATGTTCAGAGCCCATGAAAAAAGTAGATGCCATGTATCGAGTATGGTTGGCTGGGAAAATTATGTTACTAGCAAACCAGTGTAATGTAATGTTGGATGATGCTAAGGAAGCTGAACTAAAAGAGAAGGAGAAAAAACGCCTAGAAAATCGTGAGTACATGTCGCGGCTTTTCGATATTGTCCGTTTGTTGGCTAAAGGTGGAAAACCTCTTAGGGGACATGACGAGAGCGAGGATAGTACAGAGAAAGTTCTTTTCCTGGAAATTGTTGCTATCTTGCAAACATGTACCCCATTTTTTTCAAAACTACTTAAAAAATGCTCCTAAGAACTGTACTTATCTTAGCAACCTCATTCAAATTGACGTCTTATCGTCACTTAGAGCAGTGATAATGAAAACTATAAGTGATGAAATCAAGGGACAGCCCTTTGTAGTTATTGGCGATAAAACATCTGACGTGAGCCATCACGAGCAATTAGCAGTCGTGTTTCGCTACATACCGAAAGGAAATGCATATCCTGTCGAGAGATTGGTGTCCTTACAGCGATTGAAGTCTACTGATGCGGAAAGCATATTTAAGGCAATAAACTGTGTGCTGTCTGAAGTAGGTGTGCTGAGGAGAGATGTAGTTTGTGTGTGTTTTGACGGGGCTTCGGCAATGGCCGGTGAATTTACCGGAGTACAGGCCAGATGTAAAGAAGTCAATGCATCCATAATGTACGTGCACTGTTATGCACATTGAACCTTGCCTTGGTAAGTGCCTGCACAAGTCACAAGGAAAATCCAATTACTTTCGACTTCTTTGGAATAGTCCAGCTAGTTTTTAACTTAATCGAAGGTAGTCCAAAGAGGCACGCAGTCTTTGAGGATATTGCCAAACAAACTTCAATGAAACTAAAGACTCTAGAATCTCTTTCAGACACTAGATGGGCCTGCCGTTCAGAAGCGGTGTCTGTTATTTATGTTCAATTAAACGAAATTGTAAAAGCCATTGAAGAGTGTACGGAATCTACTTCCGATTCAAAAGTTCGGGCCCAAGGTAAAGGTATTTTGCTACAAGTAAAATCTTTTAATTTTACTGCGCCTTTGCAAATTATGCATCCCGTACTTCAGCTGGTGGTGAAAGTGAACAAAGCTCTGCAAAGTCCTAAAATAGACCTTTTCCAAGCAGTTGAAGATGTTGAAAGCCTAGCTCTTGCTTTGATAGAAATGAGAAATAGTGAAGAAGAGTTTGAGGATATTTTTATCAAAACAAAGGAAATGTGTAGTACATTAGATGTTCAAATCCCTAATGTTCGGAAAAGGAAAGTATCAGTCCTCTTAGAAGGCACTAGTTGCCCTTCTTCTGCTTTCTACGCAGACACAAAGAAAGAGGAATTGAAACTGTTCACTTACAATCCTGTTTTGGACCGCCTTGTGGAAAATCTAAATTCTCGATTTGCTCAAAAAACAAAAAACGTTATCTCTGCCACAGGGAAACTGATGGGATTGAATCTTAATAATTATTACAAGTGTGAAAATAAGGACTTCGAAATTCTCGCAAAACAATTCAATATCATTGCTGCAGAACTAGAGGCAGAATTTAAGCTGTTCAAATCAAAGAAGCGTGGAGAAACTGATTCAAACTTTCCGCCTAAAAGTGTTCCGGACTGGATTAACTGTTTATCGAAGTTCCAGCGAAGTTCAACCTTTGAAAACTTTAGTGCTGTTATTAATAAATTTTCCACGATGCCTGTAACTAGCTGTACAACTCAAAGAACCTTCTCAAAGCTGAGTATCATAAAATCCAAGCTCAGATCTACGATGTGTCAAGATCGTTTGGAAAACTTGATGATTCCGTTTGTGGAACAAGAACTGGCTGCTAACGCAAGAACATGTGATGTAATTGACAACTTCAAGAACAGTGTTGCATTCGACTGTCGGATGACCCTGTAATGTAATGTAAAATATTTCCTTACTTTTATATTTTGTTCTGGACACTACTAACTATTAAATACTAAACTTGAACCTGTTGCAGCTTTATTTGTCTACAGTACAAATTAATCAATTTTTCAATTCTGTGTTTTTTCCCTAATATTGTACATTGGATATAAATAAATATTCTAAACATCAAAGTTGTTTCCGTTTTGTTATACAAATTAACCAGATAGGCTAACTGGATCATTCATTAAAAGACAAAATTCGTCAAAATTGATATTTCTAAAGCTAGTTTGTTAAACATGTGTGTGTTGTCAACTTTTGATCGGTCCGGTACGTGCTAAAAGTCGAGTCCCTTAAAAAAGTAAAAATTTATTTGAAGGCCCTCAAAAAACCTTGCTTTTCAAAATGTTTTTTTATGGCCTCCAGATAGCATTAAGACACGTTTTTAAGCAATGAATTTTCAAAAATCTTCCGGGTGAGGACCCCAGACCCCCCCCCCCGGAGCCATTCTTGGCACCACCACTACTGAAGTCCTGCACAAGCCTATGACGACGCTCAACATCAAGTTGTCGATGATTCAAGTGGACGTTCTATGTAAGGTACCTCCCTGGCTGCTTCGCAAACCACATTGCCGACTGGACATCGCCAGTAGGAACAAGAAAGTGTGCCACCCATCCGAACTGAAACTCTGTTTTAGATCAGTCCTGAAAGAATAGGTCGAGTAACATGCCATTGTATACAATGATGACTAAAAGACAGATAGCATATTGTCCTGTGCGTTTGTGAAGCTCGAATGCGACCTTCCCCACTTTTGGTGACTACTCAGAATTCTCTGTGCCAAATTCTTTTGCTGTGTAGACCGTAGCGTGCTCAGAGCGCCCGTGTTCTGAGCGCCAACGCTGCAATCGTGCTCTGTGCGCCGAGACTGATAAACCCGTGTTCTGAGCGCCGAGCTTATCTATGCAACATTAGACGCGATAACACCTAGCTATATATCTGTCTATTCGCTGTTCGCCGACTCCGTAACCAACACTATCGGTCCTATGAAAATTTCTACAAATCTTTGCTAAAGACAACGACAAAGACAAAGACAATCATCGCAGATAGTCAACTCATAGCAATATTTTTTTTTTTAAACAGCTTACAAACTTTTGAAAGCGATCCAAAATTTGTAAGGAGTGTTGAGAGATATTAATTCTGTCAAACAGATCTATTACAGATTGCATTTTGTATTCTGAATAAAATTTCTCAGTTGATTGTCTTATAAACTTTTAAAATTTTATTACAATTTTGAGTTCAGTTTTTGGCTCTTGGTGCTCCAAATCAAGAAAATTGTCGTGGTAAAGGTTGCATTAGAATTATGGTTAACATTCCATTCAGGCTAAATTCGGCAAGATCTTACATTTCTGCAGGCAGACAAATGCCAATCGGTCGACTTTAAGCTGAGGACCTGCTTCTCTCGTCCAATTACATACAAATTAAGGCATGGTTACTCGACTTACTTCTAGGAATGGAAATGGACGTTGAAAGGGAATTTATAAGTTTCTGTCTGTTCTGAAGTTCACGCAAATCTAAACATTGCTCTAATATTCTGTACCGGTGCTGGAGAGGTTTGAGCGTCTTGTTACAAAGATCGTTGTATAGAACATCTCGCTCAAGCTAAACAAGTTCTTTAGCGCAGGTGTGTCTAAAATATTTTTTTAATTCTAAAATTAAATATTCAAATAAGTTTTTAAATATTGCTTTCAGTTTTTAGTTTTTTAAATTATTTATTATCAATTTTAAATTTTAGGCAGCTAGTTGTAACGTCGTGTTTTATTTCTTTCTAATTCTTTTCTGATTTGATAAAGAGAATTTCAGTTAGTCAAGTTCTTTTCTGTCCGCAAGACCTACCTCAAAAGTCGCGATTTGAGCTGTAATTCTCTGCTTCAGTTTTTAGCAGTTTTAAGTTTTCCTCTAATAAGTATATATTAGAGGGCGTAGAAATGTCTTCTTACTAGGACGTAGAACACTTTCTATCTTTCGCTAACAACATTCTATAAATAAAGCAATATATCTTGATTGTTCAACCACTTACATAGGCCAAAACCAACATGCGTAATTCGGACACATTTCCACAATCACAAACAATAGTACTGAAATATCTAAACAGATTTGACAGCTATGGCTGCAACCATCCTGCACGTCGAAAGTATTTCTTCACTTTCTTTATAATTACCGACGATGCGTACATTTTGAATTTTGCTGCAGAAACATTCGTTATAGTTGACATTATACCAGTTCCTTCAGAACAGTAAATTTTTGAAGACAAGTTACGTATTTTTTATTTTGTAAGCTAACAGACTGTGAGATAAATAGTCTTTTCAGTGGCTTAACTCTAGTATCCTTTATACATTGGGTGTTCAGTTTCGATAAAATTTTATAAGTTCCGGCAAGGTAACAAAAAGTTTAAGTCTTCAAAAAAATGTTCTGTCCCTTTCCAGTCTTATTGTTACTTCCAAAATTGGTGATCAAAATTGTGTTCCGTAAGAGGTTTCGTAAAAGTCGTTGAGGAAGAATTCTTGACTATTAGTCTGATTCTGCATAGTTCCTAGAGCTTTTCTCAATTTTTTACGACGATTCAATTTGCGGTACCTATTGTGTTTCGGTACTTTTTTTACCATATCGACATCCTCATTAGAAACTGATTGGAAATTCTGCCGGAACCTGATGAACATCTTCTTGCGCTGTTTTTTTAATGATTTGCTACTTCTGGTTCTGTTAAATTTGGCGCACAACGACTGCTCCTGTGAAGCCACGATGATTCCGTTCCTTGTTCTGATGACCCCTCGTTAACCTGATGTTTTTTATTTCGTACACTACTAGAATGCAATATGCTTGTTTGAACTTAGCTCTGTATTAATAGCCCTCACGATGAATCAGAGGTTTCCCTTTAGTTGATGTAATAACCTCCATTTAGATAAAAAACTTCAAAACTGACCACAAGTAACAGTACTGTGCGTACAACCAAATGTCAAATTACAACTAATGAAAGAGTGCGAATAACAATAAGGAAAGCGGTTAGCAGTGCCGGATTTACGTATGTGGGGGCCCCGGGGCGGCATGCATGTGGGGGACTCCAGAAACCCATATAAATTACGTCACAGCGTCTCTGAGGAAAGGTAGAAATTAAGCAACTGTTTGATTTTACACAAATGTAATATTAACAAAGTAAAAGGAAGTAGGCTACATAGACTTAATAAAAACGCTAATTAGGCTATATACAAACTTTCCTTGCTTTCTTTGCAGCAAACATGTCAATAATGTCTTTGAAGTCCATTTCATGAAGTATATCATTCTCCATGCTGAATAAGGAAAGGTATGTTAGACGATCTTGGTTCATGGTTGTACGGAGCCGATTTTTTATCAACTTCATTTTTGAAAATGACCTTCCCCACTAGAGTTTGACACCATAAGTACTAAATACATTCTTAAAAGTATTTCAACGTTGGGAAATGTTGCTCTAAAATTGTGTTCATTAAGAATTTCATATAAGAACATTTCCGTTGAAAGACAGTCTTTGTAGTTTTCTTTCATGTCCACCACTAGTGCTGCAAACTGTACTAGTTCATTCCCCAGGGACGGTTCGAGATCATTCCTGTATTCAGTGACAAGATTGGTAGCTGTAGATAATATCTCGGATAGATTTAAAACATCAAGCTGGCTCAGGAATCCAAACCGTTTTATGACAGTATGATAATCAGATAGTCTGTCAGACAAAGATGATGAAAGTTTATCAATTACGGATATGAAACTTTCTATCCGAAACCGCTCCCTCTGTAACAGCTGGGTTTCTGGTGCTTTGCCATATTCTAGAGGATTAAGCCTAACATTTTTCATTCGCTGGCGTGTACGTTCTTGAGCATACTCTTTTGTTTGACTAATTTCCTGAGCCTTTTCCTCATATTCTTCAAATAAATCTTTCTTAGATTCTACAAATGATTTAAGAGATTTAATTGCTGCTACTGCAGAATGAAGAACCAATTTTGGGTCTTGTGGAATGAAGAACTATTTTGTTTGTGGCTTTCTAATAAGTCATTCCAGAATATGGCATATATTGTGATTTCAAGACTACACATCTTTCGTAATAGTCCACCCGCTTCATTTTTTACTATGTCCTTTTGTTCTTCATTATTTGCTATCTCCTCTAGTCCTTCCTTTATATTACCATACCCATTGACGATGGCTTTCACTGCATCCGCTCGACATGACCAACGAGTTTCGCTCAAACTCTTTGGTACTAGTACATTTCCTTCTGACTGTGACAACTTTTCTCTTAATATTTTATAGCGCCCAATACATGCTGTGAAAAATACATATACATGTTGCACAAAATCAAAGAAATTCACAGCTGCAGGGCACGCATTGGCTGCTGCCTTTCCTACTAAGTTAAGGGAATGGCCACAACATGGGACCAATACTGCTAAATGGTTTTTCTCTATAATAAAAGATTGCATCCCATTATATTTTCCACACATGTTCGGATCATTGTCATATGACTGCCCGCGGCAGTCTTGAATATCTATGTTACTTTTACCTAAAAAGTCCAGTAAAGCATTGGCAATAGAAAATCCAGTATGGCCACAGTTTGGCAAAAAAGTGAGGAACCTTTCTTTTGGCGATGAACCTTCCATATAGCGAATTACTACAGTCAATATGAGCCTCATCAGGAGTCGAATCAACCGTAAGAGAGTAGTATTTAGATTTCTTTATCCTGGCAATTATCTCATTTTGTACAGACTCCCCCATTAGGTTTACAATTTCTTCATATACTGAGGATAAGAGATAATTGGTATGCCCACTTCCTTTGTTTGCGTGTCCTTTTATGTGAGTTGCAAGAAATGGATCATATTGAGCTATCAGTTCCATAATACCAAGAAAGTTGCCGTTCTTCGGTGATCCGACTAGTTCATTGTCACCTCTAAATGCTAGCCCACGTCCACAATGAACTTTATGGTACTGACAACCCTCATCAGCACTTTTCGCCAATAACCACGTACTTCCTCTTCCTGCTTCAGTAATTCATGGTCAATGCGCCCTCTGTCCCTTCCCCGCTTCGCCAAGATTGTTACTGATTCTAGATGAGATTTAGTCTCATGCTCAGATAACCTTTGGTATGCGTGTTCCAGTCACAAAATCCGTCACCTGCCAAGAGTACTTTTTGTAAAGCTACTAACTTACACACATAACAATAGACTTTACCAGTAGTTGGCGAAAAACAGAGCCAAAACAGATTAATAGTTTCATTGTTTCGATTTTTTCGCATGAAGAAATTTTTAGAACACTTTCTAACGAAGCAATGGTCGCCATTCGTTTGGTCTTGATGTAATGATCTCTCATGAAATAATTGTTCACTACTGTTCTGGAGGTCACAGGATCCCTTAACGGCCCAGAAATCGACCATGTCCTGCGTAGCGTACTTTGGCCAGAGTCCTACATCATTGTCAAAACCAGAAGTCAATTTTGATGTCTCGTCTTCCTTGGAATTTTCATTTTCAATGCCAAATGTTTTGCTATTTGTTGCAATACTCCTGTCTGTCACCACCACAGATTCTGAACTATCGCCCCCTTCGCCTTCAACAACTCTGTCTTTAGCATTTAAATCTCCACATTTCTTTTCAGATAGGGGTGCTGTTTCTTTTGAAGTTGTTGGAACACCGTTGTCAGGTTGCTTTAAACTCTTGAAATAATGACTCAGTTTAGAGGTCTTGGTAATGCATTGGTCCCTTTTCCTTTCACGTTCTGCAGCTAATTTTCGTTTCTGAGCTCCACTTTCGTATCTTCGATGTGTTTTATGTCTATCAGTATCACACATTGCTTTTCTGCAGACAAAAACAACATGGTAGAAAATAAACTTTTAATTAAGAAAAGCACAACTAAACCTACACAGTTAAAAGTAAAGGGGGAAAATAATAATATTTTGTATAGATATAGATCACTGTATTTTTATATTAGGTTGATATAATCCTCTACTGACACTTGTACACTTATTTACTACGTTTACATGCAGGCTTCAAATCGATTTGAGTACACCTTTCGTATTTCGTATTGGGCTCAGTCCGGATCGAGTTTCAAGGTCAATACGGTAAAATCTGGGATCGTATCGTACTCAGTTCGAATTAAATTGTATGTAAACGCGGATCGTATTGAAATCATTTTGAAAACGCTCATGCGCATGCTAGATCGTCATTTGTCTCGCACATGTTTACGTAGACTTGTTATTGTTAATAAGTGCTTCAATTTTGTAGTTAATTTAATTCGTTATTCTTATTTGATTTTGCTATGTCGACTATCAGCACAACTCTTTAGATGCCAGAAGAAATTGAGAATCAAACTCAAAGATTTGGTTATTTAGGTTATGTTTATGTAGGTTTAGCTGTTGCCGTCGAGAGCAATAGTTATAGGTTATAGTCAACCGTATCGAAAGCGATCTGAATACGGATTGAATTCTATATGTGAACGGGGATCGTATTCAGTATTCAGTACGGAAAGGGTACTCAAACCGAATAAGTAAATATATAATCAGAAAAAAACTGTAGAGTTAAGCCTACTTCTACAATAAAAATATTTTATTTACATCATTAAAACACAAACCGGCACTGTGCAAAACTCGCGAACGGCGAATCTCTGCTGTCGACTGCTGGTGTGATATCAGAGAAAAGGTAGAAACTCACGCTGATGTAGGGGCAGCTGTTTGAAGGTCACTGAAATTTCAAGTGTCAGCAGAAATTTTAATTTAAATTACACACCCATCAATTTGTTTTTACCTACCTATTTCATACAGGAAGAACATTATTGTAGGCACAAGACAAGAAAGCATCTACAATAGAAAATTAGATTTAATGTTTTCTTTCTTATGGGGGGTTTGTGGGGCCCCTGTCTGTGTGGGGGCCCCGGGGCGATTGCCCCGATCGCCCCCCCTTAAATCCGGCACTGGCGGTTAGTCAATACTCTTCAACACTCTACTGTAACGATTTCATTAATAAAAATATGTTAATTAATTAAATTGTTAATATATAAGCCGAGAAATTTTAAAATTTTAATAAAATCTCACATTTTAAACTAAATCTTATTGCTATCATTAAATAATAATAATATTTAATAAAAAGTCTAATAATAAAATAAAAGGGAATACAATTGTACAAAAAGGGTAAAGCTTGGTAATTAATCCTGCATATACAGGCACTGACCAGAATTAACTTGTTTTCTGACCCCTAAACAAACTAAATATAATTGTAAATTTTGTTATTATTTAAATAATTAAATAAGACCACTGTAATGTACTTTGTTAACGTCTGTAACTAAGAATATCTCTATTTAATTATTTAATCAAACTTTAGTCCTTTAATTAAATTAGAAACATGGAGCTACTTTTATGTTGACTAGTAATTGTCGCGAGATTACAACTCTCCCCCTTACAATTTTGCCCACTTGCAATGGAGCGCTCACGCCGTAAGCTGCGTACAGCGTTGTTTCGCGACGCGTGTATAATTATGTGAATGGTTGGTTCAATGAATATTTAAATAACTAAATTTGTGCGGCGATGACATCTCTCTCAATGGATAATTAACAAACTATGTAATTCATACATTACTACAAACATGAAGGTGATATTCAACTAATAAATAATCATGTGAAGTGTATTACTGTGAAACAAACTTTCTATTTATTTATTATAACTACAAGAATTACAACAGTCGTCTAAGATGAGAGTACTTCACCCCGAATGATATAACAGACTTCAGGAACTTCACCGTCACCGGATACCAAGGCAACGGCAGACCTTCAGGAAACACACCAAGGACCGAAGAACCAATTCTGCAGCAAATACTGAAAACCAGGTGACACGGAGGCTTGTCTTCCATGGTTATGAGTTACTAAAATTATTACCCACAAAAGACAATTTAACTCACCACTTTTAAGACTTTAAAAGACAGACACTATATGTAACATGTAGTCTGTAATCTAATAACACTGGTTATAGCAAAAGAGTAAATGTTTAAACTAAAAGTATTCTTGTTTTGAAAGATTAATAAAGTCCATTCTTCAAATGGCTCAATTTTCAATATTGTATATGGCAAGGTGACCATTATTAACTTAATATATATTCAATCCCGGATCCGTGGAATAAATTAAATAGATGTACATCATATTTTGAGGACCCTTATGAAAGAGTAATATATATAATTATACTCTAAACTATATATGTTGAGAACTTTAAATAGAGAACTTTATCTCATAATGTAATAAAGAGATATCATCTGAGTACCGAGTAAACTGAGTGCATAAATCAACAGTCTCCCCTTCCCAATATCCTGATACAAGAATTGTTTTATTTGTTGTGATTAATTTTCAGCTCGTCACAACGAAAGGCAGCCTGTATAATTGGCATAACCAATTAACGCGGGTTCCCTACGTTATAACACAAGTTAAGATGTTATACTACGACTCCACTCAGGTAGTGTGGTAGCGATCAGTGACCGAACAACTAGGCCTATAACACTATTGACTCGAATAGATTATAAACCATTAGTCTAAATTTACACAAATTCATGTAATGTTATTTACGGTTATGTAAATACACAATATATGCCCTTAAACACGTATTTTTAAGAACCCGTAGACCAACCTGTGTGTAACGCAAAAATATGTAAGTACTTAGTAATATATGTTTAATTACCTTCAAATAATCTTGGTGCATTTCTACATCGCACTCTTTTTAAAAAGACTTGTCTCATTAATGTAAACAGGCAGCTCACGATGTTGTATGTGATTTTCAGCTACAATTTTTATTGTCTATGTCAATTAAAAACACAAAGGGGACCAATTAATGATGGATTAGTAAGCTGAAGTAGTAGTCCATTTACAGCTTTCATAGCATGGGCGCTCTGGCCACGGGACCGAATAAACAGTTTTAAAACAGTCTTAACGTTTTGGCAACATTTACTACAATCATTATCATCATCACCATCACCATCACCACCATGTGCGGGGTCGCGTATACGGGCAATACAAAATTAATTAATATGTAGCCTATAATGACCATTAATATGTGTCGGATGTTATAATTGTACAATATGAATACGCATAATAACAATGGTATGAGTAACCCATTACGTATGAGTAATTATATTAATCTTTATGTAGCAAATACGCACACATTCACAAAATATAGCACTCAGGTGTATGGCAATTAATCCCTTTTGTATTGAACGTATTTAAGTAGGCCTACTCGTGATGATAAATTTTGTCTAAACGTCAACTCAAATGTCTGGTAAATAAACAAACCTGACAAAACCTTTAATCGCTTCTTGAGTCATAGACATTATTAAACTCGACATAACTACTTGTGTTACGCGATTGATGTTCGTGTAAACGATTGATGACCCATGTAATAATACAAATTATATAATAATAATTAAAGTAACATTAGTATTAAATTATACTATACAATATTTATTGTCATCATCAGGACCTGTGTATGAATACAGAAGAAATATCAAACACAACTGATCAATTATTTGAGTGAACGTGTTTGTGTATGTGAGTGAGTGAGTGAGTGAGTGAGTAAGTGAGTGAGTGTGTGTGTGTGTGCGTGCGCGCACGCGTATGTGTGTTTGTAATATTATGTAAATTCTCTTATGTAAGTTTGTAAAGTTCTACAGTTATTGTGTAATTTAGAATTCTCTAAATTAATGACGGTGTTTTCAATACCAGTAGTGAGTGAAACATAATAAAAATAACTTTTAATAATTTACATAGTAATTGAACATCCCTATAATCTGTATTTAGCTATATATGTTTACTATGCTATATGTTGACAGGTATATGTATAAACGTTTTCTGTACCAATTCTAACATATAATTGTTGATTACTGCTTTTTATTAATTACAAGTACCATTACATTATGAGTAATTTAAATTGTAATATTGTATAAATTATGTTCTGGGATATTATAATTTTCTCGTTGTGTTTACGGAAAACATTTGTAGATGTAAAACAAACTGTTTCAATACCTTCACATATACAATGATACACACATACGCCCGCACGCGCGCGCACACACATAGACAGATAGACTCACATGCACAAACACGTTCACTCAAATAATTGATCCGTTGTGTTTGACATTTCTTTTGTATTCATACACAGGTCCTGATGATGACAATAAATATTGTCGAAATGTTGACACAAATAATTTAAAATTTATGTTATACTTTTTGACCGATCCTCACAAACCCTTCACCGAAAAAATTAATTGATTGACGGTCACTACGAATTTAAGGATTTTTTAGTATTAAAAAATAAAATTGTAAAATAACATACAAACAACAGAGGTAACTCTACTGTAATTAATTAGAAACTCAAATTTTATACATAGAATATTAATTTGATTAATTTATTATTATACTTTAAATGAACTATAATTTTCTTTAAATCTAGACTAGTGTACGAGACATTATAATAATCCACATTGTGTACCTCCATTTATTTTGGTTAATGGAGGTTCTAATGTGTACATAAGATTAGATGTGGAGTTTTATTCGGTGTCAGACCACTGAGCGTACGCGCTCGCGTAATTTGTGTACAATAAATGCACGTAATACTCATGGTCAAGATTACCATCATCATCAACCGAATTGACACAATGAGACGCGTGACGTCTTATGTGACCAGAGGCGCCCTTAGATGTGCTTCGGGTGCGATCGTACAAGGCTCGAACTTTTCGGAATCTACGCGCTCATTCAAACAACAGTCTCCATATTGTTCCTGCATTCTATGAATAATTTTTGCAAAAACTGTATCACATTTCTTGCGTGACGTAGTCAGACAATGGGCCATTCATTTTAAATTGATTTTTAAACCTTTTTTAAACTGATGATAATAGAACAATACTTTAACAAACGGACGCTGTGAGCTTATAATCTGTAACAAACCGATCAGTGTTGCCGTATCCCTAATGGGGGTACGCAGATTATTATTTCGGGCGGGGTTCAACAAAAATATTGAGGGGCTAAACCTTATGTCACGTATATCCTAACAATATTTATGCACAAACACCGAATTAACCATAACATGCAAAGATGTGTGGACTGATGCAGTATTGTGGTGTAATTTCCATAGATCGTCTTTTCACTAATCTTGCCGTTCCCTTTGAATAACTTTAGACGTGTAACATAGCATGCCCAAAAGTGGTCGTTATTCATCATAGCACCCAAAGGTAAACATTCTTGGAACACTATACCACATTATTCATTTTGTTATTCATCTTCAGCTTCAACTCATTCACGACTATCTTTGAAGCGTTGTAACATTCATAAACCTCTCGTTTATACATGCTAGATTTACCGTAAACTTTTCCAATATTTTCATCATGTCACACCACTTTACCTCGTTTTTTAAATAAAACTTGATCAAGTTCTCTAATCCTGCATTGCAAAATGTTCAGAAATGGAAACAAATTATAACGCAACTCACTCAAATTAAACCTACTCATCCAATATGGCTATAATTTTTGTCGATTGTTACAAAACAGGTGTACCAATGTCATATTTTTTCACATCAGACTATTTTAATGTGGGAAATTTAAAAATTACACGAACTTATTGATCACGTTCGCGTAACACGCAATATTAAAAAATATAAGAAGATTATTTATTTAAGAAAAATAAATAAATTATATTATTTATAAATAGCACTGTGATATTATTTTATTTCACACTGTTGTTAATACTGTTTTTACTTACCTTGACATCAGTTCGTACTAAGAACATTTATCCCTTTACCTAACAAGCATTATGTTAAGTCATCAAGAATGCAACGAGTTGTACGGTTCGACATCTATGGAATGTGGTATGAACATTTGGTAGAGGGCATTCTCACAACACTAAACTGAAAAGAAAATGTATCCAGTACATATGATACCTATAAATAAAATGATACCTATGATACACAGAAAGTCTGACTGTTAAGCTCAGTCTTGGCTATAGCAATGGATTGGACACAGAATAGTTACGGTACAATTTTCTCTACGTAGTTAAAATGAATCCGAATATTGGTCTGAATATTCCATACCGGATAAGATCTCAACCTGCGCCAACTTTTCATCCAGGCTGGAGTCTGGCTATATCAAAGAACCCTGCTTAAACGAAGATCTTAAAATATCGAAGGACCTCGTTTAAGCTAAATAAGATTCTTAAACATATACCTGTTTTCAAGTATTTTTCTTTTTTTTGTTACAATTTTTTTAATTTATTTTTTATTTTATTTTTTTATTTTTTGGATATTCATAGGATATGGATATGAATGGATGTGGTTAAATTTTTATTTGTACGGTCATATTTTAATTTGTCTCATTTTGTTTTTATTTAGTAAACACAATTCCCGTTCCAGTTAGTCAAGTTTGATTATATAACTTAAGGCCTTTAAACATCTGTACACGTCTCCATGTTCTTGTAGCCGGGACATAATTTTTTCTAGTCGCTCATCAATTTGGATATACTTCTTTCTTCTCTTCTGTCCAGGAAATCCAACCACAATTGCTTGAATTTGAGCTGTAATATATATCGATTCAGTTTTAAGTTTATCTATGAGGAAATATATGTTAGGTTGTCGTCTTCCTACCAGGGCGTTGAATTTTCGGTTCCAACCTTCTACTGCATTGTTTGTTGTGTCTTTCTCCGCAGACATTCCACAAATGAAGTGGTACATCTTCATTATCCAACCACTGCGACACGACAGAGTCCAAAAACTCCGTAAGTTTTGCATGATTCGGGCACACTTCCATAATTTTAAACCAGCAGTGTTGATTTAGTAATCAACAGGCATAAGAGCCAATGCTGCAACCATCCTGCATGGCAACCGAACTTCTTCATTTTATTTATAATCATTTGCAAGGCCTATATTTTGAATTTTACGCCACAAATATTGCGTAAAATGAAAATAACAGCCGGTCACGTCCACGTCTGGAAACATTCGTTACAGCTGTAACTGCAGCAGTTTCATAGTCCGACATGACTTTTTGAGGAGACCATCCTTTCTCCTTCAGAACATTGAATAGTTGATGATATGTTTCGTAGCCTATTTTTTGTTTTCCAAGAGAACATACACTACTGGATAAATGTTCGTTTCACTAATATCACTTCCAATATCCACACTTATTGTGTACAACTGAGTGAATTATTTTGATGAAATTTTAAAAGTACCGTCGAGGTAGAAGTATGAGTCCTCAAAAAGGTTTCTACCCCATTGCACCCAAAAACTAGCGTTCTTTCACTGTTGTTTTCAAAATCACTAATCAAAAATGGCGTTCCGTCAGCAAACGTTTTTAGAGAATCGTTGAGGAAGATTTCTTGGCTGCTGGACGGATTCTGCATAGTTCCCAGCGCTTTCCTCCTTTCCTTACAAAGGGCCGACTTCACATTGCTGTATTTTGGTATTTGGGTCAGCATATCGAGTCCCTGATCGTAAAGTGGCTGGAACTCCTGCCGGAATACCTGGTGAATTTCAGTGTTCAGTTCTTCTCGCGCTCGTTTCCTGCAGTTTCCTAGTGCTTTTGACACCACTGTTTCTGTCAAATTTGGTAAACAAAGTGCTCCTGTGATTCCACGATGATTCCGTTCCTTGATTTAATGGACCCTCGACACGTTGATTTTTCTATCGTACACACCCAGAACGTAATACACTCATTCGAACGTTTGATCCTGTACTGATAGCCTTCGTGAAGAAGTAGAGGCTTTCCTTTCTTCGAAGGAATGATCTCCATTATATCACAAAAGTCTAAAAATTCACAGCGTTAACGGTATTGTCTCACAACGATTGTCGAGCCACAACTAAAGAAAGGCGCAGATTAACAAGCTCATCTACGTGTCATGGGGCTTCAGGCGTCATATGGTCAGCAGATTTAAGGTATGCGGGTAGATAGCCACATACCAGTGAGCTTTGCCTTCTTATCAGATTTGTCAATCTGCGTCTTTCATATTTTACGCTTACGTAGAGAGTTTATAAGTATATACCTGTGTGTGTGCGTGTGTGTGTGCGCGCGCTCGTGTTATACTGTAAGAGTGAAAGGGTGAGAGGGAGTGGGATAGAGTAGTAAGTGCAAGAGAGAGAGTGAGTGAGAGAGTGAGCAGGTGAGTGAAAGGGCGAAGAGCGTGAATGTCGAAGTTTATTTTACAGTATACTAATATTCTGTATAGACCATATACTGTACTGGGTAAATATTATTTTACAGCAATATTCGTAATAAGTAATATCCATTGTCAAATTCATTGGTTTACCGTAATTTTGTGTTTGTAATATTTGTAATTCTGTTATTTTGTACATAATTCTCTAATTTATGGATAAGTGTGTTCAATACCAGTAGTAATAATAACTTTTAACAATAAAGGACTACATCATAGAAGATTTTACAATCTGTATTCAGCTATACACGTGTATTGCTATCTGTACCAAATCCAATATACATTTAAAGATTACTGCATCTATAATTATTTATAAACATAATTAAGATGTTCTGAGCCCGTGCTAGCCGCTCGTAGCGCCCACTTATCCTGTCTTCTGGAGTTGCTTACATAATGAAAACTGTGACTGTAAATCACACTACAACATATGTATGCCTGCTGTCTGTACTAGGTCATACTCTGACCAGGCATTATTCATCTTTTTAAATTACCGTTTAGAGTTAATGGTAAAATAGTTTAAACTTTATAGTAACTTTTTTCGTTTCTACAATTTTTAGGAGTGGGGACTTCTAACTTGATAGTGAGGAAAAATGTTTTATGCACCGTCAAGGAAAACCCTCTGTTCCTTGTTGTATATGACTCTCATCCACTAAAAAACCCACCTCTAATTCAGGCATTTATATCCATCCTGGAAACACTTAGCATATTACTTCAGGATGGACCCTATTGCGCCCTTATCGGGCTCCTTCCAATAAGTTGTTCCTTCTAATAACCGTGAAGTGAATAAAACCTAGCAACTACCAGCTAGTATCTAATAGGTAGTTTTACCTTTTTCTCAAATTCAGGTGAATAAACAAATGCTAGTTCTAGGTAGAAAGAACTAAGTTAGGTTGAGAAGTATTCGGGAAAACTTGAGCAATTTCTTGGGTTAGCATTTTCTAGGCTTAGCTATAGCTAGGTTTGTGGCTTTCATGTCGTAACTCATGAAGCAAACCAGTTGGCAACTAAAATTAGAAAAAGTGCTAAAAAGGTTTTGGCTTATGAAAGTGATGAGACGATTGATCTTTCGACACCGCAGATTCAGCGAATTGTTTTACTGCAGCAAATGCAAATTAACAAGATGAAACTTGAAAGAGAGAGAATTAAACTTGAAAGTATGAAGAAAACGTCAGATGTATCTACTCAAACTGATTTAGAAAGTTATGTTGTGTACCGAAATTTGTAATAAAACAAATGTATTTCCTTTAAACCCAATCCTTTTTACAATAAAATAAATAATTAAGAAAACAAAAATTGCGAAACGTAGGCGTACATGCCACTGTGCGTACGCTTACGTGTATGTTTGGATGTGTGCGTACAATGAGTATGCGCAGACACGCAAGAACATTAAATTTTTTTTGGGGTTGTGTATTTTTTTATTTTATGTTTATTTTTTAATTTGTACATAAAAAAACTTCATTACAATAGTAATACAATTCAATTACAATCTAAATTAATACAGTTACATAAAACAATGACAAAAATTGACATATATTTCTGTTCTTTTTTCATTCATTCAAAAACAACATCATTTCTTGGCGTTTCTGCTGCCCCCTAAGTGTTGTGGCTGCATTTTCACATTGCTCTTCTTCAGTTTCCTCCTTATGAAAGACATAATCATCGTCATCAAAAACATCATTCAGGAATTTTGCAATGTTGTGTAAGATTGCGCAACATATAATTACCTTGGGCACTTTTTTCAAAGATACGCGGACACAGTTTCCCAAAATTGGGAATCTTTTTTTCAGCTGCCCGAAACACCTTTCAATGATGACTCTTTCCCTGGAATGGCACAAGTTGAAATTTCTTTCTGCTGCGTTAGCAGGTGGTTTGAAAGGTGTTATTAACCACGGAGATATTCCGTAGCCGGAGTCAGCAAGCAGACATGCTCCACCATCAAAACGCGACATAATTCCCCTGACAGGGCTTCTGCGCCATATTCGTGCGTCATGAACACTCCCTGGCCAGTCTGCATTCTGCACCCACACTCGTAAATCTTTCAAGGGCGTCACAAGTACCCTGGACATTAATAGTGACATGTCCCTTTCGAGTGATATACTCATCCCCATGTAACTTGGGTTTTGTTATTTTCACGTGGGTGCAGTCCAGAGCACCTATTACATTCGGTAAACGAAAATGTCTTTGCCAGAGAATTTTCGCTTCATTTACTTCTGCTGCTGTTGCCGGAAAGTGGATCCATTTATGAGATTTGTCGATTATTCGATCCATTACATAACTTATACTTTTACAGGCTGTAGATCTGTGTACACCAACATCTTCGGCAATTCCTGACTGAAATCCTGGGTCGGCAACAAAATGTAGGAATATCTCCATTTGTTTTCTTCGAGAAAGAGCTCCCCTACGTGTGTCTGTCTCATTTAAGAATTCGGCGGTTAAGAAATCCACACTTTCAGACTCGAATCTTAACAGTTCTTTACAATTACGTGTTTCCCGGCAAACAGCGTACTCTTTTTGTTTGCGCACATGCATAAACTCCGCCATGGCTCGAATAAAACTAACGACTAGCTTGAAAGCTAGCATGCCCCTGGCCTGACTTAACAATTCCTTAGAAACTGCTAACATTAAAAGTTAGAAGTTTCTCTTTATGCACATCAATTTTTAAGCTACAACTAGAAGCCCGGAAAATCCTAGAAATTACTAAGCCTAGTTACTGCTAGCCTTTTTATTCACACGAAACCTAGCACTTCCTTAGAAAAAGGTAAGACTTAGCAACTGCTAGGTTTTATTCACACCACTCATTATTAGTTGTTCCTCATCTTCTACTGCCCGTTGAGTGCAAGTTGGGCCTGTCATAATGATAATGATAATAACAATAACAACAACAATAACAATAATAACAATAGTAATAATAATTATTAGTGCCTATTATATAATTTTAATATTATACTTCTAATGTTGTTTAAATATTAATACTATTATTATTACTACTACTACTACTATTTAATAATATTTATATATCTATTACTATTGTTTTGCATAAATAGATAGACATAATTATAATATTTCAAACACCTAATCAACACAATATTACAATTTAAATTATTGATAATTATAATAATCCCGTAATTATGTTTATAACAGATGCAGTGATCATTGAATTTATATTGGAATTGGTACAGATGTGTAATTCATGTGTAAAAATATGTTATAGCTGAATACATATTGTAAAATATTATAGAATACACTCTTCCCCTCTCATGCTCTCTCTCACCCCCTCCCTCTTGCATTCCAACACTCTCACACTCTCTCCATTACTCTAACCCACTCCCTCTCACTCTTTCTCACAGTCTAAAACACACACACACACACACACACACACACACACACACACAAGTATATACCGTACATATACGATCTGGATTCTACGTAAGCGTAAAGTATGCAAGACGCGGTCTGACAACTGCATCGAGTTTAAAACTAATCGAATAGGCCTATGTGTCATTATTAATTACTCATACGTTGTAACTAACTGGTACTAGACAATATTATGAGTGAGGCATTTACAACTGTAAGGTACTTATAACATACGCCCTATTCCTAAACACAAACCACAAGACATTTTGTACATCGTTCGTTTCACCTGTGAAGGTAATTACCACGTGTTTAGAAGGCAGAAGGGTGTGATCTACTTGGCGATTACGTGTTTGCTTTTTCTCTATTGTCCGTACACAAGTCCTGATGATGACACAAACAATGTAAAATTTGTTTTATATTTATTGACCGATTCTCGCTAAACCTTCCATCGTTAACATTTATTGATCGACGGTCACTACTAAATTAACGATTTTATTATTATCTTTATTTAGTATTTTTAATATAATTTAATAATTCTACATCACACTTAACTAACGAAATCACAGCTTTATTCTCAAACTACAGATGTGTGTGTGTGTGTGTGTGTGTGTGTGGTTGACAATAAGAAATAAAATTACTTATTTTCGCGGAAGTGTTAAAAGTAGTTCAGTATTTCAGGTTTACTGCTGTTTAAAGCAAATGGATGAATATTACCTTATACATTTTTTTAGAAGCCTGCAACTTTCTTTTTTTTATTGTGTATGTAATGGTGCCTTTGCACATGCATCTTTAGCGAATAATCCTCTGTATCATCTCAGGATTTCTTATTTGGTTGAGACGAACAAATCTGAGAAGAGAATAAAAGAAAGTGATTAAATACAAGTGTAATTAAGAAAATGGAAATACGATTTTGAGACGGAGAGCTGAGCTGTATATATGCGTTCAGAGGATGTGCAATGTAAGCGGATTGATAAGAAAGGCAAAATTCTACCAAATTCACTAAGCTGCATATCTGAAATCTGCTGACCATTCGATTCGTAGATGAGCTTGTTATTCGCTCCTTTCTTTAGTTGCTGTTTGCCATCGTTGTGACACAGTAGTATTAGGCCTAAAGTCGTGGCCGAACGAGTCTCGGCTTCGGAACACGTGTATGCGAATGTAAAAAGGCAGCCCTTTCCGAGCGAGGTCGGAAATTTTGATGTAAATGGAGTCATTACTTCCAAGAAAGTAAAGTCCCTACATTTCCACGAGGGATATTAGTACTGGGTGAAATTTCAAATGAGTATATTACGTTCTGGTTGTGTGCGGAGGAACAACATCAGCGTGTGAAGGGTACATCAGAACAAAAAGCTAATTTTGGAAGTACCAAGCCGAAAATAGAATTTAAAATTTTAATAAAATTATAAAAGTTTAATTTGGGGTAAAGTTATGAAGAATTTTAGTGAAAATACAAAATCTATATCTGTAGTCTCTGTATATTTTATGTGTAGTAATTTGACAGAATTAGTATGTCTCAACACTCGTTTTTGATCGCTTTCAAAATGTTTGTGAACCATGTCACAAAAAACTGTATATTTTGTTATCAGTTATGTGTATTTGTGAACACTGTTAGATACACACCTATATATATATATATATATATATATATATATAATACTTTAATATTTATAACTAAATTTACCTCAAGATATACTTTTTTCCTATTAGGAACATGTTTCGAGAGTTCCTGTACTCTCATCTTCAGCCTTCGCCATCTTGTTTCTGGTGAAGTATTTGTGTGTTGGCTTCTGGATGTTATTAAGGTAGTTTGTTGGTCTTTGGTCTTTTAAAGTTGCATTATTGTGTGTGGTTGTGGTATCTGTTTTTGTATTTTGTGTATTTTCGATGTTGAGTGCTTTGAATATTGTGTCATGTTTTGTATTGATTTGTATTTGTTCTGGTATTAGTTTGTTTTGTGTTTTATGTTTGTAAATCTGTAAATTTTCCCAAATGTTCATTATGGTGCCTTTGTGTGGTATGTTTTATTAGTGTTACATTGGTTATGTCTGGGAATTCATGTCCTGTGTTTATTGCATGTGTGGCTAAATTGGATTTATATATATTTGGTTTTTTGTATGCATTTATGTGTTCAAAATAAAGTTTTTTCAGCTGTTTTTTTGTTTGTCCTATATAACATTTATTGCAATCTTGGCATTCAATTTTGTATATACCGTTGGTTGTTGTATTATCTTTGTTGTGTGAGCTATTTAGATTTTGTAATTTATTTTTATTAGTTTTGTATGCTATTTTTATATCTGTGTTTTTAAATAGTTTTGTTAGTTTTGTCATTTTATTATTTATATATGTGAATGTGGCCCATTTTTTGTTGTTGTTATTATTTATGTGTTGTTCAGTTTGATTAATTCTTAATTTTCAGTTTTTATTTTGTATTTGATTTTATTTTCTATTTTGATCATAGTACTTTTATTGTATCCAATATAAATATATATATATATATATATATATATATATATATGTATATTATAACGATTCATAAAGCCGACCCATCGGATCGTTATATGAAAGTGTCATACTGTGCGAGTATAGCGGCGTAAGCAAGAGAGGGAGGGTATAATCACAGCTATCTCTGTCTAACATCGCCACTGCTACGAATGTTCCCGGCACTGACATCAATTTTTATTCAATTATTTTTATTAGTTAAAACTGCAATATCTTTAAAACTAATAAATATACAGCAATTCTGAAACCTGCACAGTGTTCAGCAATTAAAGCTCTATAAGTAGCCAAAATATCAACAAATATAATTAACATTTACAGAAGTTATACAGAAGAAGAACGCCAAGAGAAGTAACTAGAGAATTAGGCTAGGTACGAATTAGGTGTTTTCACACACTTACAGAGAAAGACCTAAGCAATATTTTTCTGTGGTCAGATCTATGAAATCACGTTTGCAAATACCCATAATCAAACGATTTGCAAACAGAGGAAGTATGAAATTAGCCAGTAATTCTCTACCATCTCAAACCTGTTAAGGGGCGTTTGGTCGACTTGTTCGATATTGTTTCAAATGGAAAACGCATGATTTATTTGGAACAACCAATCACAAAGCTGTATTCAGAAGAGACGCCAACTCAGACTTGGGGAATCGAGCACTCTTCGTTCGAACATTAAATAGGCAAGACGTATGTTAGATACAAGCTAAATTCGCAAACCACGCAAAGTTTTATTTAAATAACAGTTCGAGAAGTGGTCCGCAGTAGTAGAGGAACTAGTAAAGTTCATTAATAAATACTCTCGTTGTGTAACAACTCATTAATTAATTACAATTTTTTTAAATTAATTAAAAATTAATTAATTGTAAAGTGACCTGTGTACCAGAGTAGCTACAGCATCTGTAAGCGCCCAGGGTCATCGGTCAACGATATTAGTCAACAACAATTTCTTCTGAGCCGAACCATCAAAAGGAGGATCTCTACGGATTCCTATCTACGGTCGACGCATCAATCAGTAAGAAATATATTCATTAATCAATGAAATAAGCAACAAAATAAATAATAAATCAATAAACAATTTTAAAAGACACTAAGTAAATTCATAATTTGTATTTAAACATTAAGATTAGTAATAACGTAATATAGGAGTGTTGAATGGAGAGTGAGGTGTAGTATTGAACGTGCAAATTATTGCAGACCCGTTCTTTAGCACTGGTTTGGGAGATATAAATTTTCCTAATTAAACCAGATAAGAACAATTGGTCGTTTGGACGTTTTAATCTTCACTTTTTACGCACACTCATTAATAATAAGAGTTAGGTTAGCAATTAGTCCTTACTTAGCTTTGAAAGAACTTTAATAAAATAACATTTAATCGTTAATTAAACAAACTTCAACAAATTTTAAAGTGTTATGTGTAACGATTCCCCTTGAATTCCACACTCACTGAACGAATCCTGAGATAGTGTGTCTTTATGCTCTGAGCTAAGCTGAATCCGTGTCATTTGTATCTGGGATTTGTTCTGGCGCCCAGGTAAAGTAAAAAGTCACGGGTAAGTAACATTTTTCTATTACAGTATTATATTTATAGAAAGTAGATTAATAGTGAAAAAAGTCTTGTATATAATTAGTCGCCGCAAATAAGAGGCATATGTAAATTGACAAATATATTATATAAAGAGAAGGTGTTATAATATATATATATATATATATATATATATATATATATATGGAAACATTCATAAACTGAAAAGTTATGACTAAATTATTATACTTAAGTTATTCAAGTATTATGGTTACAAATTTAAAAATCCAATGCAGAACTTCCAAAATTATAGTATTTATTTTATGATTGTCTGCTCTAAAATTGTAGTGTTACTAATAAAATAGTATTTATTATTAACTAGTATTAAAACTAGTATAACTAGTAAACTAGTTATAAAACTAGTATTAACTAGGTTTCGTAATTTTTCTAATATAAAAAATTGCCTAATATTAACATATATCTAACTTAATAATAAATGTGCAGTATTTCGTTGAAAACAGAGTTCTGCAGCTGCGAGAGCTTACTAGTGGTGTGATAATGTCCATATACAATGAATTTTGTAAACATTTTCGTAGGACCACTAGTCTTGGCTACGGAGTTGGACAACAACGGACGGACAGAGATATGCAGCTAGGTGTTACCGCGTCTAATGATGTATAGATAAGCTCGGCGCACAGAACACGGGCTTATCAGTATCGGCGCTCAGAGCACGATTTCATCGTTGGCGCTCAGAGCACGGGCGCTCTGAGCACGTAGCCGTATAGACAGCGAGGTGAGAGAACATTTGTTATCTTGCAAGGACAAGAACAACCCGTGTCTACTTGTTGCGAAGCACTTTCAGAGAAACATGTAATTATAAACTGTAATAGTATTACTGAACTGAGACAACCACAGTGAGTAAAAGGTAACACCCAAGAGGACATCGAAATAAATTATTAGGTAATCTGTTCTGTATCTATTGCTGTATCGGCTCCAAAAAAGTTGTTTTGCGTATTTGTGTATACATCATTTTGCTTTCTTTGTGTAACTAGAATACAAGTGAGAACCAAACACGTAGTCGAGGAAGACTCATGCTCAACGTGGATGGGCTAAAACTACAGCTGACAAGCCATCTAAACATATATAAACATTAAAAAATTAGCAGCATTTAAACTTACTGACTATATTCTTAAATTTATTACAAACAAGTAATTTTTGAATATAGGCCTACTCGTTAAGACAACATAATTGTAAAATTTCTAGTGTAACAAATTTCTTCTTGTGCCTTCACTAATTTAATATAGAACAGGTTACAACCTTTTCCTCGTATGAAATTTAAAACTGGCACATTGTATTCCCTTAAGGCTACTGAGGGACAGAACGTGTTAGTGTTATTAACCTTTCTGCTCTCACTGTTTTTGTGCTAAAAGTACTTTTAATTATTAGACTTATAAAAGACAGTACACTCGAAAACACGCTTCACCCATCATGAGCACTCTACTTAAATCTAAAGTGCCCACCCAAATTCTTATTTTAAGTCTTAAGAAAAAAACATTCACTTAATCTATAACCGATGGCGAAAAATGTTCGCTAAACAAAACGCATAAACCATATTAGTTTCCACCAAATGGTAAAACGAATTCTCAGAAAATACACAATTTTCTTTAACGAGTATTTTAGTGTACACATTATGTAAATGTAACAACGAGCGAACTTATAGTGCAACACGTGAAACATTTCTAGAATTACTATTGTTTCAAATACGCTAATTGCAAACAACTTTATTGAAAGTTCATTCAGATTACAGCTGCACAAAAATACGAACACGGAACACACGTTACAAAAAACTATGATAACTGAGTAACGCTGAATCTATGGCCGAATTCCATATCTATGCGTCGCGTTCATTTGGTAATGTAAGTACACATGACAACTACAGTAACAACAGATGGCTCCAATGAAATTTTTGCTACTTAATATTATCTCAATTATTTTGCCTTCGTAAGAAAGTAATAGAATAAGTACGATTTGTAGTACATGTTAATGTATAAACTAATGGGTTAAGTCAATAAAAAACCTTTGATGTCAAGCTCAGGCCGAAAAGCTCCTGGGACCGGGTGGCACATGGCATCGATGCAATCATATGGGTGAAGAAGACCGATTCAGTACCGATTTAGTAAAAATAAAATGTCTCTAATATTATAGACTACTACGTAAAATAGTTAGCTGAGTTTCTGTATATTAGTAGAAATTTAGCCTAATTATAACATGGAGTTTTCTATTTATATGTTGAATAAGAAAATTATAATAATTTTGTATTCAAGGTAAAATAAAATAAAGGAGATAAAGCTGCACTGTCTGATAACAACATTTCTAATTGCAGGATTGTACAAAATTATTCTTTCCCTTGCCTGTTCCAAAACAATTTGAAAACATACGTACATTTGTGTACCCTAAACCTATTTGTGAATGTGTAATCTCATCGATCAAAAGAAACAAAGGTGACGGGTTTACTTGTATCATAAAAGCAGATTATGCAAACACAACTTGCCACTTCCGTTGAGCATTTGTTCACTTTTCCACGAGTGCTTAGCCATGTTATTGTTCTTGTCTCCTTGAATAAAACACCTAATTATGTACAGCACTGCTTTGTTTTTGCTATGTTTCCCGAGTTCCACACTGTTTTATTTTAGTTTTGTTTATTTTGAACACAATAAATGTACTTTACTGTCAAACATAAGTTCGTTTAAAACTGTTTATGTACAAGTCAAATAAAGTTACCAAATTGACTAAATCGTATGTAATAATTTGACTGAATAACTATTCTTGACTTTACGTCATTCATAACTTTTGAAGTATTAATCAAGTTAACAAGAGAATTATTAATTAAATTACATTAACAATCTGACGAATCACTATAAAGTTTTCTTGTTTGAAACAAAGTTGCTAGCTAACAGATAATTTGTAAAACATTACATTAATAATTTAATAACAGTTCATTAATAATTTCTCATTATTCGTTTAAAAACTAGATTCATTGGAAATAGAACCTATGCTTACTAGATAAGAGAGTAATGCTTAATACTGTGTTTCCTCAGAAGAGTCGTGTTCGAAGTTAAACAAATGAACATACAAAACTTTCAAAAAACTTAAAATAACAAATTAGATTTAACCTCACAATAGTCGAATGAAATAATACGTTCTTATACGCTGGAATGTAGAACTCTCTTTTAACAAAATACGTAAAATCCAAGTACGGTAATTTGGCTGATTATAACGGTGGATTTACACTTTTAAAAGTGTATGTATGTTTTTAAGCCTTTTGTAAATTACATTTTCATGTTACTTTAAAATATTAATTTACAAACTTTACAGAATGAAGTTCACTGATTTACTTTTATTTAGCTAAAACTGTCCTCACAAGTAAATATTACAAGTTGTTACAACGTTTTCAGGGATCGTTGTATGGTACAATGGAAATAAATTACAGACACCAACAAAATCACTAATTACCATGATTCGTGAGTCACAAGTAACAATGTAAAATCAACAAGGTAAGCCTACTCTCGTACAATAATACAAATTACATTTGTCCACACGCAAGAATAGTATCTACTAATAGAGTTCCCCACTAATTTAAACACAATAATCCACTTTCCACTATCACTTGATATCCGCATTCTACAATTTCGTAAGTTGCAACTAAATAAGTTTGCCGCTGTTGTATATATGGCCTGAAAATATTTCAGAATAATGTTCAATTTTCTTGGAGGCTTGCTAGCACAATTTGCTTAGTTAACAAGCGCTCGAATAGACTAGATGTTCCTTTAGTACACGGCCTTGACAGAGATACGCACATGCTTGGATACCCAAGAAACCCGTAGAACGACACACGACTGTTCTAGAGCGTTCCGCAGTTGTCGTAAGAACATGATAATAAAACCAGTAACATAATTATCGACAGAGTACACAACCAGTTACGACAGACTACAAATGTCTTATCGTCTTGAAACAGCCACAGAATATAAAAATATAGAAGTAAATTTCTGTGCTTCAATTCTATGAATTATGGTGTGCAAGAGAAACAGAGTCAATCTTCAAAATGTAGACTAAGTATTTTTTGTTTTACGAATTTGATTAATGTATTATGCATAACGGTATTTATAAAGTATATGAATAATATTCAACATTATCGAACAATATCTTGCATTATTATTTGTAATTAATTTTACAAATTCTTCAACGTTTTTAATTATGTACGTTTCTTACATTTTTTAAACAATATTTTTTATTATTTCCGTTTTCATTACTACATTATATTTTATTAAGAAAACGGCAAAGGGGCATATTTATTTTGCGCGTTATTGGTTATCAATATTTTAGTTGGTAAATTTACAAGAATATATTCAATCTTAAACTAATTACATATTACGTATTCAAAAATCTAAATCTGTCGATTATTATCTTTACTACAAAACAAATATTTTGTTTTAAGAGGAAAAGTGTTGCAGTCAGTTTAGAGAACCAGACCGCGTAAATCTCGTGGGAAAGTCATCACCCGGTCGATTTCTAAGTGAAAAGTGTTGTTTCATAGTCACGCATCAGATTGGCTCTAAAATACTGGCTGCATTGATAAGGCTTACCAAACTCTAGACATTTCACGACAGTGTGAGATTAGGTGGGTTATCGCATAACAATTTTTCGTATGCTAGCAGTTTACATAAAAAAAGAAAAAGTAACAAGACTGTATCCTTCAAGTGATAACTGTGAAAAATGTAAAGTATTCTTTAGATAAGAAATAGTTTTAAATTTTCAGTATAATAGGTTTTATACCATGAATACGTTTAGGCTCTAAGAATATTACTATTTACAAAAATTTTTTTAATAATTCAAGTTTATCTTAGCATTTTCTTTCAAACACAAAGTGTGGAATAGAAACAAACACCGGTTTCCCTCAAACACATACAGTTATGTTGGTTTTAATAAAATTTGCAAAAACTGTTGTAACACCTACAAAACGTAACAGATAAGAGATAGAAGAGTTTGGGAGTTTACAAATTTCACAGCAATTTTCACATCATATTTTCAAGTTATAATAAAATAAAGACTGATACGGATTACAAATTTCTATAATGTTGCCTAGATAAGAATACTTAAGCTCAGTCATCATTACAGGGTTCTACACATTCATCAAAGTTATTTTCTGAATTGAAGCTGCATCTGTATAATACTAGACTCTTTTGTTAATATAAAGTTTGACAACAGCAATACAAATCATGAGACAAAACTGTCAGCAAGAGTATTATGTGCAGTGTGTTTCTGTAAAGCTCTGTCACATTAAACATTTTAAAACTGTTATTGTAAATGGTAATTACACTGATAAATGTCGACTACAGTCTTTACCTTATACCAAGCTAATGTAAACGTTTCAAGAGACAAAATAGTTTGTCTCTAGAGAAAAATAATTCACAAAATATTTCATTCAGCATTTGTGTGCTACAAAGAAAGAGTTAAATTAAAAAATTGTAAGAGACATTAAATAACAACTTCCTTTAATTTTTAGCCTTGTTGAAGGAACCAATAATTTTTGCATGGATAAAACTAACATTTTTTGCAAAATTCTGTTTTTGCCATTATTTATAACATGTATGGAACGAAATATGGAATTATTATAACATGGAAACGAAAGTTAATTTAATTTTAAGTTAATTTAATTAATTAAAGTTAATTTAGTATTAGCTAAGAAACATATAACATTTCTTATAGACACATAGTCGATCAGTTTTAAACTCAGTACAGTGGGCATCTCCGTTGTGCATAATTTACACTTAGATGATAAAAATAAGTCAATAAAATAGTGTTATATTTATGTATGGATTCTCGAATTTGTAGTTGACTTGTGAGGTTGTTTTGTTGTGTGTGTGTGTGTGTGTGTGTGTGTGTGTGTATGTGTATGTGGGTATGTAATTCTAGCGTGTGTGTATGTACACGTCTACGTGTTAGATTTGTGGTATATATCTGTTTAGAATAGAGTGAGAGAGAGAGAGAGAGAGAGAGAGAGTGAGAGAGAGAGAGAGAGAGAGAGAGAGAGAGAGAGAGAGAGAGAGAGAGAGAGAGAGAGAGATTGGGGGATCATGTGAGAGAGATTATGACCGATATATATTTGAACTACATTGACTATGGTACTCTGTATAGACCAAGTTCCAGGTCAATAACAGTAAATATTAAGTAATAACCATTTTCATATAATAGATCTGTTATCTATAATGTTGTGTTATAAAGTCTGTAACCCTTTAATACAAGTTGGTAAATCATTTCTGTTATCGTGTGTATAATTCTCTATTTATATGAGGATGATAGTGTAATAAAAATTGTGAGTGTTTTAGAGTGCCAATCGTGGACAATGACAAATGAGAGGGAGAGAGAGAGAGAGAGAGAGAGAGAGAGAGAGAGAGAGAGAGAGAGAGAGAGAGAGAGAGAGAGAGAGAGAGAGAGTGTGAGAGACGGGGAGAGAGAGTGAATGAAGAGATATAATGAGAGAGAGAGAGAGTAAATGAAAAGAGATAATGAGAGGGAGAGAGAGAGAGAGTGTGAGAGCGCAGGGTGGAAGAGTGAGAGAGAGAAGAAGGGAGACAGTGAGTGAGATGTAGAAGAGAGAGAGAGAGAGAGAGAGTGAGTGGGGTGATAGTGAGTGATAGATCGATTTCAGGTTAGAGTGAGAGGCTGGGTGGTCTGGCGGGGGGAGCATGGGTGAAAGAGAAGGGTGATTGTGGACACATACATAAATTACATTATTCTATAGTACTCTTGACTACATTTTACAATATGATTACAATTACCGTATTATCCAAGTTTACCTGTTAGTAAAATTTACCAGAAACATTGTGTGTAACCTTTGTCAACTATCTGATTTAAGTCGTAATGTTTTACAATATTGTGTAAATTGTATGTTTCTAAATTATGATTGTTTGCTAACACCAGTAGGGAGTGAAACATGGTAAAAATAATTTTTAAGAATTATGTAGTGAACATCCCCTAATCTGTTTTAGTTATAGGTAATATATTACTTTGCTATATGTTGACTGTTGTAGGTATAAACAATTTTTGTACCAATCTAATATCCAATTGTTGGTTACTGTTTGTTTAATTAATTAAAATAACATTATATTTAGTAATTTAAATTGTAATA
Source organism: Magicicada septendecula (assembly GCA_034769895.1). Taxonomy (NCBI): domain Eukaryota; kingdom Metazoa; phylum Arthropoda; class Insecta; order Hemiptera; family Cicadidae; genus Magicicada; species Magicicada septendecula. The sequence continues at coordinate 119,666,154 of CM068374.1, read as the reverse complement.
CTGTATAAATTAAGTTCTCTCATACTATAATTTGCTCGCTTTCTTAAAGATAATTTGAAGATGTAAACAAACTATCATAAGTCTTCACATAAAAAATGATACATACATACACACGCACACACTCACATCACCAACACGTTCACCCAAATATTTAATTGTTTCGTTGTGTTTGATATTTCTATTGTATTTCATACACAGGTCCTGAAGATGACAATAAATATTGTCGAAACGTCGACGCAAAATTACTAAAAGTTGTATTATTGACCGATCCTCACTAACTATCCACTAAAACATTCACTGATTGACGGTCACTAAAAATTTAAGGATTTAATATTTTACATTTATTAATAAAAAATTGTAACGTAAAAAATTAAATACTATCCTAAACATTAAACAGTTATAAGGTGTATACAACTGAATATTTAGAACTCAGATACAATTTATCATCTACGTAGAATATGCAATCAAAACATGAAGGCTGATAATGAAACAACTTAAACAACAGTTATAAATTACTGGATGTCTTAGGAGAGTTCATTTAAAGGAATAACATGAAAGTTCATTTAAAGGAGACTTTTTTTAAAACAAATAGCCTGGTATCTTTTCCTTTATGATGAAGTGTCTCATGTTACATCATGTCACAGTGTATACGGTGAAAGTTGATGACTGTAACTTAATAATCATACTGTCTTTGTTATTTAATTCTTTACAAGTTAGGTATTTAATTATTTTCACTTCTATAATGAAATCATTAGTACTACTATTGTTTATTTTAGTTCCTACTTTTATGCGGCGTCGATTTGAATTAATAATATGATTGAATCAATCTGTTGCAAACTTTATAAGTTTTTGTCTACACAATACACAATAAGTTATGTAAAAATGTAACTGAAGTCTAGGTATCTAGTCTAGACATCATGATGACTGTAAATTGTACTATATAATATATTTTTTTGTTTCTACCGGTTTTGCAAAAGCTGAAACGTACAAATTAAATATTATCTTCAATATTAGACCGTTATAAGGTGTAGCCAACTGACTATTCAGAACTCATATTAAACTGAATAATTTTACGTAAAATATTAATTACATTTCAAGTAAATAAATTATAAGAGAACCAACTTTGTTAGATTTTTTTTCACTTTTACAAAATTTAAAAGTATGATTTTCAGGAACGACTATCTCCAATCTCACTTCACTTGACAACAATCAGATTTCATACGTCAAGGACAGAGACAGAGACACAAACCCCAGAGTATGTATTTGACGAACACTGCAATGTATATTGACAGATTATGTGTATGGCCACCTTTAGCTGTGTGCTGTGCTGCATGGCTGCCCTATAGTACACGTAACATCAAAGGGTAGTGTAAAACGCTTTGGCTCATGTAAACAAAGATATTGTATGACTAAATGCTTGTGCAGTCGTATTTGTTCACCTGTGTGCAAGGCCTGTATTACACTACGCAACTGATTGCATGCAACTGAGCTCAAGCCTACATAAAACTAGTTGGAGTGTAGTAAAAACAGACTGCAACTAGTGTAAATTGCAGAATAAACATGGCGTCTGTACTGCTATTATGAAGAGGTAAAATTTGTTTGTATTGCTGTCCAAACTAACCTCAGAAACTACTGATCCGATAAAAATTTCTTTCACTACCGTGTTCTATTAAGTTTGAGGATAGTTTTAGACATACGTACATTTGTACCAATAACGTTAATAATTTTCAAGAACTGAGATTTAAAACGGTCCCATGGTACAAACTTTTTGTTAATTTGCCTTTAGTGAACATTTTGGCATGAGATAAACTTTTGTTCTATAAGAGATAGCCATATGGTATCAGGAAGTGAATTTTAGAAAAACTTAGAAATTTTATTTTGGTTTTTGTTTCAATAAAATTCTACTTTTCCTTTTCGAGATATTGGCCGTTTGTAAAAAGTTGTATATGTTGCGTCGGTCCCATGTCATGAAATTTCTTCTTTGTCTACAGAATGCGCTAGCACAGGGTACATTTGAATCAATGCCCCACAACGAGTGCGTGAAAGTTGCACAAGCAGCTGCAAGGCTTGTATAACTGTTTTGCAATCAAGACGCTACATTTAAACCAATGGCCCACAACGTCTTTTGCAATTAGTTGCGTAGTGTAATAAAGACCTAAGTGGTACGGTTTTCTAATAAGCACTACCACTATTTCACAGTTTATTACTATGAACACAGTTTATTAACTATTTCACAGTTAACAGAATATTTTTTCTACTGTTTAAAAGAAAAAGTCAAAATTACTAATATTTACATAAATTAGAATTCACCAAACATTTGGTAAATTCTCACTTGTACGCATAATTTGAAACAGGTGCGTGCCGGTGTGTCCTCAAAATACTATATTTAGTTCACATAACTACATTAAAAGTAATGTTTCTAGCATGTTCGCAGGTGTGTACGTCTAGGGTTCAACGTAAACCACACTTAGGTGTTTGTATATTTGACATTTAGAGTCTTTATTTATAGCAGTTACGTCCAGTCGTGCGTACGTAGGACAATAAATTTAGCTTACTGGCGGAGAGTATATGAGTTATTCACTGTTTCCTAAACACAGACTCCACAATTAGCGAAATGTCACTATGATATAGTGAGGTGTTCTTGTAAGCGGACGCACTGAAACCTTCTGAATGCGAAGCCCATGAAATTGGCACAACAAGAGATATAAAATTCTCTGTTTTCATTACTCGGATACTTAACCTACTAAGGCGAGAAACTACGTAAATAAAATGAAGCAAATTTACATTTCTCTTTACGATGACATTACACAAAAACTTAGCTTAGGCAAAACATTATTTTATTCAAACTTATTAAAAATTATTGTTTATTTTAAAAATTGCGTTCCCATTTTCTCACTTATCCTTGTATATATTTGTCATATTATTATTATTAACAATATATAACACTGTTTATGCATTAATATATATTTTTTGTTTTTCAATATAACACAGTTTTTATAATAGAAACTATCATCATCAGGAATGTTTTAAAAACTATAGAAATAATACTACGCAAAAGTTATAGTAGGAAGAGGAGCTCATTTAGATGTAAACGTAATAATGCTAATCAAGCAAGAAACAGATTACAGTAACTTGCATTTGTTAATTGCAAATATATGAATTATAACTTAATTAGTTAAAAAAAACTTTCTCCAGTCACTAAAAATTGGCACTGAATATTTACATAATAAAATATTTTATAAGGTAAGTATTATTTAAAGACGGCTTTGGGTATTTACAGACGAAATATTCAGGTATAAGGATATAAAGAAACGCACTCACAGATAGTAAATTCAGAAGATTTTTAACAGCTTTTACATCTAATAAAGTAGCAGTTTTAATAAAACTTTAGTTTTAAGTAATAAAGAGGCAACGAAATCGTACTAATAGGTGTAAATGCAGAAGATTTAAAAACATTTTGTAAAATTAGTCTAAAGTATAAAACAGAGAAAATAGGAATACTAAATTTTGACACTGGACAGCTCAAACCTTTATGTGTAGGTACTGTCTACCTTTCCTCATGTCTCCGGGACTTGTGTGCGTCATCCTCTTTCTTGTGTCCACCTAGACCTTTTTCCCGGTGTACAAAATACCTGCCCTTTCTATTTATTAAATTCGAAAATATTAAGTCAGAGTATAAGAAGAAAGTTTTAGTTTGACTCTTCGACAGAAAGAGAAAGAAAGAAAGAGTGAGAAAGAGTGAGGGAGTGAGAGGGGGGAGGGAAGTAAAGATAACGTGTTTGCATTTGCAGCATATGTTACATGTAACCCGAACACTGGCGACTGTACTCAAAACAAATTGTTCTACCCTGCTCTTATATATATTTCACTATTACTGCAAGCACACATTAAACTATTCCTAAATGCTACCTTTATACACATAATACCTAAGTGGTAACAAATTAATAGAACTTCGTTAACTTTCTATCCTATCACAGACACTCAAATTTTTATGTTCACTAAGTTTCTTTTCTTCTCCTGAATTCAGAGGTTGGTGGACTTGCAATGTCTTCCTTCTCGTGGAGCATCACGTAACTTCTGCCTTCTTTAATTCCATTCAAGCACTACTGCTTGGGCCTTTCCCTCACAATACGTCTCTCGATCATTCCAACGATCGGGGTGGTGAACCAGTTTGAATGGCGTAGCAGGGGACCGGCAAGTCTCCATTCCACAAAGGATCAATCAGTACCCTTTTATCACGTACTCTCCTCAGTCTCCTCATCATTAGGTAGTCTTTCCGTCCATGGTATTCTTCAGCCTCTCCTTCAGCACCCCACATTGAAAGCGTCAAGGTAACTCCTTTCCACTTTCCTCAATATCCATGTTTCCAAGCCACATGTGCATATGTTCCAAATAAAATTCTTCCTGTTTCCAAGGATGAACCTACGTTCCTGCACGCCAGAAGACATCTTTTCTTAAACACTGAACTTCTTGCTTGTGCAATTCTACTTTTTACATCACTGTTCCAACTTACATCAGTACGCCTAATGCAGCTCCCAAGTTATTTAAAGGAATCAACTTGCACTAGCTTTCTAACGTCGACAAATGCTTCAAACTTCCGTGCTCAAGATCTGGGACATTTTATGAATTTCGATTTTTCTCTACTTATTGCCATGCCGTATTTATCTCTTAGGATCATGTTCATATAATTAAGTGCATTCTGTAGTTTTCTTTATAGCTAAGACTTCAAAATAATTAAAAAAGATATAAGACTTTAAAATTTGGAATGTATGTTACAATATAACCCTGCCAATAGTAATACCTATTGTTACGACATCACAGAACAATCTAGTGGTCGGGGTAAGACTGCCGACATTGCCACAAAAGGGAAGAACAAAACTCAAGCGAATATCTTCAAGCCATCACGGTAGATTTCCTGGCAGACGGCTAGACAACACAAGATTGTCGACAAGAAAAGATGACTGATGAATACATTGGGCCGATCTTGACAGCAAAAGAGAAAGGTCGCCGCCTGGATTGGCAAGATATCTGCCACGGTTCCGAAGTGCTGAAAGGCTACTGGACACAATGGGAATCTCTCACCTTAGAAAACGGATTGCTGAAAAGGGCTTGGGAAAGTGCAGATGGACGAGACGTGGTCATGCAGTTGATAGTTCCCTGAAGTAAAATGCAGTCTCTTTTGAAGGGGATGCATGATGAACATCTGGAGGCAAAATGCGGAAGCGAATCTATTGGCTTCATCTTCACCACGACGTAGGCGAATGGGTTTGAACGTGTGAAATATGTGCTGCAAGCAACGGCCCACAAACCAGAAGCAAGGGAAAAATGAGACAATATAACGTTGGACTGCCTTTCGAGAGAATTGCCAAAGACATTGCTGGACCATTACCAGTTACTGACGATGAAAACCGGTACATCATGGTTGTAGATGACTACTTTACTATGTGGGTGGAAGCCTACGCAATTCCAAATCAGGAATTTACCACTGCGGCAAAGCAGTTAGTTCGCAACTTCTGTTGCCGTTATGGAGCCCCTATGGAAACCCATACGGATCAAGAGAGAAGTTTCGAATCAGGAGTGTTTAAAGGATTATGCCGTCTACTCGGAATTCGAAAGACCAGGACAACACTTCTGCATCCTCAGTCTCACGGGATGGCTGAGAGATTCAATAGGACACTTGAGCAGCATCTTTAGAAGGTTGTTGACGAGAACCAAACAGACTGGGACCAACGTATACCAATATTCCTCATGGCGTATAGATCATCAGTACACGACATTGCCGACATGACTCCAGCAAAATTGGTGTTTGAGCGGGAGATTCGCCTTCCTGGGGACTTAATGTTCGGATCACCTGAGAGTCAGTCCCAAGAGCCACAGAACTATTCCTCCGAATTAGAAAACCAACTGCGAGAAATGAATCGCTTGGTAAGAGGACGGTTGAAGATTGCCAGTGATAAAATGAAAACTCGGTATGACATTCACAGCAATAGTGTGGGTTTCCAAGAAGGAGATCAGGTCTGGTTGTTCAACCCAAAGCGCCGTCGTGGTCGCTCACTTAAGTTTCAAACTAACTGGGAAGGACCCTATACTGTGAGAAAAAGAATCAACGATGTTCTTTATCGGATTCAACTGGAAGGGCAGCGAAAGTTCAAGGTCGTCCACCTAGATCGCCTAGTTAAGTATTACTTCAGAGACGGTTTGCCAGTTCGGGATGAACAGGCTTAAGGAGGCGACAGTGTTATGACATCACAGAACAACCTACGTGTTTATCGAATGTTCCAGAAGGATCCGAAATGTAACGTGTGTGGCGCACGTGCATGTAGACGCATTTGCTAGACGGTTCGAGAATTCACGCGGCCGCTCTCATTGTGTTACGGCCGCCAGCAATTACGTCGTAGTTTAAAGGTAATACGTAGTATGTGGAATAGTCTAGATTTTCGGCGGCTATAAATACAATTACTCAGGGACGCTCAGTTCAGTATAGTGGCGATATATTTACAAAGCGGTTCGAGTTATTATCGGGCGAGATTACTGCGTACGTTCAAGTAGTTATTAGTGAAGTATTGCGTTTTATTATCGGGCGGTATAATTGTAATACAACTGTGTTTAATATTAGTGACATTTTATTCCGTGTGAACAATTTTTATTTGATATGTTGTAATAGACTGTGTTGCTAATTACGAACTGTTTAACTGTAAAAATTAAAGCTGGTTATTAGTGACTTAATTGGTGTCTTGTACTTATTTTGTTTTCCACTGTACCTACGACGATCTAGTAGACCGTCGTAACAATATTTTAGCCTTAAATTTATAGCATTGTATTTGCCCGACAAAAATTGTAATTTCCGTAATTTTAGTAATCCGTTGTTATGAGTACAGTACGCTTTACGATTGTCAATAACAATGTGAGACTGAAGTAGATATATAATGGTAATTGATGTAAGTGTTTTTACCTTGATCGTGTTAAAAATAACATAAAGTCCACCTTCTATAATATTAACTTTGTTTGTCCGTCAAAGAGAAAGCTAACCTTATGACAGATATAACAATGTTCTCATCTTACATTTTGTCTGTTACCCATACTAAATTTCTCTACGGAGACGTAATATACATGTATTCTTAATACTATGTTGATAATTGGTAACAGTTGGTGCGAGAGAGTTATACACTTTGAGAAATCTGGAAGGTTAAACCTCGTGGGAAAGTCAACACCCGCTCCGTCTGTAAGAGTAAAGTTGTGTTTTATATAAACACGTCTGCGTCAGCACTCACCAACTCGCTCAAACTTAGCAGACTACAGATCTCACGATGTAATACTTGTCGGTTCGTCCGTAATGCTGACAACTATATGTGTACTTACGTTTCGAATCATAACACTAGAATTAACTTTGGCTGAACAATTAGTGCTTGTGTATGCTGCTGATAAAGTACATAAATATTACCAATTACGCAGGAGACACTGTGATTTTTATGTCGGTAATGCTAAAAATTTGATACTGTTTAATAATATTCTCTGAATTTTGTTTAGATTAGTAAAAGTGTTTGAACATTTACTATAAAGTGTAAGTAGTTCCCCAAAGTTAATTAAACCAATAATTTTATTAAAATAAGTGTGTTTATATTCATTATATTATTTTATATGATTGATTGAAATTAATATCAATTGCACTGAGTTACTTGATTAAAATTTTGAAACATTCTACCATCATTGTCTATTTATCGTATATTTGACTGCGTGCTGGAACTGAAACGTTTTGGAAGAACACAGTAAAGCTTTAAAAATAAGCTATGTACAGTAGGCCTATAAAGCGCCAGAAATGCAATGTACCCAACGTGTATTAGCCATGTATGTTTATTAATATTTAATCTAACGCTTTTCACAACTGCTCATAGTTGTACCAACATTATTTAAGTCAGGATATATAAAACTTTATTAAAATTAATTCATCGTCATCATCTTCACATGTAGGGATAGGCAAATTGCTGAATGTTCCGCCTTCAGAGATCCTCCAGCCATCTCTTCTTGGGCCTACCCACACATCTGTGTCTTATAGGTTTATATTTTCAGAATTGTTTAAGCACGTTCGAATCTGACATTCTTTCTAAGTGTTCTTCCCACGGTTGCTTATAATCTTATAGACTTTTATTTAAGTTAGAAACTTGTAATTCTTCTCTTATGGCCTTATCTAAATATATATAAAACTCAAAGTCTGAGGATGTATTAAGACGGAATACAAATCCACACCGTTGCACCGATTCCGACCAAATTTGGACTGGTAACACAAGGCGAAAAAACATGTCATGTCTAACTTTGAATTTGATATTCCGTCCCATTCACACAATTTAGGCCCTTTAATTACGTTACATGCGGTTTGCTTACAAGTGCCACCTTGCGCCTTCCTTGCTTCGGCATCTCTATCTCTGTGTGTTTCTCCCACTGTCCCTACCACCATCCTATGTCGAGCACACTCGCCCCTTACCACCACCCGTTACGCTTCGTCCATTCGTGTAGGCCATTCACAAGCATTCGGGACGCTTCCCCCACTTCTCTATTCTCCTCTATAAACTTTTGTATCTTCCTACCTTTTGTACGCACCACTCTCCCCACTCCTTCGCCGAGTGGAGGGGTATATAAGGCGCAGCGATCGCCAGCGTTGATCAGCCCAAGAAAAGTCCTGCTTCCCTGTATAAGTCCGACGAAGCGCAACAGCGTACTTTTCCTGTCGCTAACTCAAAACCGTCTGCCACTGATCCTGTGGCTTCCACCACGACCCGATCTGCCGTAAAACCTGGTCGCTCTTACGCGGCCTCAGTTTCCAGGCAAACAGCCCAGTCCGTCATATCCGATTACGCACAGTTCGTCCGCGACTTTCTGTCTGGCTACGACCTCAAGAAAGTCGCATCCACCTTCAGGTCCATCCGAGACCGCCTGGACACTGCTGACCCAACTGAGAGATTCATGCTCTTGGTGGAAGCCTGCGAAGTCATAGGTCTTCTACGAACCGAGCCCTTAGACGAGATCTCTCGCGCATAGCCTGGAATGCTAACTCCATCGGTTCCAAGCATTCCGACCTTCTAGAATTCCTGGCTCGGTTCAAACCCGACGAACTTCTCCTCTCTGAAACCCACCTGACCCCGGCGAACCGGTTTCGATTACCAAATTACGTGGTCTATCGGGATGACCGAGTTGGCCGACGAGGGGGAGGCACGGCGATCACGGTGAGGACCTCCATTGGTCATCATCGTGTCGTTTTGCCGCAGCTAACCAACCTAGAGGCCACCGCCATTGAGGTCCACGGAGCTCTTGGGGGCGTCCTCGTGGTTTCAGCATACAAGCCCCCACAAGCTGAACTCCTTGTCGGCGACCTGGACGTCATCTTCGATTCCCACCGAAGGGTAATTTTGGCCGGCGATCTGAATTGCAAGCATCGCGTTTGGAATAGTCGCTTGACTACTCCGAACGGGAGGCGCTTGCTCAGTTTTGTTGAATCGCGCCGGGCGATGGTAATTGGCCCAGCGCTACCCACGTTCTTTCCGACACTACCTAACGCGGCTCCCGATGTTCTGGATATTGCGGTGACCCAAGTAATTGTCTGCCCGGTCGAGGTACCTCGCTTACGGAGCTGACATCCGACCACAACCCCATCTTGGTCCATGTCGCTACCCAGCACGCTATGCACATTCTGACAAGAAGAAGGTTATCGATTCGGATCGCTACGGCCTGGCCTTGTGCCGTAGATTGCCGCCAGCGGCCCCACTCGATTCCGTTTCCCTCCTAGACGAAGCAGTAGTGGGAATCGAAGAGGCAATCATCTCGGCTATTGGCGTGTCTTCACGTACGCGAGCTGGTTTCACGCCTGACTACCAACGCATCCCTGAGGAAGTCTCTCTTCTCGCTCGCGAGAGGAATTACTTCCTGAAACGTTGGCAGAGGACCCGTGATCCAGCCGATTAGGCAGCATACAATCGGCTCACCGGACGCTGCTGGTAGTCTGAAAGCGTTCCGACGTAGTTGTTGGGAACTCGACGTGGTCCGAACGGGAGATGCGGACCCCCAAAGTCACCCGTACAGAATACCTTCCTCATTGACGGGACGGAGGCGATGACCTCTACTCCCCGCCATTGTTGTACCGTTCGGACGACTCCTGGGTCGCCCGGAGGAGAAGGTCGAGTACTTCTGCTTGTGTTTCGAGCGACAGTTCGCTCCCAACCCGCCCATGGACTGGGACTTCGACGAACAAGTCGAGATGGCTGTGCAAGACTTTCTGTCGCTTCCGATCACGGCGGAGTCCGAACCCATCTCTTTGGAAGAGGTCTCAGATCGGCTAGCTGAACTTCAGTCAAGAAAAGCTCCAGGCCCGGACGGTGTTACGAACACCGCTCTACGACTTCTTCCCGAGCCTGGAGTTCAATTCTTGACTGATTTGTTCAACGCGTGTCTCAGACTGGCCTACTTTTCCAAGAAATGGCGAAAGGCGACGGTCATCGTGATCCCGAAGCAGGAAAAGGATGCAACCCGCTCTGACAACTTCTGGCCTATCAGCCTAATTTCCGCTACGTCCAAGGTTTTTGAGCGCCTCGTGCAGCGTCGTGTACGAGAACATCTAACCAACTTTGACGTGCTGGTCCCCGAACAGTTCGGCTTTCGTGTGGGGCACTCAACCACTAATCAACTGATCAGAATGGTGGAATGCGTCACGGAAGCCGGGTATCGGAGAGAACGGACCTTTGGCTGTTTCTTGGATGTTGAAAAAGCCTTCGACAGCGTATGGCATGATGGCCTATTATTCAAGCTTAGGGAAGTCCAGCTCCCGGACTGCTACCTCCATATGGTTGCTAGCTTTCTGACAGAGAGGACCTTCTGCGTGAGAGTTGGAGAGTCAGTCTCTTCCGAGAGACGAATCACAGCCGGCGTCCCTCAAGGTAGTGTTCTTGGCTCCCTTCTGTTCTCGATCTACGTCAACGACGTGCCGAGACAGCCTGGAGTCCAGATGACCTTCTTTGCGGACGACACAGCCTTATTTACGGCAGATCGTCATGTGGAAAGGGCCGTCCTACGACTGCAGCGCCAGTTCTACACGCTCGTGGAGTGGACCGAGAATTGGAGAGTGTAACAACGCTACCAAGGGTATAGCCATCGAATTCTCTAAGCGACGGAAGAACCTTTTTAGGGAGTTACGTATCGGCAGAACGTACTTGCGCTGGTCAAAAGAGGTCAAGTAGCTCGGATTACACCTCGACCGTCGGCTCACCTGGCGTACTCACGCGCAGAAAGTTCTTAAGCGAGCATCCGCTCGTCTGTGCACACTGTTTCCACTCCTGATCAGCTAAGCCATGACCAGGAACATGGGCAGGATGATCGTCGGCGCGTATCTGCTGCCGGTCATTACCTACGCCTGCCCGGTCTGGGGTTACCTCGCCGCAATGCATAAAAAGAAGTTGCAGAGCGTCCTCGACAGGGGTCTTCTGCTAGTGGTCAAAGTCCCCCGTCGCTTTTCATCACGCCTTCTAAGGAGAGGACTTGGCGTCCGCTCCTTAGACGAAACTTTCAGGCGGCTTGCAAGCAAACCCTCGGTGTATAGGCTAGCACAACAGCCGAGAATCGGCCTGCTATAGAGCACACGCCCTACTTGGGCAGGGCCACGAGGCAGGAGCTCCAGAAGGTAGCTCGGAACTCAGATCCCGAGCGGTTCGTCTCTGCGACGCACAACCGCACAGCCCAGAGCGAAAAAAAGCGTTGATCAGTTTTTACTTCGTCTTTGATGACAAGTTAACAGTAGACGAGAGTTACACTTTCACAGAGATCTTATCATTTCTGTTTCTGTATTCAGTTGTTCATTCATCGTCGTATCAGTTAAATTTATTCTGTCGATTTATTCTGCATTCCGCCATTTGTTGTCCATAACTGCACTCCTTTTAAACTCGACCTTAAATAACTTTGGAGTCCCGTTTTTTTCCTTACTCTTCACTTCCTATCAAACGGACACTCCTTTCAAGTTCCTGTTATCAACACTCCTTTTAAACTTCACCTTCAAATAACTTTAAAAACCCGTTTGTTTTCCTTATCCTTCACGTCCTTTTAAATCAAATCGCCTTTGAATTACGAGTACTTTATCACCTTACTTTGCAGAAAAAACAACAAAACCATAGTCAGGTCCATCCAAATGCTAAACAAACAAGGTTATAGTGAGCAGCTGAGACACCCAAGGAACGTGAGTCCCGGCTTGAACAGCAACGAAGAAGGCAGGCAGAGTTTAGGGCTGCGGAGTCGTCTGGGGAGCATACGGAGAGCGTAGACCAACAACGAAGAAGGCAGCCAGTGATTAGGTCAGCGGAAACACCTGAGGAGCATAGAGAGCGCGTCGAGCTGAAAAGCGTGAGGCAGGCTGAATTAAGGTATGTTGAATTACCAGAACGACGTAAATATCGCCTTGAAAATGCCCGCATACGACATGCTCAAGTCAGACAAGTGAGCAGACGAGGAAAAATTAAAGACGAGTGCACCAGAATAAAAAACTAAAATTATTGTATATCCCAAAGCGTTATGATGATAGTAGTGGCAAGCTAGAACCATATCTGTTTGCCCATAAATATTGAAAGGCTCAAGGTGTGTTATTGTGAAATCTAAAATATTTTGAAATTAAAATATATATGACGAAAATATAACTTAATAAGTGTAACTTCCATGTAATAAAATGTAATAATGTTATTTGAAAATATTTTGGAAAATAAATGGAACTTACCAAAACATATGCTTTTTCTTTCATACGATTAAATTCATCTCACCTCTGAGAAAATCTCAAACCCTAACTCAGACCCATGGCAATAAGCGAGCCAGTATTACCATGCGGTTAAAAACTTTTAAATAGAATCAAATGTGCGCAGAAAACACAAAAATTAAAGTAATTTGACAAACGATGATTTTAAGAAGTTAACTTTAAAAAAAATTAAATTACAAGAAAAAGATAAAGCGGGCAAGGCCGCAGGTGTAACAGCTAGTTCTTTATATGGACAAGTTTAAAACACTTGTACCTCCTCTTAAGAACGCTATTTCAAAGCTCTGTGTTTTTCTTTCCTGATTCTTAGTTGTTGTCTATAATTCACACCAATAGATTAGTACAGGGACCTCTATAACTTTATAAAACTTTAATTTTGTGTCTCGACTTACCTTGTTTTTAAACATACGGTTGATTGTCCCACAGATCGTCTGGAACAAGCAATAAACATCCTAACTTAACATCAATATCATAATTCTAGTAGCCAATGTCATTCCCTAAGTAGTGAAAATAAAACATTCCTCGCGTGTTCTACAGTTTGATCATTATTTATTACTTTTGTTCTTATTAGTTCGAAGGTTCTAAATGCCATTAACTTTGTTCTTTTAGTGGAGATTTTTATATTGTATTGTTTTCAAATCTGATGAAGCTTAAAAACAGATTTCTGTGTAGCAGGTTGTGTATCTTGTATTAGAAACAAGTTATCAACAAACAACAGCTAATTCAGATATCTATCTTGTGATATCTTAATATTAGGTGTTTCCATCTTCTCACTAGATTCCCAATAAAAATGTTAAAAGAGTAGATTATATTCTGCACCCTCGTCTGATACCTTGATTGACAGATATTTGTTGAGTTATTGAACAATTATTTTCAACAGGTATTCTTGGTTCGTCATACAGGGCTTGTATAGTTCTTAAATCGCTGATGAAAATTAAAATTAGTTTTTAAATACATTTAAGTATTGCTGTTTCCTTTATGTTTTGTTTCCCTGTAAGTCGTCGTCGCCGTCGTGTGTGTGTGTGCGCGCCCGCGGGCGTTCTTTATGATCACTTATAGATTTATTCTCTTTGGAAACGTATTATGAGTTGTTACCGTGCGATTGTGAGAAGCGTGTACAGAAGCACAATGCATCAACACGATAGGGCATAACGATTGTTCAGTAATCAATGGCCAGACAACCGCCCTCAATGTTAATTTTCCACAAACATAGACAGAGCCAAATGCATCTCGTCATCGGTATTATAAGTGATATTGATGTCCATTAAATGATTAAATTGAAAAACAATGCCCCTCTAATACATGATCGCAATAATATATCTTTATGCGTGATAAACGCTACGATTTATAGAAGTCACTATTTGATAACGATATCAGTTGTTTGCAGTTATTCTTCAATTAACTTCTTCGTTTTGTACACATTAACAATGCGTTTAAAGAATACGCAAATTTTTGATTTGACTGATAAGATATGAAGCACGTGATAAGTTCAGTTGCTGCATATTTCCATAGCATAAAATTTAAAGAAATTGCACAACTGAAAAATGTATCCTATTTTACTCTTAGTATCATGCGGCTACAATATAACATAGTGCAAGAAGTATAATTTAATTAAAGTTTTTGTTTAAAATTATAATTTATTGCTTATGTTAAATGAAATACAAGCAAAGAATGTTTAGATCTATAAATTTAATTGTAAACTATACCTATACCTTAATACAAAGATTTTGTAAAATATATAAACGCTTGTTACGTTTTACAGATTTTATTTAACTGTGACAGCTGTTTCGACTACCTAAGCCATTGTCAAAGAGACGAATGAATAAAAACCTAAACACAGGATGTGTTAGTAAAGGTGGTCGTGGTGGTGACCATATGTTTAGGGCGTACCTGGAACATCTGTGAGGGTGTTGAGATTCAAGGAGGTCAAGAGAGGGGGTGTGCAAGAGACAGGGAAAGGTCAGCTGTCTTTAAAAACTAAATACAATCATAAATGCAAAATATAAAAATAACTAAACTATTGCAAGGTAACAGGTTATAGACCAGACCAGACTTTCAGAAAAGAATGCACAATTAGTGAAAATACATAAATTTATTTTCCTTTTCTTTTACGCAAAAATATATCAAAATGTTCTTTCGTTATTTAAACAAAATTGATTTATTGAAGTTCAAAATCTGCTTTGAAAATATCTTTTAAATAAATGTTCTCTTTATTTAAATAGTGCTGTAAATTTTTAACTGTTCAAAGTCTCCTTTAAACAAAATTAAATTTTAAATAAATGTTCTTTTTACTTTACACTTCAAAGCTTTATAATTGGATAAAAAATTTATTTAAATTTGGCTTCCCTGTTCTGTTGTCTTCATTGTCCTCCCGGTCGACGATCTCGATCAGTCGTCTTGGTTCCACGTTCCAGCAACCGCCTCCAGGAACTGCCTTGCTCTAGGTGTCCGTACCCCAGCCGCCACAATCAGCAACACGAAGCTCAGGAATGGTAGCCGACTATCTCGTACTCAGTATTGGTTTTCTGCCGATACTCTCTGCTATCACGACTCCACGGGCCCAAGGACTGCCTGGAATTGATGTTGACTGGAGAGCGCCCACAGCGACTGCTTTCGCGGAGTACTGTATGAAGACTCACAGAGACGAGTTTAAGAGAAGAGAAGAGTTAGATGAAGACTGGCTACTCCTTTTATAATACTGCTCAATGTATGCCGCCGCGCTTCCGAATGACGTCACCGCCGACATGCGCGTAGGCGTATTTTCCATACATTCTATTATATTCCGGGCCGGCCACGTGCTCACAGACTTTCTTATTCTTGAATTTTCTAGACCAATGCTTTATTACATATGAATAAACTTCCATAACCTTCTATTTGCCACCCACACTACACAACACTTCACTCACATATTAAATTATATCTTCATAGTTTTTACATTGTCTTATTACTAATTTATCCTATTAACTTTAATTTTTAATAATATTATTTTACTTCCAAGCATTCTTCCATCATTCTGGACACCCATAACAGCTGATAATTACCTATAGTGAGACATCTTGTCACGTTGCACTATATATAATCAGAATGCAAAATATAAAATTAACTGAACTAAAATAATCTGAATGCAAAATATAAAATAAACTAAACTAAATAACAGCTTTTAATAAAGAAGATACACAGAATGCAGTTTGTTCATTTGTTAAATTTTTGTTATTTTTTATTGCTTTTTTACTTTCTAGAATTTTTAAAAAATTCATTTTTCTAGAAATTAACAAGGCAATAAAAAATAACAAAAATTTAACTAATGAACAAACTGAAATCTGTGTATCCCATTTATTAAAAGCTGTTTTTTAGTTTAGTTTATTTTATATTTTGCATTCAAATTATATTTATTTCAGTTAATTATATATTTTGCATTCATGATTGTATTTAGTTTTTAAAGACACCTGACATTCCCTTAGCTCTTGCACCGCCCACTCCATCGTAACACCCTCACAGATGTTCCAGATACGCCCTAAACGGATGGTCACCACCACCTTTACTAACACATCCTGTGTTTGGGTTTTCTTTAATTTGTCTCTTTGACAATGGCTTATGCAGTCGGAACAGCTGTCAGAGTTAAATAAAGTCTGTGAAACGTACCAAGTGTTTATATGTTTTACAAAACCTTTGTAATAATATGTTTCACCAAGTGCCCAACGAGCCATCAATTACCTATACCTTAAACTATATTTAAGCAAGTGCTCATCTTGTTGTTTACGGTTCATTGTGGAACTTCCGCGCGTGTAGTGGCGTGAGTTGGAATAAAAATAATATTATCCTTTTCAAGTTAAACTGATATTAAGATAGTTTCTATTAATTTAAACAAATATAATATGGTCAATATGTTTGTTTGTAAAAATATCTGTGCTACTTGACCTAAGATCAAGAGTCAAGTATCCATGCTTAAAATATAATTTCACGTAGCATATTTCTTTAATTAAAAGTGACAGTACAATATGTTACATTGATTCCTGCAAAACTTGGAGAACACTTACATTGTATTATTTAAAATTTGTCTAGATTAATTTCACACACGTTATAGACTATTACACTGCCTGGTCCCTTTAGGTTCTTATGTGTTCAGTTGACCTAAACAAACACAAACCAGTTAAATTTGACACGTTCTAGTCAAATGCTAAGGGCTCCGTCAAAACTAGATTGTATAAGACTGCAATTCTTTCTGTAAGTCTTGTTCTTTTTTATTCTCTCTTTGTGTTACTTTCCAGTTTTCACTTATATCAAACAAATTTTTTTAAAACCGGTTCATACTAATTGGTCTATAGATTTTTTGTGATACGCTGTTTATGTCTCCTACATTATTTTCCTTATACCTATTTACGGAGAATTAAAACATTCTATACTCACCGCTATGTCCTTCATTTTTCTAATTGTTTCCTAAAAGCTTCTGATTAGTGCTACACATGTCGTTTTTTATGGACTGTTTGGTGAGAATATTCCCATAATTATTTGGAAATTTTAGATTAGAAGGTCATAGAAATCGGCAAGAAATACATAAGAAAATCTTATACCTACATGTGAGTACAAAATATTTTATCCCTACGTGCAAAGGACTGAACATTATTCAGTTTCCGCAACAGCTTTAAATAATCCTCTTACCCTACACTACTACACAAGGGAAAACCCAAGCTCTGTCGTGGTCGATACCATTGCCAGGTAAGAGGACGTTGGCTTGGCAGACTACTTTGTATAGTCTCAAAGAGGGTGTAGTTAAAGAGCGAGCTTGATGTTTAAACATCTAGCGTTTATATAATTTTTATTTTACTAATTTTTATTTGTTTTATTTTAACTTAAATTTATTTTACGTATCATGTCCTTGTCCCATACTCTGAGACTTTACGGTGTTAAAATGTCTAAATTTAATATCTGATTTGTCGAGAACCAATTGCTTTACACTCTCTATTTTTTACGTTGCAATATATTAATAAAAACGTAAAATCAATTACATTAAAGGAAACATTTTATAAATACAAGTGTCACAAATAATTGCTTATGCAACAGGCGTTAAATATGTGAGTTGTTTATAGATTAGTTTTAGATTATAAACTTTTTAGAGAACATAAATTCTATATGGCTCCTTTTCTGCAATCAGTGTCTACTTACTAATTGCGTTCTAATTGAAAAAGGCGGATGTCTTTTAAAAGCGACATAAATTTCAATAAACGTAACGTATATATTAGTGGTCATCTGCATTGTTACACAATATTACCGGCGAATGAAATTTTAAAGCATAATTTAAAAAAATAGTTTCATTGATGTTTATAATCCGTATACCTAAGATAAGTGAGGTAAAAGATATTCAAATGAATACAAAAGATGAACTTATGTTCTTCAACCAAGTATAGTTATTAGATATTAAGCACTAAACTATAAGGATTCTTTAATTATTGGAATCCTTACTTTACATAAATATTTTATGAATAATTTATGTAAGCTGTTTTTAATGTTATAGGTAATAGTTGTTTTACTGTACAGTCAATCCACCCTTAAAAGTAGTCAACTCAGCACCTTACAGCGAGGATACAAGCAACGCACAGAGTAGCCTTACAATGATGGTTACACAGCACTGGTTACAAGTCGACTGAAAAAGGCAATTTCGAATCTTCTGCCGGTTTCTCGCTGTCGCTGCGCCTTCGACTGAACGATTATCCTCCGCGCATTGAGAACATCATCATGTTTCTTTTGTTATCTGTGGGAGACCCCAAAACTGCTCTACGGGCTACAAAATTCACCAACAGCACACCGCTTCGACAAACTCTCTTTGCTATTCAATGTTAGTTATTTGGCAGCGATATTTATTGTAAACTGTTGAGTATTGTTACATTTATACTGAGGTCCATAAGCTGGTGACATTTATTAGTA
Source organism: Magicicada septendecula (assembly GCA_034769895.1). Classification (NCBI taxonomy): domain Eukaryota; kingdom Metazoa; phylum Arthropoda; class Insecta; order Hemiptera; family Cicadidae; genus Magicicada; species Magicicada septendecula. The sequence continues at coordinate 119,647,457 of CM068374.1, read as the reverse complement.
GTAGTGATAGTGGTTGCCGTAGTATATAAATAACAAAAACAGGCAATAACTTAACTAATCTATGAAGAAGTGCCTCGCCATTGACAGTACAACGATTTTCATTTAAACTGCCCAAGTCATCTTAGTGACGACGTACTTCGTCTTGACTGGTCGACTCTTCTTTCATGACTAAAGACTGCCTCAACTTATATCAAAATGACCGTAAGCTTTAATGACGCGCCAAAAGATTACCAATAATTGTGTCTGCACGTAAAATTTAAACATTGCAACATTATTGCTTTAACTTTTTCTAAATTAGTTTTATTTCAATGGGTTTAAAATGTGTGTGACAAAGGGGACAACTGGGAAACCCCATGTAAACGGTCTGCGAACAAAAGGTGAGGGTTTCCATTGTTTGGTATAAAACAAAGTACTCGTACTAGACAATTATAAATCGTATACAGTTAGCTTTTGTGTCAATCCAATTTACAAATCAAACTGTCACCCTAACTAATGCAAATATAGCCTATATAAAGTATTCTTACGACGGTCTCACTGATGGTACAGTGGAAACAAAATACAGACACCAACTAAATCACTAATTACCAGCTTTGATGCGTCACAACAATTTGAAATCAGCAACATACTCCCGTACAATAATTTTAGTTAAATTTGTCCACGCTCAATAATAATGTCAACTATCAGAGTTCCACACTAATTATAAGACGATAATCACTTCCCCACAGCACTTCGAACCGCACCTGAATAAATCGCATTTTATAACTGACTTTAAGCCGCAGCTGCCGCCAATATATACCCGGAATCTGTCACGCATTGTTAATGTTTTACAGAATAATGTTACATAATATGCATCTTTAACAAGCGCTATGAAAATCTACAGGGTATTTGAGTGCGGCCATGACAGAGACACGCACTTGCTCGATTAGCGGAGAAACGCGTAGAACGACACTCACGACTCTTCGAGAGTGTTCCGTCGTTCCACTAGTAGAATAGTAGAATTACTAGTTAATGCATATAACATACAGTAAGCTTATGTGTGCAAGTTAATTTACATTAACCAATCTACATGTAAACTATATGTTATTCCTAGTATAGAGTAACCTATATAAAAAATATATAGTACTGAACTAGTATAAATAAAACATATTTAAAAGATTCACTGACCGTCCTTTGTACAAACTAATGTATAAATAATAGAAATTTAAATTGTTTGAATTAATGGAGATACTGAAAAACCTACATGTTCATTGGTAAGGTTGACTTTGTTTTCCAGCGTTTTGTCATTTGCTGTCGTAACTGGTAGACCATTGTTAGAAAAATACAAAGTATTTGTAGAATCAAACTAAGTGTTCATTACATTTAAACATAAATACACCTACAATGTTTGGAGTAATTACTTGAATATTATACTGTACAGTGATACGTGATTTTCACACATTACTTTCTTCTAAAGTATATATAATAAGTATACAAAATCATCTGATAGAGTGACTATATAAGAGACATTATTGACAGTCGTATAAATGAAAGATCTTTACAAAAGGCCGTAAAAACTTGTCTGCATAAATTTTATTATACTGACAATGGTTTTATACAAAACCTCTCTTATCATCGTGAACATAATTTTTCAGTAACTGTTAAATAATGTTCTTAAAATATGCTCTTTCTTTTAAGTAAACAAAAAATGATAGTTATAAAAATTTCAGTACATAAGTCTTTTAAAAAAACTTTCCAATCAAACGATTTTCATGTTTTAGTATAATAATGTTGAATTTGTATTCCAATAAAATTGTATTCTCTCAGTAGTTTACATATGCACTATATACAACACACAAACAGTATGGTGGTTTATGTTACCAACTTTACTACAGAACGAAGGAAAAAATAAAATTGCCAATAGAACACTGCAGCAAATAAATGCTCGAAATTCCATTTAGACAGTAACTTACTGAAAGTAGTTTATTTACAGGATAGGGCCACTTGTCAAGGAGCGAACTCAATGGAGATAACTCGAATTAAATTGCGTATGTGAAATAAACGACAGTTACATACCGTACAGCAACAGGCATGCTGTTGTCTGCTATTGCTCTGCACGAATTGGCAGCAACAAAGTAGTGTCCCTTATAAGAATCTAAAACCTTTTGCCATACTAAGTAACGCTACGGTACAAGTAACGTAAATCATTATTTTCTGTATGACACAAAAGAGAAAACTGATTAAATTTAAAGAAAAATATAATTTATTTTTCTTTCATAAATTTAAATAAATCTAATTGATACGTTAACAAAAATTAAACATGTAAAATTTGCACATATCCTCGTATTTTTCTTAGATTTATCTTCGTGTTTTTCTCACAGAGACACTAACTAGAATAAACGCAGTTATTTACCTAAAAATGAGCAAAAGCCATATAGTCAAGTCCTTATAATGATGTTGTTAGATAGCCTTCTAAAGAAACTAAGGACCCATATAAGCTAAAAATTATGGAGTTTTCATAAACTATGGAGCTATATTCAGAGATTACGTTACCATTAGAGAAGACCCTCGAAGAAAATTCAGTGTCCACAGTAACCTTCAGACATTGTTTAACAAAATGGTGAGATATCTAAGACGTAATATTTACGCCTTAAGACTCAAGATGTATAGAATAATTACATTTTTCTCAAAACTGAATTTTGCAAATTAGTTTACATACTTTTACAATGAATTTCAATTTCTGTCTGATTCAGTAGACAAGAAATACTACAAAGGCTTTACAAATTTTATATTTTTAACTTTAACTAAATTTTGGATTTTCCGTGTGCAATTAGTGGTGTACAGGATACTTGATTGGTTAAAGAACTGGAAAAAACATTTCCCAGTACCTTACACTTACATCTTTGCATATCGTTTGTACACTAAATTTTAGCAGATTGAATTAAGGGTTATTAATTGATTGTTAATAAATAAATAACCGCACTGATTGCTGATATTTATAACTGATGACTCAGTTATAAATATTAATCTTTATAATGTTATTTATAAAATAAGTTTCTTTGGGCTACGTTCATAGATATTGTCATGTTACAAAAATTATTTTAAACTAAATCTAAAGAGAGAGTTGAATGGAAGAACAGGGAGTTCGCAACACTCGCAAACAAACAGATATCTCGCAGTAGACAAAAACGTAAGTCAAAATTATATCATGCCGCCTGTATTAACAAAAAAATTACTACGGCGGCACAGAAAGGGTTTGTAAATATTAGTACCATGGGGTCGCAGAAAGCGAAATACATTCAACATGATCCACACATCAGTACGTTTAGTCGTATTTACGTTGGTGGTATTTACTATCTTACGTATAAGTGCGTAAAAAGTAGATTGGATGGCATAATTTACTCCCACAATAACTTACAGACAGATGCGGCCACTAATTGAAATTTCGTTCAACACTTGAGAGCATCATACATGTATAAACACACAAACGTACATACTGTTACGCCATTACACAACATTCTACGCTATTCCAGCGAAGCCCGGCTATAATGTGTGTGTGCGTCCATATTTCTGCTACTTTGAGATGACAGACAATTATGTGACACTTGTGGCCCGTCCGTCGTAGCCGAGACTGATCCAGACTTTAGACTTTGTCGCACACTGTGTTCAAGGCGGAAAGCAATTACGCTCTAGTGTTTTCTAATAGCGTTCACGCGTGTATGGATTATTCTGGAACTCAGCGAGGTATAAAAACAAGCATTCAGCGACGATTAGTTTGAGTTTAAGTGGCGATTTATTCATGTGAGGTTCGAGTTAATGTCGGGCGTTTCAAGTGGTGTATTAGTAAAAAGTGTTTAGAGTGCGGGATTCTTTATAGTAGTTGGCATTATTATTTGTACAGACAGATTAACTAGAATAATTGTTGTACGAGAGTAAACTTGTTGAGTCACATATCGATTACAAACTGTTAATTGTGATAATTAAAGCTGGATTTTAGTGACTTCATTGGTGTCTTGTATTTTGTTTTCCACTGTACCATACGTCGATCAAGGAGACCGTCGTAGCATACTTATATAGAACGCTGATTTACTTATTTTTTAAATTTTTCATATGGATACAAACAAAAATGTAACACATTAGATGTTTGAATATTGTACGCAATGACTGCATATTATTTTAACAAAATTTAACAATTTGTGTAAAACGATGTCCGAACAGAGTATAAAATGGTATGATATAACAGAGACGTATTTAATTTTTAACACTCAATAAAAAAAAATCCTTCTGCGTTATAGAAAGTTTCTCACGTGAACAGTACAGCTTATCGTTAAAAATATTTTAAAATCCAAGAATTTTAAGACTTTTTTTACCTGAAAGCCTTTTTTGGGTGAATTGATATAGGCCTAATGACATTTCAGTTGAAAGTCAGGTAAAGTACTTTACAGTTATGGAAAATGTTTAACCGTAGCCGACTAAAATTAAATGATCAGGAAAAACAGACCGTTCTACTTACCACCAAAATAAAATGAGTAAATGTGTATCGCTTTGCAAACAACATAATTAGTGATATCAGGAGGTTCAATAGAAAATTTACTGTAGTTGTTCAACAGAAAATATGCTAATACCGGTACTAGGAAAACACAATGTAATGAGCATAATGTACACAGAAAAATTTCGATATTTCGATGATGTTTACAATATCTAGATTTTCTAATACGATCGAGAAAAATTGTTTTGAAAATAATATCAAAAGCTGAAATAAATTTTCCGTACATTTTGATAATATGATTACTCCCTTGCATAAACACATTTACTCCTTAGTTAATAAAACCTGAAGCTTTTAAAATAAACATATTTAACCAAATATTTGTATTAATTACTTCCTCTAGTATACATCTGTTACACAGAATATTTATTCATATTTGTTCAAATAAAGCGTAAGAGGGCTGTACCTTGTATTGGGGTTCATCTGGATCACAACTACATTTTGATAACACTGATACGACTAGAAACAATAAAGTCGGAGTTTTAATGGCAAGCCTAATATCCTGCAACAAAAGTTCTGATTAAGACCTCGATCAAATAAGTCTTCCACTGTACTAAGGTATATAACTAAAAACATGCAGAACTGTCCTGAAAGCGTTGCTGACGGAATTAACTGAAGGAACAGGAGAGACCTGGGATGACATCCCCGTAACGTACGTTCAGAAAGACAGGAAGGACTCGATGTCGAGATGTTTGACCTACGGGATTCCGCCACAACGTGCATTCTCAGCACTAGGAAAATAAAAATAAATTATTTTCATGAATATTTTATTAGAGGAAACACTTTAAAAACATTCAGAGAATTACAAACATATTTTAAATAATTTTATGAAGATTACATTTATGAACGTTATTGGAGTTCTAGTTTTGAACTAATTCACATTACATTAGTATATTTAGTGAAAGCTTCAAATATTATTTTACAAATTGTTTACATAGTTTTCATTAAAAAACTTTGTTTTTGTTAAATGTTTAATCAAATTGATTACCTATAAAAATTTGAAATTTTGTCTTTATTATATATTAAAATACCTATGTTTTTTGACATTCAAAAGACAAGAAGAAAAGAATTTGTTTAAGTTTATAGAAGGCACATCAATCTATTTTATTTACATATAAATTCCAAACCTGTCGTGCATGTGTGGGTACGTGTGGAAAAGTGTGTCAATAATTCTTGTTGATTCAGCAGAACTAACTAACTAACGTCAAAGGTAACTTATTGAAAAATTATTTGTTACTGAGTGTGTGTAATATAATAACAGAAAAAATAATTTTGAGTATATTCAAACAATATAGGGAATATTGAAGCAATATAGGAAATACCAGATGTTAGTTAAAAGTTACTTGAGATCTGCAGATTTAGCCACAGCAGATCTCCGGTGATAAAAAATGTAAGATGCATAAGAGAGGTTTTCAATCGCCAGAGGGTACCTAACCACCTCATCCGTTGCAGCGAGGCTCAAGTAATATATAATTTATAGCACTCCACCCAGTGCTGCGCCAAGCACCAGAGATAGGGTGTAGCCTATGTTACTGACTTGCTTCCTCTAAACGTGATGGTATGTATTACATATTACATTACGTATATAACTCTTCATATTTCTATACTCAAATTATATAAAATTTATACTTTAAAAATTTATTTGGTATTAATGAACTGTAGTTTCTATGTATACACACATGATTTGCAACGACGTCATGGAAGTAGTGCAATGTGAATTTATTGAGTGCGGTAAATAAACCGTTACAATCTAGAACAACACAGAAAATTTTGTTTAATTTCTTGCTTCCCTAGTTGTTGAAAACATAGAGTGGAATACACATTTCTCACTGCTTTGAAAGTGTGTGTACATTAGTTTTGTGTAACTTACAATAACTTGTACTCCAAAACAAGAAGAAATTAGCGCTAACACGTTTCTATTTTATTTACACAAACTGCAATTTTATCGAGATTTACGATGTCCTGTTTTGATACGGAAAAGTAAGTAGAAATTAAAATCCTGTAGGCGTGCTGATGATGATCAATATAATAAACCTACGTCCGTGAAGGACACTGCTGTGTTCAGTGATGTATAATATAGTCTCTCTGTTATATGTATTCTGTGTAACAGTGCTAATTACTAAATCTGAACTTGCTATTCTTTATTTGTCATAAAACCAATGCAAAATAATGTCAAATTAAAAATATATTGGGTAAGAGCTTGTAACGTATGTTTTGTACGTGTTGCACTAATAATGTGTTCATGTGTATTGTGTTAATTTTAAGCCTATAACAAAGACACGCGAGCATATTCTAATGTTGCTTCTTTTCTAATCAATAAATGTTGTAGAATTTGAGCATTACTCCAACACCGACATGTAATATTATTGACAAAACACAAACTACCTATATTACTCAGTAATATTTAGTGTGAATTACCAGATGATGAGATTTGTAGAACGATTAACTGAATTTGCATTAATATTACTGAACTATTTTCTAATTAAATTTTGCAAGTATGGAATTAGTTAAATACCTAACATGCTATCTCAATTTTAATATACATTTTTGATATTAATCCATAAATAAATCTGTAGTAATTTCCATAATAAATCTGTTTCTAAACATTTCTGTTTGTGGAAGACAATACGCCTTGTGGATGTTCATTTGCAAACGGGAAATTACTATTTTATAAAACCAATGCATTATTACTCGCAACTAATGAAATATTATGTAACATTCATGAAACTGATAAACAATTGGCGTAATTAAGTAAAGGATTATGTTCCCATTATCTCTTTTGTTTTGAACCACACGTCTATAAACTGTATTCTTGTCGTATAGAATATTTAAATTGTGTACTTAAAAATTTAACAAATTTCCTGAGTATTTACTTTTTGCTAATCAAATTTTTCGCTTGCCCACGATTAAGCTACCACAGTAGTAGCGACAGTACTGATTGTAATTTTATACTGGATACCCGAACACTATGGCAATGAGCGACAGAGACAGTGGCTATAAAAACAATTGCATGAGTCACTCTTTTGCATGATGGCATTTATTATCAACACGCGATTTCAGCGCTTATTGAATGTCACCAGTTTGGTGAATTACGCATTGCATAACTCAATTTGATGTCATCAATTTATATTGTGGAAAATAATCTTTAGTTTACAAATCAGGGTCACAAGTTTGTATAATAATGAAATTAACTCAGTTACAGAGTGTTCATTGATTTTATAAAATAAAGACCCACGGGACATTACAATTGAATTATATAGAGCAAGTATTCTTAATAGTGGGTCTGAAACACGAATAACGTAATACAAAAGGTATTGCTATACAAGTGGTATATACTGACATAAAGTAGAGATTTTTCCAGTCAGAGGATGCTCGAAAAAGAGATTAGACAGATAGCTAAGTCCTAAGGCAAATAAGTGATATACCGTACTAGATTCCAGTAGATTTTATACATTAATAAAAAATGCTAAATCATATTTTACTAGTCAATTTAATATTTGTCTGTAGCTTTTATAGTTCGGCTATCATTCATATTTTAGGGTATTACCGTGACTTTTCTCAATGTAACTTATTAACGGCTCTAATGTAATTTAGAACAGTTGATATTTAAGCACCTACAACTTAATTATTTTATGTACCTCTTGAGATATAAGCCAGTATACGGCAATATAATTAAGTGCATTAAGTGTACAAGTGGCAGTGTGTGTTTGTTTTGATTTTGCCTCAATTGTTTGTGTATAACAGCATGGGTAATATTAGAAATGAGTTATTGCGTTCTTTTTCTTATTAAGTAAACTCATCGTTTAACTGGAATTATCTAAATCATGAATATTAGATTACATTTATACATATAAATTATATTTACCTAATTCGATTCCATGATTCAAATAAGAGAAACATAGAAACAGTTAATGTAGCTAAAACCTAAAAAATTTTATTAAATTAACACGGCATGGTAAAGAAGAAGAAAATTCGTACAGTGCATGATATGGAGTAGTTATATGACTATGGCATTAGCCTTGACTTTTAATAGGAGATATAACAGCTGTTATACCGAGATTATTGAAGGCGTCTCAAACATTTATTTTATGTAGAAGAGTTGTACAATACGAATTTGAATATTTTTTATTTTAAAGATTAACACTGTAAAAAGAAGTAACGTTTACTTTTTGTCACGAAAAGTAAAACTTTTCTGTAGTAGAATAAAATTACATATATTGCAACAATACATAAATTTGAATATTTGCCCAGGGCCGTATGTGTGTAAATATTTAGCATACAATATATATGATGAACGGTTTTTAACAATATTATGCAGGCTAAGGATTGTCAGATAGCGTACACCTGCACCGCGTGAATACAGCGTTTGTGTGTTTGTGTGTGTGAACGCAAGCTACGACAGGAAAAGATGGGGTGATGCGTACGTCTGTAATCAGGTTTTAACCGGATAAAGATAAACTAATTAATACGTTTTATACCTGTGAACAAAGACTTACCCCAATTATAAAAACACCATTATATGAAGGAAATTTTAACGAATATAGTGATGTAAAAGTATTGCAGAAATTTGCAATAATAATGACGCTGAGTCATTTAATATTAATTACTAGTGTAATTAAATAGTAATTAATATGTGTGTTATATGTGAGTGACCAGAAAAAATTACGCAAACCACGATATCGTTCATGCTACGAGTACGTTACGAAATCGATAAAATGAACCAAAAAGTGATTTGTAATTAAAAGGACGCTTTGCACAAAGTGACAATATCTAACAGGTCGAAAACAGTCCTGGACTTGTCAGATTGCCGTCCAGTATAAATATCACAGGCAATTTTGGGGCGGTTTGAGAGACTCAAGATATCTTCACACAACGTCACGCTGCTGGTCTGCCGATCGACCGATCATCGTTACCACACACACCAAGACTTATGGAGGAACTCTGGACCATCATAAACAACAACCCGCAAAGACAGAGAACACACCATCAGCATAATCATCATTATCATCATCATCGAATTCTCAGGATTCAGCGCGCGCGCACACACACACACACACACACAACGGTAACGTCGGCAGCTGTACGCAGGTGATGAATAACCAATTACATTTTTTGTAAAAAGAACTTTCAAAAAGAAATTATACATGAACAACAAATACTTAAAGCTTTAAATTTAAATGGTAGTTAAAGTAAATAATTTAATTCAATATGAAAGTTTAAAAAATACTAATCTTCTGTTATATGTTAAAATTTGGGTGTGTCAGTAGAATTAAATAATACGTTGAAAGTAAATGTTATTATTTTGTTTTGTTTATAGCAACAAGTAATTTTATTCTTGAGTTTAATATTATTTTTGTTTGTATATGAATTGCTATTATTATTTAAAAATTGGAGTAAAAGTCAGACGCACTGAAATAAAAAGTGTGTAGATAATTTGTTTAAGATGTCTGTTTAGCTAGTAAGATAACATGGTTGTTTATTTTAATGTGTCATGAAGAGCAGAGAATGTTATATGGTACTTTATGTAAACTTATAAAAGAGAATATTTTGTATATTTCTAAATTTTAATATTTTTTCATCTTTCCATTAATATTAATAACTTTTTGTATGATTATTTTGAAACGGTTTTAATTAATTTTTTCATGTCAACAACATCTCACTCCTCTTTGAAAAGTATTTATTATTGTGCAACTACATATACTTGACGCAACGAAAATAAAAAAATCCTGAGAACTGGCCGGTCTACACTTCATAGTTGCGTTGATTACATGGTAATGTATTTGTGTGAATTATTCAAATACTTGTAACGTTGCAATATATTTCCCTGAGAAATGTAATGTGTTTGTGAAACCGAATCATTATGCAAGTGCGTTTTTAGGTAAATTAGTAGGTCTATAGTTTACAGGCGAACTGTCAGATGTTTCTGCTGTCGAGTAAATACAAATCAAACCTAATTCTAAACACACAAACAAGTGCCGTTATATACCAACACCAACACCAAAGAGTAAAAAAGACTGACAGTTTGGCTGCGAATGACTCAGGACGTAAGAATCTGACTTATAGTTAAATTTACTAAAGTTAAAATTTATTAATGTTTCATTACATACAATATATTAGGTTTGTTATATTTCAGCACTACAATTTCAAAAATATTTTTGATAATCTTACGCATTATATGTTAAATGGCCTCATATGATTTAGATGTTATTTAAAGTTATACAATTAATATTTATAGTATATCATGTTTTATAATTTATTTTTTTTGTGAAATTACTTGTTCCTTTTAATGGCTAAAAACGTATGCAAGTAATTTTAAGTTACTTTTCGCACAGTATTAAAAAAAATTGTCTTTGCTCTCACTTATAATGCAGCGTAAGATTAAGTTAAAACAACCTATACAATAAATTAGATAGAAAATAAATATTACAGAAGTTACTGAATATAAATAAATATTTGAAAAAATCGTATACGGTAACGAAAATTCGGTGTTTCAGGTATAAAAGTATTATAAATATATAACAGAAAATGAGTATAGTGTATACCAAAGTCGTAAGTTAAATAACAATTATAGTAATTATTTACAAATAAGAGAGAAATTGATTATATGCACGATTGTATGTTTGTGCTGTTTTAAACCTCTAATGCAAATGAAAAGCAACAACTGTCTTCGGTCCACGTAATCCGATGTTTTATTTGAGAGAGGAAAAGATTGTGTAAGCGCCCGTGGGAATGTAAACAATTGCTCTGCGGAAGTGGAAAGTTGTGTTTTCATGTTTAAGTCATATTTTGGTAAGCAAATTTATACCCTTTTCTTCCTCTAGCTAAAAGGATTACATATTGTCTTAACAAAACAAGGAAGTAGACTAACTAATACACGTCTTACTACTATGCGCACTAGGTAGACCTACCTACGTTTACACCTTGACCTATTTCGTGAATCAGGCATTGTTATTAAATTGAGAAAACCTAATGTATTGTTTAATAAATGTACGTTACGAAATCGCTAAAATGAACCAAAAAGTGATTTGTAATTAAAAGGACGCTTTGCACAAAGTGACAATATCTAACAGGTCGAAAACAGTCCTGGACTTGTCAGATTGCCGTCCAGTATAAATATCACAGGCAATTTTGGGGCGGTTTGAGAGACTCAAGATATCTTCACACAACGTCACGCTGCTGGTCTGCCGATCGACCGATCATCGTTACCACACACACCAAGACTTATGGAGGAACTCTGGACCATCATAAACAACAACCCGCAAAGACAGAGAACACACCATCAGCATAATCATCATTATCATCATCATCGAATTCTCAGGATTCAGCGCGCGCGCGCGCGCGCGCACACACACACACACACACAACGGTAACGTCGGCAGCTGTACGCAGGTGATGAATAACCAATTACATTTTTTGTAAAAAGAACTTTCAAAAAGAAATTATACATGAACAACAAATACTTAAAGCTTTAAATTTAAATGGTAGTTAAAGTAAATAATTTAATTCAATATGAAAGTTTAAAAAATACTAATCTTCTGTTATATGTTAAAATTTGGGTGTGTCAGTAGAATTAAATAATACGTTGAAAGTAAATGTTATTATTTTGTTTTGTTTATAGCAACAAGTAATTTTATTCTTGAGTTTAATATTATTTTTGTTTGTATATGAGACAGGCTTACACAGCAGATTAAAACAATTTACCAGTTGCAGTATACTAATGACATTTTTGCTTATGTTAATATATCAAACCCAATAAACTACAACTTATGCAATGCAGGTTACTATTGCTAAACGAGATAAAACTGTACGCTTGCCAAAGAATCTGATTATTGTTATTTTTTTTTGTAATTGTGGTACCGCTGTAAGCATTTTGAAATTACAATTTAAAATGAATAAAATTTATTTTTCCTAATATTTATAAGGCGAAGTCTTCAGATATACTTTGATTTTAATTATTCATAAGCATTTACGTTAAAACAACAAGTTTGACGTTAATACTTCAAAACTATTAGTGCTTACAGGAGTAAATCGCTTACAGTATTGCTGTATGATGAGAATGACTTGCTTTCATGCTACCAATAACGACATTACAGTACATTAATGTTTGCTAGATGGACCCAGTTTTTCGGATGTAGTGATACAATAAAACAGAGATTTACTCTGATTTACAGTAAATCAGTGATACGTTCTCTGATTTCTAGTATTTACGTTAAGACTAGTCGGTTAGAGGGTGTTTAATGTACAAAAATTGATAAAATATTTTATTTCTAATTGATCTGAAAATACGTTTAGGATTAAACCTAATACATAAAAGTCAAATTAGGCTGATGGTTTGTCAGAATCTTATTAAATACGACTATACTGTTATGCAGCTCGCATAAGTAATTCGAAAGTTTATGCACTATTAATTCCATTTACTAACGTCTTGAGGCCAGTGCCATCGAATGACGGACTTAATGTAGTTATGTAATGTATCTAACTTACCCCTTCGGAAGACACGGAGCCCCAGTAATAACCGAAATGCATGATTTTATACACCGACGCTTACATATATTGCTACGACGATCTCACTGATCGTCGTATTTTACAGTGGAAACAAATTAAAGATACCAGTGGAATCACTAATTGCCAGCATAAATAATCAAAAATGACAATTTGTAGCAAACAGGTACTCTCACACAATTATTCAAGTTGAAAAAGTCTACACGCAGCAATAATGTCACCTATAGGCCTAAGAGTTCCATACTAATTATAACACATTAGTCAATTTCTATTAATCACTTATGCCGCACTAAAGAAATCGCCCACTGTAACTGACTGTCTAAGCCGGCCGCTGTTGCTTATATAGGTACCGCAGGTGTTCCAGATTTTCTTTTTCAGTTTTTGGCAGCATGCCAGGATAGTTTACGTAGTTACAAGTGCTCTATGGTAGTCTGAAAGGTACTGTAGTGCGGCCTTGATCGAGACGCTGCACCTGCTGGGCTAACCGAGAAACGGAAGGACTCGTACAGAGCTTTTCGTAATTCTCGTAAAAATATTAAAAATGAATGACGGATGAACAAAAAACATATTACGCAAACGGTATTATGTGTCAAACTAGTCAATTAGGATTTAATCGTAGTAGTCTATAGAAGAAACTTTTCGTAACGCATCCGATGTTTATTGACTGGTATCTACTACTAATTTGTACGTTACAGTATCAGCTCTGAAATCAAAAAATTATAATTAATGGCAAATAGAAAACCGGAGAAGATATAATTTCTTGTGCTGCGTCGATGTTGTCACACCTTTGAAGTAATGCCTGAGTCACAAGTAGAATTTCTGCATCACGTAGAACGTCTATTTTGCTTGTGCTATGTATCCGCTTTCGATGTACATTGACGGGAATTGTGCAATTTCCTTTTAGAAGCTAACTACACAAAAGATAGTAAACAGCATACTTCCATCACTAACTGGTTCTAGACGACATTAGTTGCATAAAAATAACGTAGTAGTTCAGTTGTGACAATCTTCTATACACCTAATAATTTCGACTAATTCAGTGATATATACTTTGTTTTTTACACCCGCCATGTTGTTGGAAAACCTAAGGCACATAATTCGTTGTATACCGTATGTCGCATTACAACAGTGAATCCTATGTGAATCCTAAAGTGAATATGAGTAAGAAGATTATCTAAAACGCTATAAGAAAGGCAAAGATGCACTTTTTTTGTGTATTGAAAATCAGGATAAATGAAAGTAATTAAATGAAAGAAAACAAAAAGCAATAAAACGGCATATAAATAGTTAAATTGGAAGGAAAACAATGTTAAAGTTGGTGAAGTTGGTGACCAAGCTGAACAGATGAATGATCAAATCCATCTGCAGAATCCAAGTGTCTAATGTATCATGTTATACCAATCGGTAATTTTTTATGTTAATAACAATTGATAATATATAAAATCAAAATAACGGAAGGCATTAGAAAAACTAGTTCATATAATTCAAATATAGCTATTGAAAAATCATTCAATAAACCTCGGAACTAAATAAGCCCAATTATTGTAATACCTGTATAAATTCCTGATCAATAGTTCAAGCCACTAACCTCCTTGTTAAAACTATAAAAACTGATTTATTTACCGGTTCGTTACGTTGTCCTGTAACAAACAATTCAACCTTTTACTTTCTCCTCCGTAAACATTTTCGTCCCTTATATAAAGCGGGAGAAATTTTTCCCATATTCCTCTGCCTATTTAACATTTTTCTGTTTCTATGATTTCCATCTTCAGTTTTTCTCTTTTTAATGACGTATTTTATAACTGTGTCTTCATGAAGTGGGATACTGACATAGAAAGAGAACAGAATGAATTTTTCAAAATGTAAGTTTTTTAATTTATTGTGAGTGAGAGGTTATTATAATAGAAAACAAGTACTTGTTTAGATTAAAAATGTTGGTACATTGAACATTGTTTTAAGTGAAGTCAAATAAATTTTCATATTCGCTATTGCAAATGTTGTTTAAAATTTGACAAAAGGTTTTGAGTAATCAAAAGAACGGAATTCGGAGTTATCATATACTGTACTGATTAAAAGTAGTGTACTGACAACTTTCTTAGATTTGTGTGTGTTTTATATCCTCAGTTGCCTTTGAAAGATTTATTTTATATTATCACAGCTCTTTAATAAAAATTAGTGTTACCTGATTTTTAACCGATATAATTAACAACAGTTATTCCATTTTGTGCATAAATATTAATGACAAAAGTTTCCACAACTTCTTTAGCGTACAATGCATCGTGACGATAATGAGTAGCAACATTTTGCTCTATGCTTGGTCCTAGGGTTTACTTCAATCTACGGCAAGACAGATTGTGCAAGCACTTGTGCGAAAGGAAACAACTGCTGGATGGCAGTGGAAAGTTGTGTTTGCATACTCATGTATTATTAGAAGAAAATTTTTAAACCTTATTAGCTACGATTAGTGATTCTATAAAGCGATTTTATTGTATTCTAGATAAAATTTAAAAAGAGTTGTGCGTATTCAAATTAGTTTTATATATGTAAAAACATACATAAATAGGCTACACTTTAAATTCATGGGTCTGTGTAGTGGTGATAAATGACTTTATGTTACTAAAACAATTTTGGCAACTGATAATAATTACGAAATAGTATAATAATTATCATACGTTCCTTTTCTCATTATGATTTGAAGTAAATCATTAACTTTTGTTATTTTAATTACAAAATATACGAACCTATATTATTGTCCTCCTATAGTTTAAGGTATAATATAACTCTTATGTTAATAGTATGCTTCAGTTATTACAAAAGTTTGATATCTAAATTATTTTAACTTCCAAACTACAGAACGTGACGAGTTAATAAGTTGTTACTACACTTGGTAAGCTGAATAAATGTGTTGGAAATTAGTAATTACCTAAGTAAGTTTTCATAAAGGTTTTTGTAACACTCCATTAATTTATTAAATTTTATAATAAGCATTCAACTTTATTGAATTTAGATTAACAATACACTTAAATCTTTCGTATAAGCTACAACCATTGTAGCATTACAATTTTCAATAAAACATAACAGGGTTAATAACCATGAAAAGGTTACACGACTATCATATAACAATTTGAGGATTCTAGGAGAGAGCCACAATTTTTACAAGAACGCAGAAACACAATGTATTTTTGATCTTTTATTATACTAGCACACAAAATGTGCAGCAGTATAATCAATATTAGTTAAGTTAAATCTTGCTTGAAAAAAACTTTGAATAAAAAATATCTTCATAAAATAAACGTTTTATTTTCGTAAATTTTCAATTTATATTTAAAATTAGATTTTAATAACTGATTTATATTATTAAAACATAAAAGATAAGCGTTTTAAAATATTACATATCCATAAGAAACAGTTTTATAAAATTATTTTTAGATCATCCGGTTGTTAAGGATAGCCATTATTATGTGTCTAAGTAATCTGTTGCTATCATTTTTATCATAGTCTGTTTATTAAGCACGTTAGAGAGGAAAAAGTATCATATTCTTTGAATTTTCCTTGTATTCTTATAATTGTTTCAAATGCTTCAAAGTATATTATAAAAATTTATTATTAAGTATTTAAATGTCATTGATCTTAAATAGAATTTCAAATGCTATATCATAAGCTTATTTACGTTCAAACCATTGCTTTTTAACATAGAGTAACGTGTATATGAAAGTTAACCATGTATGTTCGCACGAGTTTACTTATGCTAATATTAAGTATATTTGATACATTCTCCTTTTTCATTTAGTTATTATAAGAATATATTTTTGATAAACAAAGCTTCCACATTAAAAACATAAGTATGTACTTTATATAAACAATTTGGATATGAACGTAAAACTCTGCACAGAAATTCCACCTTACTTTTAGTTGAATCCAGCGTAACGTCAGAATGAAGTGAAAGAGCATTTTAAGGATTTATTCAAGCATAGAGACACAGCGTTGAGAACCCTTGTGCACACACGGCATTAACATTTCAATGTATGATACACAAAAATGTAAAATAGCGTTTCAATGTGCACGTCCTCTGCAAAGTGTGAAGTACCATATACGGTGTATACGCACTTTTCTTAAGTACGCTTAGAGTACAAGTGACACAATAAAAAAAAATACTTAAATAATAAAAGAACCCCTTTGTTATTGAATACTCTAAAATTCATTAAACTTATGAGAGATTTAATAATATAAAATGTTTATCTTATTACCACCTAGAAATAAAAATTTAAGTGAAAAGTAAAGTTCTTAGTATTTTAGACATAAAAATTCCGTTAGATCATACGGTTACTAGCCTGTCTAAATAGTCTACTAAACTATGTTGTGAGCTCCGCTGTACAGGTTGAAACGGATGACAACTGCCTTCGTTGCTGAAACGTGAAGAAGCTAGCAAGGCGAGTTTATTGTAATTCAGAAATCGGAAATTAGACAATGATTTCTAATTATTGGGGAACACATTAAAACAAATAACAAAACCTATTTAAACTTTTCACCGTGTATTGTACAGTCATTTAGCTAGCATATATATTAGACTACGAAGGTGAATATAAGTAAGTTGACGTTTCAGTAAAAAATTAAATAAAACCTAGACTGTATTTGAACATCACGCAACAACTACATGATTGACGGTTCAGAGGTAACCTGCCCAAATTTATCGTCAGCTTTCTCACAAACAGGACTTTCTGTGTTCAGGTCGGACAATGACTGTCGGCCCCACACGAGCTGGAATATGGAGTACCGCAGGGATCTCCGCTGAGCAGCATAATTTTTACTGTCGCGTCAAAGGGATCTTTGAGGGTATAGAAATTCAATACCGATGATCAAGCGTAAAATTCAAGTTGTTGGTAGAAAATGGTAACAACATAGGCCTTTTTTCTCAACGACAAAGTCTACTACTATTGGAAGCGAGGTAGGAACATGTACAGGAGTGCGGGGTAGGAGTGCGATTTGTTACAGGAGCGTTCCCTACTAGCCTAGCTTAAAGTTTATATTGTGAAGCAGGAATAATAACTTTCCATCGTCGATGTCAACTGCTGTTGCTGAGGTAGGCTATTTGGCAAATTATTAGCTCTATCAGGACACATAAAACAAGTGTTCCTGATGAACAATACTCTTGGCGGCAAGTGTGTATATCGCCAAACTGTATGCAATATGGCTGATGCTTCTTTTCTATGAAAACCGAGGTGAAGGAAAATTTATTATCTATTCGTATGCAATGAGTTTTCTAACTTCCTTGGACAAACCTGAATCGTCGCATCCATTATTAAAACAGATAATGGCGTTAACTCCTAAAAGGACAAGAACAATCCGTCTGCACTTGAGGCGAAACCCTTACCGTGAAATACACTATGGAATACTGTAATATTTTTGTTGATCTCATGCATAGCCACAGAGAAAAAGTAACCTGAAAGAAAACCTCTGAAACAAACAGTTATCAATAGACAGAACTCCTAGTGGCCTAGGAGCCTAGTGTTCACATATTTGAAATTTGTTAACTTGAAGCTGTGTTTATATTGTTACGACATCACAGAACAATCTACGTGTTTCTCGAAAGATCCATTGGAATCCGCCTGAATGTTGTGGCGTACGTGATTTCAACATGCGCTTGCGAGACTTTTCTGGACGCCACCAGCCTCTCTGACTGTGTCAAGGCCGCAATTAATTACGTCGTAGTGTAGAGATAACGCGTAGTTTTGAATGTTCTGGTCTGTGAGCGGGGGTATAAATACAAGGCGTCGGCGGCTTTAGTTCAGTTATTATCGGGTGATATTACTCTGTGCGTTCAAGTGGTTATTACTGCGGTTCGTAATATTGTGGCGTAGTGTTACATGTGTTTTTATAATTGCGCGGGATAATTGTAGTACAATTGTGTTATATCAGTTGACATTTTTCTATTGCGTGTGAACAATTTTTTGTTTGATTTGTTATAAGAGACTGTCTTGTTAATTACAAACTGTTTAAATGTGATAATTAAAGCTGGTGATTAGTGACTTAATTGGTGTCTTGTATTTTGTTTTCCACTGTACAATACGACGATCAGTAGACCGTCGTAACAGTGGTGTCTGAACTGGGATAGAACCGTTAACAGTGGAAACAGTGAAAAGTTTGTAAAAGGCTAGTGTAAATTCGTAATTAATCTGTAAACATGGATGCCAGTCAGATGATGGAAGGATTCCAAACGCTACTGCGGCACACACAGGAATAAGTAGAAAGACGACAAAAAAAAGAACGAAGACAAGAAAGAGAAGAAGCAGAGAAACGACAGGATAAGAAACTCATACAGTATGCGGAAGAGACAAAAGAAGAACGCCGACAGGAAAGAGATGAACGTAAGCTGGAAACAGAAGACATCAAAGCATTAATACAGGAGGAAAAAAGTTACAAGAACACACCGCAGAATTGGGACTCCTACAAGATGAGCTTAATAAGCAAGTTACTAAAATATCGGAGGTACAAGCATCAATGACATTAAAAATAGATGAAGTAGAAAAATTTGTTTCGATTGTTGAAGAATTTATGTCTACAAAAATAACTGTCATAGAAGAATCGATGTCTATAAAAATATTTGTCAAAGAAGAATCTGTGTCAAATAAAATATCTGCAGTATAAAACGCAATGGAAAATATAAGAGAACAAATAAAAATTAAGTTGAGCAGTGCCTGAAGATACAACCAAAACAACTGTGTGAACACACTGTACCAATGATAAAGACAGAAAAAACGCCGAAAATAAGTTAATAGAAAAAGTCACTTTGCCTTCAGTAGGGACAGTTCATGCCAAAGCTCCAATCTTTGACGGAAGCAGTCACTCGGCAACGTACCTCCACCAATTTGAAGTTGCTGCATGGGCAAATAATTGGACAGAGAAAGACAAGGCAGTTTCACTCGTTCTCGCATTAAAAGGACCCACGGCAAAACTATTACAGAAAGTGCCACCTGACAGCCAAAACACCTATTCCAAATTGATAAAAGCTCTGGAATTACGGTATGATGATAAACATGAGATGTGTACTGCACTCAGTTTAGAGCAAGACGACAGCATTCCGGGGAGAGTTTGAAGCAAGTATAGACAGACTAATTAGACTGGCCTACCCTGGAGCGCCAGGAGATTTTCAAACAAAGTTTGCGATGCAGGCATTTACTGTTAGTGTCCGAGATAATGAACTACAGGAAGTGGTACAAATGGCAAGAAACCAGAATAGTGCGGATGCCATGGTACATGCTTTGCAATTTGAGGCCGCCAAGTCAGCGTCTGGTTGGAGGTGCGCGCGGTGAAAGAGTGCGACGTCACAGACGATGAAGAAGAAGAGCATGGAACAGAGACCAAACAAATAGCACCACAGAGTAGAGTAGGAAAGGATGGAAGACCTAAGTGTTATCGATGTGGGAATCCACATCTACAACGAGATTGTCGGGTTAAAGTTCAGCAGCAGGGAAACGATCAGTAGTCGGTACAACGGGCCGTGTACTATCTAACTGGAGGAACGAAGACCCTAGACAATACGCAATTTCTACACTTCAGAAAAGTAGCGGGAGCGTGGTGGTTATTGGATTTGTTCAAGAGAGACCAACTTCGATTGCAGTTGACTCGGGCGCAACAGTTTCTATTGTGCGTCCCGACGTGGTGAAAGATCTCAAGCCAATCTGGTGCTCTTGCAGCTTGCGAAAAGCTACTGGACGGCTAATAAAAGCGTTTGGAAAAGTGGAGATACACCTACGCCTCGGTAAACTTGAGTTTAACATCAAGTACTTGTTGCAGACATTGTGGATGAAGCAATTCTTGGTGTGGACGTTATTAACGCATATGGATTTACAGTCGACTTCAAAAATAATGTCTTGAAATCGGATGATTAGAGGTAATGCTCTCCACAATGAATATACTAGAAAGACCGAAGGACGTGATAAATCAAGTGGCCGTAGCTGTTACACTAAACTCCGAAAAGATCATCATGGTTAGAACCGAGGTGGATACTAGAGGCAACCAGTGCTCAATATTCGAACCCCAGGTAGTCAGCATACCGGACATACTAATTGCCAGACGTTTAGTAAATCCTGACGAAACCGGAAATGTACCTATTACAGTGGCGAATATTCTGGAACAAGTTGTCACTTTACAAAGCAAGACGCTCCTAGGCAAATTGACTCCTGTGGCCTGGGTAGCTGAAATGACGGAACAAAGGTCTAGTGCCTCGGATACTTTCAAATTATCAGAAGAACTGCAGGAACTATTGAACAGATCTTCGAACGACCTCTTAAGGGGTGAGGTAAAAGAACTCAGACAGTTTTCACATGAATTAAAAGATTCTTTTGCAGTTCGGGGACAGTCATTGGGAAGAACCTCTTTTGTACAACATCGCATCAATACCGGGGACACAACACCGATACGCCAACCTCCTCGAAGGCCTCCATTGTCTAAGCAAAAGGAAATGTCTCGGGTAGTACAGGAAAAGTTGATAGAGGGAGTAATCGAGCCTTCGTCGAGTGCTTGGTCTTCTCCGGTAATGTTGGTAGCGAAGAAGGATGGTGGATTGCGTTTCTGTGTAGACTACCGGAGGTTAAATGATGTTATGAAGAAAGACTGGTATCCATTACCTCGCGTTGACGATAAACGCGACACGTTTTCCGGAGCACAGTGGTTTTCAACATTGGACCTGAAGAGTGGATATTGGCAAGTGGGTCTTCATCAAGAAGACAATGAACATACCGCTTTCTCGACCCCAAGTGAATTATTCCAATTTAACGTCATGCCATTTGGACTCTGTAATGCACCGCCAAAATTTGAAAGACTGATGCATCTGGCACTCCGAGGCCTGACATAGAAAACTTGCCTTGTTTACTTAGACGATGTAATAGTCATCGGGAAGCCTTTCAAAAAACATCTGGAAAACATTATGGAAATTCTAACTAGAATTCACGGTGCTCAAATGAAGCTGAGCCCGAAGAAGTGTTCTCTATTTCAGAATGAAATACAGTATCTGGGGCATCTGGTTTCGGCAGCGGGTGTTAGCATGGATGTTAATAAAGTACACACCGTAAGAGACTGGCTAGTGCCGAATAGTAAGCACGAAGTTCGGATTTTCCTGGAGTTACGCTCATATTACAGACGTTTTGTGGAAAGCTTCGCAACCACTGCTAAACCATTACATGAGCTAACGGAAAATAAACAAAACTTCCAGTGGTCGAGAGAGTGTGACCAAGCATTTAGTACTTTGAAGATTGGATTATGTTCGCAGCCAATTCTCGCTTTTCGAGCTTCCGAAGGGAAGTACAACGTAGACACAGACGCAAGCAATACTGGTTTAGAAGCAGTTTTGTCTCAAGCGCAGAATGTTGAAAAACGAGTAATGGCATACTACAGCAAGACACTTTCTAAACCGGAGAGAAATTATTGCGTTACAAGGAGAGAGTTACTGGCAATCGATACGGCAAGGAAGAACAAAACTCAAGAACATGTTCAAGCCATCACTGTAGATTTCCTGGCACACGGCTGGACGACACAAGAATGTCGACAAGAACAGGTGACTGATGAAGATGTTGGACCGATCTTGACAGCCAAAGTGGAAGGTTTTCGCCTGGATTGGCAAGGTATCTCCCATGGTTCCGAAGTGCTGAAGGCTACTGGGCACAATGGGAATCTCTTACCTTAGAAAACGGACTACAGAAAAGGGCTTGGGAAAGTGCAGATGGACGAGACGTGGTCATTCAGTTGATAGTTCCCCGAAGTAAAGTGCAGTCTGTTTTGAAGGAGATGCATGATGGGACGTCTGGTGGCCATCTTGGCATTAACAAAACCCTTGATAAAATACGGAAGCGATTATAACGGCTTCATCTTCGCCAAGGCGTAGAGGAGTGCGTTCGGCCATGTGAAATATGTGCTGCAAGCACACCACCAGAAGCAGGGGGAAAATGATACAGTATAACGTTGGGGTGCCTTTCGAAAGAATTGCCATAGACATTGCTGGACCATTCCCAGTTACTGACGATGGAAACCGGTACAGCATGGTTTTAGGTGGCTACTTTACTAAGTGGGTGGAAGCCTACGCGATTCCAAATGAGGAGTTTACCACTGTGGCAAAGGCGTATTTCACAAATTCTGTTGCCGTTATAGAGCCCCTATGGAAAACCATACGGATCAGGGGAGAAATTTCGAATCAGGGGTGTTTAAAGATTTATGCCGTCTACTCGGAATTCCAAAGATCAGGACAACGCCTCTCCATCCTCAGTCGGACGGAATGGTTGAAAGTTTCAATAGGACACTCGAGCAGCATATTTCGAAAGTTGTTGACGAGAACCAAACAGACTGGGACCAACGTACAGCACTATTCCTCATGGCGTATAGGTTATCAGTACACGACACAACCGGCATGGCTCTAGCAAAATAGGTGTTTGGGCGGGAGGTTCGTCTTCCTGGAGACTTGATGTTCGTATCACCTGAGACTCGGTCGCAAGAGCCACAGAACTATTCTTTGCAATTAGAAAACCAACTACGAGAAATGAATCGCTTGGTAAGAGGACGGCTGAAGATTGCTAGTGATAAAATGAAAAATCGGTATGACATTCGCAGCAATAGTGTGGGTTTCCAAGATGGAGATCAGATCTGGTTGTTCAACCCAAAGCGCCGTCGTGGTAGCTTAACTAATCTTCAGACTAACAGGAAATGACCCTAAACTGTGAAAAAAGAATCATCGATATGGTTTATCGGATTCAACAGGAAGGACAGCGGAAGTTCGAGATCTTCCACCTAGAGTGCCTGGCTAAGTATTACTTCAGAGACGGTTTGCCAATTCGGGACGAACAGGCTTAAAGAGTGGGGAATGTTACTACATCACAGAATAATCTACGTGTTTCTCGAAAGATCCATTGGAATCCGGCTGAATGTTTTGGCGTACGTGATTTCAACATGCGCTTGCGAGACTTTTCTGGACGCCACCAGCCTCGCTGACAATGTCAAGGCCGCAAATAATTACGTCGTAGTGTAGAGATAACGCGTTGTTTGGAATGTTCTGGTCTCTGAACGAAGGTATAAATACAAGGCATCTGCGGCCTCAGTTCAGTTACTATTGGGCGATAGTACACTGTGCATTCAAGTGGTTATTAGTGCGATTCGTAATATTGTGGCGAAGTGTTACATGTGTTTTTATAATTGCGCGGGATAATTGTAGTACAATTTTGTTTTACATCAGTTGACATTTTTCTATTGCGTGTGAACAATTTTTTGTTTGATTTGTTATAAGAGACTGTCTTGTTAATTACAAACTGTTTATTTGTGATTTTTGAAACTTGTGATTAGTGACTTATTTGGTGTGTTGTATTTTGTTTTCCACTGTACTATACGACGATCAGTCAACCGTCGTAACAATATTTTGGTTAAAATTCTCTTATATTTACTATTTACATTGTGCCGTGGTTATATTAAAAGATAAACACCACGGCCAGTTTAATTGTATTTTCCGTGCGTTCAGTGCATTATCGCTGCAGGTTGCGATGCCCGCTTTCGATATCGAGAATCAGCCGGCCGCTGCGACCTTGATTGGTGACGTCATTTGGTTGGCAGTGGCGTCTGTTCCTGACAACGAGATTTAGACAGCAACGTTTTAGTTTTATAAGTTCGCGCAGCGTCTTCATCCTCCTCTTTTCTCTTTCAACTTGGTGCGGCTTGGATTGTGACGGTGTACCGTGGTATACTACTATGAGTAGATAATCCGATAAAGAGCTTCAGGTTTCCCCGCTTTAGTCGGGAGGAAATGGGTCGACGAGGTGGGCACTCAACATCTTCGCCCATTCGCAGAGCCTGCGTAAGAAGCCCCAACGCCGTCACGCCATGCGGCATCATTCTTCACACCCAACTGGAAATGCAGGAATATTCTTAATGCAATCCGAAAGATCAGGTGGGAACTTTCTTTTTATTTTATAAACTTCGCACACGAAATACTCCGCAGTTTATCGGGTAACACACACGCAGAAACTTAGTTCTAGAAATCAGACTCATGCTTCCGAGTTAACATTACTGAACATGTTTTGTGAAGACATGCTAAAGTGTGAACAGTGATGACTGTGTTATGAATAACTTATAAGTATTCGTGTATTGATTTTGAATAATGTCAAGGGTTACCATTGTATAATATAAATATTTAATTCTTTTTTCTGCAAAAAGAAGGCAATTTTAAAATTCTTTTTTTAACAAAATCCAGACCTTAAGGAAATGTAATACCCGGAGAGTACTTGCATCTACCTGTCATATGACTTGTGATCCTGCACGTTCCATTTTTTCTGTTCTTTATGTTCTAAATGTAAACTCCTGATAATTTAGTTATTTATTATTTGGTTCTGCTTGACTATTCAATTTATAATAGTACAATAAATTTCTTATATTTTTTTATCGTAAAAGAAATTAAACGACATATATGAATATTTAATTAACAAACTTACACCTTGGTTTAATGTGATCACTGGTTTCAATATTAATGCGATTAATCCTAGTGCTGGGGAACAGGTAGATGAAGGTACTGCACCACACTTAAGTGATTAGTTTTTTAATTTAATTATTATCTTATTATCTACTGATCATGGATTGTCATCCTTATGTACTTATAATTATCTTATGTTAAGGAATGGTTCATGCATTACTAATGCAATAAAAACAAATCTTTTGAAAGTGAAATACAAGAATACAAGTTTATAATAAATATAATAAGTTAGTAGGTTGTTATGTCATTATTTAATTGTTGGAGATATTTTGAAATATTTTTGTTGTAATTCAACCACCATGGTGCTTTAAAGAGGTATTTGAATTGATGTTAAGAATTAAGGAAAACTCAAACCAAAGATGTAAGTGTTAAAGCAATTGTTTAAAATTCAGGCAGCATAAATAAAATCTTGTTATTGTTGATCAAGTTTTCTCTTGCAGAACCTGTCACTATGGGCTCAGCACAATTTATTTCCATCTAGGCCACGCGCCTAGTCTTAAATATTAAGTGACGCCTCCCCAGGGAAACAAAAAATAAATCTTTTTTTTTTTGGAGATTAGAAAAGGGGTGTTAAAACAAAAAATTCTGGAACTAAGGGGGCGTTTCATCATTATTATTTAAAATTTTATTAAACTTTTGACCTACAGTTTAAATGTTTTGACTCCGTAAAAGTGTTAAATTTTCAAAAATCATCTGTACAGTCATGTCAAACTGTCAAACGTCCCTTCATTCTATACCCACATGAATTATTGCTATTTTCTTTAAAATTTTAACACATTTTGGTCACTGGCTTCAACAAAAATGTTAAATTTTAAAAATGACAGTTGCATTTTGCTTAAACGTTTTTTAATTTTATACCCTAAATTAATTTGTGCAATTTTTAAAAAATTTTGATTCCTCAATGTTTGTCTCCCGCCATCCCACTTTTGGAGAGATGAAGCAATAATAACACAATAAACTTTTAAGGGTAAAAGTACAGAAATGCTAAAAGTAGAGACAGTGAAAGTATGTCAACCTCTAAGAAAATCGGTTGATGCTATCAATGTTATCATGAGACACACGCCAAACAGACAGACACATACTGTAGACACACGCAAACACCAAACGGTTGAGTTAAAACTTGTTGCTTGCTTCGATCTCTAATCTATTGGTCTTGTTCAATGTTACTTGATGTTTGATTAATATTTTAACAATGAAATAATATCTTTATTTTACTTCTTAACTCCTAAACTTCTTAAACTTACCCTTCTATGTAAGAATTAAACTTTTATGTTAAATAAGTAACCAAACTCTCCTTTTCCACCTTGACTGAATTTCAATAAAAATTTAATATTTCTCTTTAACATTTCTTAATTGATTGTTGTATTGGAGTGCTAGTGGTCTCAGATATTTCTACTAGTAATTTTATACAAACCACTATATTGTCTTTGGTATTGACGATTGCTTTCGGCAGTCAAGCCATCTTCAGGTCATTTACCAACCTTGCTTGGTAAATGACCTGAATATGGCTTGACTGCCGAAAGCGCTCGTCAATACCAAAGACAAAATAGTGGTTTGTATAAAATTACTAGTAGAAATTTCTTAATTGTATTGGCATTCAATGTCCCTTCTTTTATTGGTAGCTCATTTCGGTTGGATTACATGGAAAATCTCAATCTCAGGATTAATGTAAAATTAAAGTCAAAGTATTGTTCAAATCATAATATAACATAAATCACAATATTTATAATGAAGCTTTTGTAATTAGTTGTTGTGGATGTATGTTGACTAGTGAGTCCTTTGCATCATACAAAACACAATTAAAAAAGGAACTCTTAATACTAATAGTTATGGTGTACAAATGAAATTCACTATTATAACGTTTATATTGTTTTGGTTACAGTATTCCACTGTAATTCGATCGTTAAAATGTAGTATTGTTGGTTCAAATATCTGGCTTAGCATACCGGAGCAATCTCACCAATCTGGTAGTTGTTCTTATGAACTTATTGCTTGATTCTTCGCTTCTGGCCTTCAAGTTTTTGGTACTTTCGATTAAAATATTAGTCTTCCAGTTAATTCAATAGTCTTTCTTTGTCATCTCGGCTTCTATCTGCAATTAATTTGCATAAAAGTCCAGGAGTCAAATTAACATGGTCTGCCTGGTTTCAATATTTTTCCAACAATCCCTTCCTTTTTACCAAAATACTAATTCCTTCAGTTAAGCCTTTGGCTATGATATGTTTATGGGTCACAGGTACGGTTTCATCTTTAATAATGAATATGATCGCGTTGAATATTATTTTTGCTTCTTCACTACATTATATTGTAAGTTTGTAACGTAAGATTTTTCTATTTTTTAATTATTTACACTTGGTTTGATCTCACTATATGGGCTACATAACTGTTTCATATAGATTACATGTTTCATTCAATGCTCATATTATAATTATGTTTAATCACTTTCATTATACACGATTTTTTCCTTTTTAAAGCCTATCACTGTTATTCTCACTTTCTAGCACTATCACACAATCTAACTTATATAATTATAGTTTGATATTACAGTATTATATTTGTAAAATTTATATCATTCACCGTTTGTAGTTCAATGATACAAAATAACTATCTGAGGTACGCAGACCTCCTCATAGTTTTAATCTAATGCTTATGAACTAACAAATGTATTTTTACTTACTTTCTAAGTTTAATTCTATTAATTTATCATTATTTACATGTTTGTTTGTCACTTGATCTTCACTTCTGGGTATTATTGTCATCGTCAGTCATTGTTCCTTACTGTCATTAAATTATTTATTTCATGAATTTTTTATTCCTTAATTCCCTATTATTTATTTATTCTAATATTTACCTTTTTGTTTTAATTACTTTTTATTTCTTGACCTTATTATCTATCTTTAAAGAATATGTTGTGTCTTCATTGCTTTATTTATTATGTTCATTTTATTCTTCCTTGTACTTTATTACTAAAAGATTGCGTTTATGCATATTTCACAGTGAATTTTGATGGTATACTTGTATTTATTTTGAGGTGTAATCTTGTTATGTTACAATATAAATAAACGTGTGTAATACAGTTAATTAACTACAAGCCTTGAGACATGGGTTGCTTATGTTGTAAACAGTTTATTGAGATTTATTTATAAATTATTGGGGTAGTGATTTAACATAATAAAACGTTGTTAAGTTCAGCAAAAGCATTTATATATAAAAAATAAAAATAAACACGCAAACAATACACAAAGGAGCTATTTCTTTCTCTGTCTGTCTGCCCCCTCTCTCTCACTCTCTCTCACTCCCCCTTACCACACACACACACACACACACACACACACACGGACATAATTCTTACAGAGTACATTATTACCTCAGCTTGCCTTTGTTTACCGATTATATATGTTACGCCGTTTAACTTATAACAATATATATCTTTTATTAGGACAGCAAATATTATATACAAAATGTTAATACAGCTACATAAACATATATTTAAGATCGACTATTAATATCTGTATTTATTTAACTACTGAAGTATATATTAAACGAATAGAAATTGCAAAATCTAAGCTTGCAGTGTTTGAGGGTAAAAATCTCATTTTTTCCTGAGTGACGTGTGTAGAAACGCGTTTTTTAGAGATCTACTATTCCACTATTCTTCTACTATTACCCGAAAGTTGCAAAATTTTGGGTTTCATTTTAATTTCTACTTACTTTTAAATCAGACTTAATTTAACTATGGTAGTCTACATAAAATGTATTTTATTAGCTATAGTTTATTTTATTTTATTATAAATTAGTCATAATTAATATAACCAACATACGATAAATATAAAAACTTGCCTTCAAAATTTACTGCTCTTTAATAAGAATTTCAATTTTATCGACAAATCGAACCTTTATAGTGCAAACCACTCTCACATATTTTTACATCAAACTTAATAATTTTTTTCATTAGTTACACTTATATTTATAGATATCTCTTGTATTGTCAATACAATTTCTCACTTCACGTATTAAAGAATTTCAATTTTACAGGCAAACCTAATTAAAATGTTCAATTAATTCTAAAATTGCTTTAAATTAATATTTGTTCAAACTTATTTAAGTAGCGAAATAGTACTTGAAACAACCCAAGTTTTTACGAATTGATACAATTACTAATAACGGAAGTATTACTGCATGTGAGTACATGATGCAGTAAAACCTCCGTTGCATTATTTAAAGTATTCAAATAAACACTATCTCCGTATAAGGTAAATGAACATAAAGTGTATCCGTTGCGTTAAAGTATTGACATTTAAATAACTTTAACACTGAATTTTAATTTATACTTTTTATATCAAAAATAAAATCTTCTTATACAGAAAATTAAATATGACTTTCATGTATATATGAATTTTCTTAGTTCTCATTTTGTATATAAATTACAAAAACTACAAAGACTGTAAATTATAACGACTGTAAACTCTCTAAGTGAATAACGACAAAAGTATGACGACATTGAATCTACGATGTTTGGTAAGGCGGAGGAATTTTCAATTTTAATTTCAATTTGTATATATTTTACTGTGCCAATAACCTTGAAAGTAAAAAGCACACTTTGAAATCAACAACTGTTGCTGCTATTTCACATCCTCTATTTTCCTATAATTCACGTGAACTCATTCATACCTACTCATAAAGACGCCACCTCTCTCTTCCTCTTTCCCCTCACTCAACCTCTATCATCTTTCTCTTTTTCCTCTGTCTCCTGCTGTTGTCCTCACCCCACACTTCCTATCTCTTCTTGTGTACTACTGCTTTCGCGTTTGCTATGACGGAATCAATTGTGTGTCTCTCATAAAGACGACAGAGATAGCAATACAAAACCTTCCCTTCCTCAATAAGAGACAATATAGTAAAGACGCCATTTGTGTCTCCCACCGAGCGGTTGAATGGGTGAATATTGAACTTACTCCTGCATAGTCTGGAGAGTTCACATTATATTAAATCAAGACGTGAATGCCTACTCCTTTGTTATAGTCTCAATAGAAGTCAAAGACGGTTGTCTGCTCGCAGTCTCCATATTAAATTGATTGTTGTCAACTAAAATTATGTAGAATCAAACGCACAATGATTTCGTCCAGGAGATGACTATTAGACATACCTAAAGTCAACAATGCATACAATTTCTCTAAAGATGAATAACATTTGAGTATTACTGTTAGTTCATAATGGTTAGTATGCACTTTCTACCCAATCCTCTGAGAATGACATGACACGAAATTTTAGTTTAAATTTTTTATATACATTCTACCAACTTTTTTTGTTTTTACATTTGGCATTCTGTGTATACCGGTAAAGAGAAATAAACACAGTATTTTGTTTCTTGCAAAAACTGCGACCAATTTTACATCGGCAACGCTGGAAGAAATATCCGTCAACGCGTTCGCTAACACGAATTGTCATTAGCAAAACAAGAAGACATTCTTGACAAAATGTAGCAAAGAAACAGAAAATACTTTCGCTTTCAAAAATATAAAAATTTTGGCACGAAATAACGAAAGTCACACAGTATTGGGAAGGCGTACACATGAACCGGAAGGGGGAGGCAGCGGTCAACGACAGAAATGAATATACTAAATCACCAACAGCTATGGAAATTCCTAACTTACAGTTCTCAAATTAACATAAAGAAATTGCCACAACACACAACATCAGTACGCCTTGAAAATGTTCCGGGATTACTAACAGAAACGTCGGCAATATAAAAACATACGCGGATGTACCCAAAAAACGCACGAGCATATACATGTTGTAACGACGGTCTCGCTGATCGACGTATGATACTGTGGAAAACAAAATAGAAGACGCTAATTAAGTCACTAATAACCGGCTTCAATTATCACGATTAATAATGTGTAATCAACAAGATTGATTCTTACAAAAATACAAGTAAAATTTATCTTCACGCAATAATAATCTCAACTATAATGAATTCCGTACTAATTATAACACAACACTTCGCTACAATACTTCTAGAAGCACTCCATCCGCGCTAAAAACATCAATCAACACAACTGAACTGACAAGCTATGGCTTTTTATAGCGAGCGCACGCCTTCCAGAAGTTTTCCATCATTCAATGTTGCGTGTTAGCTACTGCGTATTTCAAGTCTTCTTGAACACTCTAGAACCTACTTGTGGGTAGCGTTGATTCAGGCACACCTGCTTGGCTACGGCGGGACGGTTGAAGGACTTTCTAGGCTGTTCGATATGGTTCTAGTTACAATATCTGTGTTTTATATACAGTTACAATACGGTTCTCGTTATGTGTGTGTGTGTGTGTGTGTGCGCGCGTGTGTGTGTGTGTGTGAAATAAAATAACTAGGGCTATGAAAGCTAATGTTTTAAAGCCTGCAAAAAACTCCGTAAAATTAAAACACACAAAATTAAAACAAATTTAGTTTGACAATATGAAAACAGAACACAATCAAATAAATAACTTGGTTTTAATAGGATTTCAAAGAAAAGAAAAATGGTAATAAATGCATAATTGTAATAGGAATAACTTACCAATTTTCGTAATCAAAAGAACCCTTTCAATGTTTTAAACAAAATATGTTTATTTTTATTTAATTTTAAGTATTAGTTAAGTTTACAAATTATCAGAAAATTATAAAAACACTGATTACCGTACTATTTTTGTAGTAAAATAGGAAACGGTTAAACAGAAAATTTTTAACGTCCCAAACGTTTCCACTGATTGTTTAGAGAAATTTGGAACATAACTTCTGAAAACTAATAATTTAGTTCTATCTTTTAAACTTATTTATGCTTCTGCAGGAAACCATAGGGCTACATATAATACGGTTGACTCATATACATAATTCATAACAATACATAATGTTTTCTAGTAAACATAACTTACAAACGGTTTGAAGGCGATCCAAAATTTTCAATAAGTGTTTAATGACATTAATGTTTGCAAATTATTAACAATACCGAATTCATATTTGAATAAAATATCTCTATTCATGATGAGCCACGTAAGCTTGAACAATTTACTTGAAATTTGTTATTCCCATTTCAGCCCTTGGAGCTCTTAAGGTAGAATAATTTTATAGTAAACGTTACATTTTGATATGAATTAAAATTTCCTTTAGTTTCAGACTCGTCTGGAGTTTTACAATTTTTTAATATTTCTAATCACTGTTCGGGAACTGGTGTAACAAATTTTGTCAATGTCTATAACTGTACTCAACTTTAAGATTATGGTTAACGTTCCTTTTCATTTAACACCCCACATGGATTTTTCAGGTGTAATTAAATCCACTTTTTGGTCACTGGAATCGAAAATGTTTCATTTTCTTAACCTGGATACTATTGGTTGCGGTTAAAATTACTATCAATTTGATGTCTTAAAAATATTTCTGCGATTTTGGAAAACTTTGACTTATTTTTAGGCGCTAAAATCTTGATATTTGAAAAATAAACACTAAATTAAATTTAGGTTAAAATCCCCTCTAATTTCATATCCCACATATTATTTTGTGTTTTTCCCAAAATTTTACACCCCCAATATTTTTGTTCCCCGACCCGGTATTTCGAGAGGGGGAGCATTCTCAAAACAGGTAGCGCTCTGATATAAACGAACGGACACGTGTGCTAAGTTTTATTAACGTGGAAATCGGTAGATGTGTTGATAAGTTGTCGTGAAACGTACATTAAATTGGTAGACAGACTATTGCGATAGGAAATGAATACTGAGAACTAGCTTCAGTTGTTTAATTAAACAACTATTAATTTAAAAATTGTAAAATACTTATAACTTAACAAAGTTTTCTTGCCTAACAAGTTCAGTAAAACAATATATTATTTGATCTAGAATACAACAGCTATAAATTAATTTTAATATGCAGTTGTAAATTCATACAAACCTTGTGAGTTACGGCTGTAGTTTGTGTATGCATTTTTGTTTTATAGTTTCATTTGTAAAATTCAAGAAACCGTAAATGGAGTATACACCAAGTAAGATTAAGTACTGTTACATGCATGGGCATTAACATTATTGATAAGAAAATATGTACTTTAGATAACTTCAATTTCCATATCCCTTAAGTTAATATTTTTTGATTTTCGCAAACACGAAATATATTTATTTATTATCGTTATTTGCGAGTACCTGTACAAAATATTCAAGTAGACAATGTTTTGGTAACTTAATTACTAAAGTGCACGTAGTTCTGAAGTGTAATGCAAAGTTTAATTAATAACATCAGTTCACGTTGTAAAAACTAGGGTAGTAAACACTTGGTAGATGTATTGTTCACATCTAGACATCATAGTAAACTAACATACTTTATTGCTCTGTGGTAAATTATTTTTTGTTATTCTTCTTATAAGCAAATGAGTTTACTATCTTCTTAGTGAAACGCTCAGTAATTCATAATATTTACGTTTTACAGTAACATATATTAATGAACCGTATTGTGAACTTCCATGAAAATTTGATTTCGTTTTGCAGTGAAAATGTACAAGTGTTTGATCAACACTTCACAACTGACAACCCTCAGTGTTTCGTGTACAGTTACCACTTGCAGCATCGTCTCTTTAGTATCATATTTCGTAAATATTGACTAACATAACCGTTTTATCACAGTTGTTTTATCGTTGTCTGCTGTTACTTAAACCGTCATGTTGGTCACTTACTTCTATCAATGCAGCTAATTAATTAAATATCAATTTAGGTGTTTCGCATTATAAAAGTCGAAGTTTTACATATTAAAATTCTGAATAACATATATTTTTTAATACTGTAGGAGATTAATGTAAGTAAGTCTAAAGTTACTTGTACTATTTTAATAATGAGTCCTAAATAAAATTTATGGTAATAAATGTTTGGTATTGTTTGTATATGTTTAAATTTATTGTGCTGAGCTGTAGTGTTAAATATTATCTATTTTGTTGTTTTAAAGTTCATCGAACTGAAATGAAGTTTCTTGGGGTAAAACTCACAATAATTATTATTTTCTGTGACTTAAAATTAAGTTTAAGTGAAAGTTTGGCAAATTTCATTCATCTCATTTATTGCTATTATAAAATGTATGTCATATACAGGGCATAATATTAACGTAAAGGTAAAGCTAATAGGTATTATGCTAAATAAGGTGTACAACATATTAGATTTCATTTTTTTGAGATAACCTACAAGTTTGAGGCATTCCGCGAACCGCCACTAAGCAGGCGCCCCATGGAGGACTAGTAACTCCACATTGGCAATCTACCTAGGTCTTATCTAAAAAGCAATGCCCGGAAATCTATCTCCGTACCATATGACAGCATAGGTGCTTATGTGAGTATGTAAAAGTAGAATTCAAGCTACCAAGGTGTTAGTTATTCAGTCGTCAACAAGCTGCTGTTTTGCAACAGTTTTATATAATCAATGTTTTGTAGTTTTACTTAAAGTATGACAATATTTTAATACATAGCATTTACAATCCAGTTGATATTACTTCATTAAAAGCCTTATTAAAACTGTTGTTTGCTTTCCCCTACATATCTATTCCCCTACATATGTTTAAATTTTGAAAGAGTTTGTATTACTAAAGTTACAAGTGACTGTTACAATACGAACAGGTTAAAAGTATAACGAATCTTGAGCTACGAGTTAACTTGAGCAACAAAGCGTTGGTGCAGTTAACTTTTATCGGACTGCTCCTTTAGGAAACTGCAGAATGTAACATGAAGTAAAGTATAATAAATATTATACTGACTGAATGCGGGGCTGTGCGAGACGAAGGGCATGCCCGTCGCCCGCTCGTGTGCTGCGTCCCGAGCTCCAGCCGTAGGGACCACAGATGTGGTGGTTATTTAGGCTGTGGCATGCTACTAGCCGTGGGTCGTCAATTAACTATTTAATTGAGGGTGAGTGTTCGCCGAGACCGGGTCCCCAAGATTTACCTGGCACAGGTTGGTAGCGGCCGAGAGCGCTAATGAGGTGATTGCCCTGGAAGCGGGCGGTGTGGCGATAGAATTTTCGGGACAGTGTCCGCATAGTGGCGTCCAGGGTACGAACGCGCAGAAATCTCTGTTGATTTTACTAGAAGTCAGGTAGTGGTATTTGCACGCCCAGCGCAATCCTCGGTCTAGGAGAGACTGAAGCTTTTGCTTATGGGTGTTGGCCAATTACCCCCATACGCGAACCGCGTAGGTAACCATCGGCACTATATAGGTCGAGGTGATAAGCTTTCCTATGGTCATAGAGTTTCCGTAAAGCAGGGGACGGTGTTGATATAGATGATAGGCGGTCTTGAGGGCTACTTGCTCGGAGTGTGTCCGCCAGGTAAAAGTCGATTGAGGTGGAGCCCGAGGTACTTTACCTCTCACGATCAGGGCAAAGCAGCCTACGTAAGAGTCTCTCAGGGAGTCTTATGCGTCTGGAGAAGACTACGGCTGTGCTCTTGGCCGCGTTTATGACAACCCTACATTTTTCAGCCTACACAACGTATTCGTCAAGCTGTTCCTGGAGCCAGATTACTGCCATTTCAGCACTACCATCGACGGCATACACCGCCGTGTCGTCGGTGAACATGGCCAATCTGGTTTCCGGCAACTCATGCACATCGTTGACGTACAAAGAGAAAAGCAGGGGGCCCAAGACCCTTCCTGAGGTACACCAGCCCTAATATCCCTTTCCAAAGGAAAGGTGTTGTCTACAATCACGCGAAAGGTTCAGTTCCGAAGAAAGCTAGCAATCAAATGAGTGTAGCAGTCCGGAAGCAGAATCTTCTTGAATTTGTAAAGTAGGCCTGGATGCCAAACACGATTGAAAGTCTTCTCAATGATCGAAATCTGCTCTCCTGAGCAACCGGTTTCGGCCACTGTCTCCACGAACCGCATCACTTGATGTGTCGACGAGTGCCCGTCTCGAAAACCGAATTGCTCGGGGACCAGAATGTCAAACCGTTTTAAGTTATCAGATAGCCTCCGCTGGACCAGTCGTTTCAAGACTTTCGAGGTGGATGACAGCAGGCTGATAGGCCGAAGTTTCTCGGCGAACTTGGAGTCTTTAACCGGCGTCGGGATCATTGTAACCGTAGCCATACGCCACTTTACAGGAAAGTAGGCAAAACGAAGGCAGGCATTGAACAAGTCGACTAGGAAGCAAACCACCTGGTCCGGAAGTCTGTGTAAGGCGGTGTTAGTTATACCTTCCGATCCAGGGCTTTTCCGGGGTCGAAGCGGTAAAAGCCTGTCCGTGACCTCGTCCACTGAAATGAGTTCGGGTTCGGAGGTTATCGGGTTGCCGAGATAAGCCTCAACCTCGTCTTCAGTCTCCTCATCGCAGTCTGGGTCCCCGGACCAAACTAGCAATATTATAGCAAAGGAGAAAACAAATATTATAATAATAGCAAGATTCGAAACACCGCAATACTCACAGCTCGGTGGCATACGTACAAATAACCATTTTTTCAGTAACCCTTTAACTGTGTCATACGACGTAGATAAGATACGCCATTTGTGGGAATGACATGTTCGTTGCATCTTCTATATAATTGTCTATGTAAATATCCGTGGAGAATGAAAAATGCTATACTCACGGAGATTTCTCAAATTTTTTCATCGTCTTTTTAATTTTTTTAATACATTGCGTAAGAATATTCACATATATTTTTCGGGAACATTAGATACAAAAGTGCTCAGAAATAGCCGAAAACCCGCATAACCGTATATACATTTTATACATTGATATGAATAGAAAATATTTTGTCCTGACGTTGAAAGGACTGAAAATTATAATAAGTAAAAATTATAAGTATAATATAATAAGGACTGAAAATTATAGGAAGTAGGCCTGACAGTTTTTATAATCTCTAAAACCGTATAGGCCTACATAAAAAATCTGCTTGCCGTATACATAGCTTGCAGCTTTTTTTGAAGTCTTCCTCCGGTATGAATCGCGTCAAAAATGTCTTTTATGACAACGTTTTACTCATTTTACAATAAGTATCCTCAGGTCTAAGTGACAAAAACGTCGGCAAGTAAGTATCACTTAGAACAGAGGATACTCACTGTAATATGAGTGAAACTTTGTGATACAAAACATTTTTGACGCGGTCCATACCGGAACACTTCAAAACATAAGCATAATGGACACCGGCCGCGGAAGCCGATGAAAGAATAAACCTTGTAGATGTTTCCTAGTTTTAAATTTATTAATCGCTTTAGTATTATTATGTCCCTCCTCCACAATACATGATTCCACTGTATTAAAACTTCTAGGCCGTCCAACATTTAATTTTCAGCGTTGGTTAAATGGGTTTGGTGCCCGGTTTCGTGTATGGCGATAGCGTATTTCGCGCATTGGAGGCGCTTCAAATGGATGTCACCCGCACAATGATGCCAATTTACTGGTACAGTAGGCTATATACAACTGTAATGTAACAAACAGTTTCTCAATTGAGAAACTAGATTTATTATATTCCGAAAGCACAGTTATTTTTGACAAAACTCTGAATGTTTGTGATAAGTAATCTACCAATCGACGTAGAATATTTAGGAATTTGGAAATTGAAAATTTAACGCATATTTAAAAGCTAAAAATATGGATATTCAAAATGTAGTGTCAGTGATTTATTTAAAGTTTATGAAAGGAATATATATAAACTACTTGTAGGCTACATGAAACCACAAACCTGTCGCATAATAAGAGTACGAGCATGTGTGATTCATATTGACGTAACAGCAGTAACGTTAAATCTGAACCAAAAAATAAATATTAGTTATGATAAATAAAATATACAGGAAACAATTTTGTGTACGCAAGCGGTGTAGGAAATACGGTATGTAAATTTACAAGTCACTTGACGTGCGTGTGTATCCTTAGCCACAGGAGATGTCCGCTGATAAAAAATGCAGGTAGCGTAAGCGAGGCTTTCAATCGCTAGAGGGCGCCTAACCACCTCATCCGTTGCAATGAGGCTCAAGTAATATATAATTTACGGCACTCTAGTCTGCTGCGCCGAGCGCCCTGAACAGAATCTACAGGTATAGTAGTGTACGATACTGACGGATCGTCACTAGGTATGTGTTCAAGGTTCACGTTTAATAATAATTACAATAAATGAAAGAATAACACCATTATGCAATACTCGGTGACAAAATACGCCTTTGTCTTCGTTGTATTGAAATAAGTTAAAATTATGAACTTATATGCATACAAATTATTTAAATATTCTATTACGTAAGGACATGAATATACGAAACATTCATGTATTTATGTTTAATGAAAACAAAATATGTTAGACACGTTCTACAATCATCTAATACTTGTGTTACAATGTTAAAGTGCATTGGATTATGAATAAAAAGAAAATAACGGTTATTGTCTTACCTCATTTTGCCTTTTAGTTATGACTAAAGTAAAAGTTATTATATTTCTCTAAAGTTAAAACACGAGAACCTACATTTCAGAATTTGTTATGACAAAAATAACTTAACTAATCGTTTTGTTGAGTATGCTACAGCACCTCATGATGCTGAATAATCACTTCAATTAATAACATTTTTACAAATAATACTTTTGGTGCATGCGTTTTGAAAGTAAAATTATGTCTACCTTGTTGTGTATAGACATATACTTCATTTATTTATTGCTTTATAAACATTCTCATAATTGTTTGATTTTGGTTTTAGTTCTGAAATAAATTATCTAACTAAAATTCATTATGATTTATGCAGAGTAGTACCCATTTTGAACTCTGCTGTGTGCAAAAACGTGATTCTAAATGTGATAGAAAATTACATAACTTTTTTTTTTTGAATAACTCATCTGTGTTAGACATTTTTTACGATGTTAGAAAGCAGGGTCGACAACCTTTTTTGTAGTGTTGTACGGAAGTAATATGCACAGTCTCTTAACGTGCCTACTCAAATCAGATTAAATACCAACTGTAAATAGGATATATATTTCCCATCTATAGAAACTAAAACATAGAATCTAATTCAACAAATAATATTTATCCTAATTAGAATTTTATTCAGACAAGTACGTTTGTACTGAAATATTTAGTGTAATTATACTTAATGTCAAAGACTGTATTTCATTTCAATGTAAATTTTAGAGACGTTATTTGGAAATGGTGGTTATAATTAATAAAACAGAACTTGTTATTGAAATGTCTACACTTCCTTGCCTTTCATTCTTCCTGTTTAGTTGTTTCAAAACCCGTGTGAGTTTGGTCATTTTGAACTTCACACTAGATTCTTAATGCACTAATATAGACGTTTTATCTAATACTTACATTTCAATTAGAAGAATTTTAATGATGATTATTGTTATGTTAGGAATATTTCGTTTTGCAGTTAGTATTGTCAGATTGTTTATGTTTTATGGCTTCTGAAGTTGTGTCCAGATTCTCTGGGTCGAAAAGACAAGCCAGAATGTATTGCTGTGGCAGTCCGCTGTATGGGTTCATCAGATTACCCGTACCATACGTACTACAGACTGTCCAGTGTACGTATAGTATAGCAGCAGATAAAATTATAGACACGAATACACGCATAGATGCACTAGAAAATAAGGTTAAATAAGCTCTACATGAACAATCTTTTACGTTAGAGAATAAGCATAAAGAGTTACGCGTAGAATGGAGGAAAGATTTAAAGGACATTCATAAACAAATGAATGACAGTGTGAATGAGAAACTAAAGAAAATAAAGCAGAACAGGACACTAAATTACAGGTTGTTCATGATCTGCTTCAAGCGACCACTAGTAAAACGAGTGAGATAGAATCACGCACAATTGTAATAGTGAATAAGATAAAAGAAACATCCAAGACTGCGAAAGATTATTCTGGAGAGATGTCCAATATGAAGGATCAAGTGAAGAGTGAAATGGATCAACTTCGTGAGGAGCTACGTAGACGTCCAGGGCCGATGATGATGTATCCAGCACCAGTAGAAGAAATGGTTAAATTAACTTTTGCAGGGAATAAATGGGAGAACAGCATGGAGTTTTTATCCAACTGCGAGAAGGAAATGGAAAGATTGGTAGTACCATTGACGATAACAAAAAAATAAATTTTGTGACTTGACATTTCAAAATTCAGCAGCACAATGGCATACGTGATAATGTCACAAATTATCAACAATTCCGGGACACGTTTGAAAATAGATATTGGAATATCCATACGCAACGTCAAATACGTGATCAACTAGAATATGTTAATTCATGGTCGTCAGAGTATGAACAGTATACAATAGCACAAATTGAACGAGTGAAACATCTTAAACCTAAGTTTTCAGAATATGAGATAATACCTAAACTGTCTTACCATTTTCAGAAAAATATCCAACTCGCTGTTTTCACACAAGGCTTTAAAAAATTGAAGAATTTTTAATACGTGTAACACAATATGAGGACATTACTCGCGGTGAGAAGACACAACACAATTATCAACCGCATGTTAATTATAACCATAATCACAGCCGTGATAATTATAAGGCAACAATGCCACACACGTTAAATAGATCACATATGAACAACGCGCGCAAGCCAACGACCCAAACGAGGAATGCAGTTTTCAAGAGAGGGAGCGCAGAGGTAAGCGTGTAGTAGAGGGGACAAGGGTGGATACGTCTGGCCAAACACAAAGAAACGATTTCCGAATCCTCATGAACGAGCGGTTATGCGGTAAAAACGCACAATAACTCAAAGAAGGAATGCACAACGGAAACTGCTAGTGCACCATCAACGTCTAACTAATGACTCGAGACGCGGAAGCAGCAGTATACAATAAATAATATATATCCTGTCGACATACGCGACGAATTGCTTAGTACATACCAGGATGTAAACCAAGCGGAGCACGCACACACATTTTGCCCCATTGTAAATATTTATATCAACAATTGTCTAATTAAAATCTTGTTGGACACAGGTAGTCAACTGTCAGTTTTAAACACTACTTGGTTGCAGCAAAATAAAAATTATTTTAAAAATAGAGCGATATTACCTGTGAATAATATGAACATTACAACCGCTACTAATAAGCGAGAAAAGGTTAAAAAACAGCCCTACGTAGCAGTAACACATGACAATTTAGAAATAGAATGTCCAATGTTTATTATGAGTATGATATATGATGGTATTATAGGAATTTATTTATTGAATGTGCTAGATGCTAAGATTGATATCAGTAATAATAAGATAACGTGTAATTATAAGGGTGTTCAACATAGCATAAATATCAATGAAGAAGAGAGACAGTATAAGTTAAGAGAGACACCTATTGTCTTAACTAAACCAAAGGTTCAATATGCACGAACTCGATGTACAAGTCAGACAACTGACAAGATTTCTAAACAAGAAGAAAAGCGGTTTCAAGAAGTAATAAATGAATATGAATATGTATTCTGTGAAACAGCGACACAGACGACAGTCTACAAACATACCATAACTGTAACAGACCCAACAAAATTCGTCAGGAGGACATACCCTATTCCAATGCGCTACGAGGAAGAAGTAGAAACGGAAATACGTCGCATGCTGGATAATAACGTGATAGAACGGTCCAACAGCAACTTCTTAAATCCTCTTGTAGTAGTAAAGAAGTGAAGCGGGGATATTCGTCTATGCCTGGACATGCGGGAGCTGAACAGTATTATAATAAAAGAGTATGACTGCGCGCCTAATGCGGACGAGCTGTTTACAAAATCTGAAGGAGCACGCTACTTGACTAAACTAGATCTACGTTCAAGTTTCTGGCAGATTCCAATCCGAGAAGAGGATAGAAAATTTACTCCATTCCTGTACAAGAACAAGTGTAACCAACTTAAAGTAATACCATTTGGATTAAGCACGAGTTTGGCAGCTGTTGTGAAATGTTTGGAAAGAACATTAGGCCCAGAAGTAGAACTTTATACGATGATCTTCGTAGATGATATTTTAGTGATATCTAAGACATTCGATGAACACATCAGAAATCTACATACTATATTCCATAAGTTTAGGCAAACAAACATGTCCCGTAACCAAGACAAATGTGAATTCATAAAAACTTCCATCCAATTCCTAGGAAACATCATCTCATCCTCAGGTATACAACCAGATCCTACCAAGATAACCAGTATAACCAATTTTCCTATACCCAGAAACCTTAGTGTTACGCGCATTTTGGGGGTTAACTGGATATTACAGGAGGTGTACACCATTGTATGCTGAAAGGACTCAACCTCTGTTAGAATTCACAAAGAAAAGACGAAAATGGAAATGGGAGAAGAAGCATCAAGAAGCCTTCGACCAAGTGAAGACGTTATTCCTAGAAAACAACATGCTACATCATCCTCAACGAGAAGGGAAATTTGTGATTTATTCTGATGATAGTGATTACGCCGTGGGAAGTGTACTATACCAGAAGGACTTCGAAGGAAAACTAAGGTCCATCGCCTACGCGACCAGAGTTTTCAAAGGAGCAGAGCGGCACTATTCAACATCAGAAAAGGAGATACTTGCAATTGTGTACGCTCTTAAGCAGTTTCGATATTATATTTATGGTACTCATTTTGAAATACATACTGACCATCAAGCATTTTCATTTCTACTTAAATGTAAAGTCACGAACTCTCGTTTACTGAGCTGGATTTTAGCCATTGGGGAGTACTCATTCATTAACAAAGTACTGCAAGGGAGAGATAATAGCGTTGCAGATATTTTAAGTCGTTATGTTACAAAAGAATGTGAGGACAGCTACAATAAGGAAGATAACGAGTTACGTCTATTGCCAATTCGATTTGAAGCTTGCAAAGAAGTAAGAAGAATGCTACAAAATCTAGCAGAAGAACAGGATCAAGATATTACCTTACGAAATTTAAAACATCGATCTCACCTACCAGCTCAATATAAGCTGCATAACAACATTATTTCTAATTAATAAGACATGATTGGAAAGTTGTGTTGACAAACGAGATGTTATTTAAACTGATAACACCAACTCATGAGAGCTTATCTCTTGCATCGGCATTAAAATGTTATTTATTGCTTATAGAAGATTTTACTATCAACAATATGTTTAGAAAAATTAAAAATGAATTGAAGAAGTGTAATGATTGCCAGACTGCTAAGCAACCTGATAACACCAACTCATGAGAGCTTATCTCTTGCATCGGCATTAAAATGTTATTTATTGCTTATAGAAGATTTTACTATCAACAATATGTTTAGAAAAATTAAAAATGAATTGAAGAAGTGTAATGATTGCCAGACTGCTAAGCAACCTAATCTTCACACATATGTGGAAATGCAAAGTATTCAGTACAGAAGGAGGCGAAATGGGAGTTAATTGCAGTGGACGTCTTAGGCCCATTACCACGATCAAGTCGGGGAGTTAAACACATACTAGTCT
The DNA here is from genome assembly GCA_034769895.1 of Magicicada septendecula. NCBI lineage: Eukaryota > Metazoa > Arthropoda > Insecta > Hemiptera > Cicadidae > Magicicada > Magicicada septendecula. The sequence goes on along the minus strand of CM068374.1, from coordinate 119,603,544 downwards.
GTATATACGTGTTTTCTAAGGCAGTTCATCTGTATCCTATTATGCGATCCACAACGAAATCTGTCCTAAAAATTCTGTTACAAAAAATATTCTAATACATGGTAAGATAAAGATGATTCTTATTGATGAAGGACTGCAATTTCAAAGTGAGTTATGGAGTAGAATTTTAAGAGAAATGGAATCCAACCCATACTCACATCAATCAGACATCCACAGGGAAAGTTAGCCGAGAGAGTGAATAAAGAATTGGGTAAGTACCTACGTATTTACTACCATATCCTACACAATAAACGGGCAGAGTATTTACCATTCTTTGAGAAATTTATTAATGAGAATTATAGCGAAGCAACGAGCTACACACCAATAGAGGTTGATCAAAATCGTCACCCCTACAGGTTTTGGAAGAGATATCTTTACAAACCTGCTACTCAGAACTTACCGATACCGTTAAGCGTTAAGAATGCACAGGCAAAAAGAAGAAGAATGGAAAAAGTTAATAAGAGAATAGAACGATTCAACAGAACTTACAAGTTGCAGAAGTTTAAAGTTGGAGAGAAAGTATTATTAAAAACCAATCCAGTGGGAAAACGTATTGATAATACTGCGAAAAATTTCTTCAGATTATATGATGGATCTTACACTTTGCTAAGACAAATTGGCAAACAGACTTTCATTGTGTATGATGACACAAGACAGAAAGAATTGGGCAAATATCATGCCAGATCATTAAGGAAATTCTAAGAATGTATAACTAGGTCACTGTGACAAGCTAAAGGAGGACGTGTATTAAAGCAGAGACTGCGAAGCGAGCAACAAATCAAGATGCATGGGAGGGGAATAATTGTTCAGCCCACCACACACAAGGTTAAATTGAATAATAGTTTATTCATTATTATGAGCATAATGTAAAAAATATTGTATTGTAAAATATCGGTATGGAGAACCATACATGACTTCCATGTTCTAAGATTTCTATTTAAAATCACATTCGAAATGAAATATTTCCATAGAAACTACTTCTTTCTACTTATTGCTTCAGCCTTAAACCACAGTACTGTGGTAACTAACGTATACCACCTCACGTTTTTGCACTCGATTTTCACTGAGATGGAAGTCGATGGCACTGTCGAAAATTCTGGTTTTGCAGAAAACATTGGACAATGGCTAAACAGCCCGGGAAGGAATTTTAACAAAGAACTACTTCTTTGTTGCCGATAACGTAGTACACATACAAAAAATTCTCTCCTCCCTCTTCAACTACAATTTTCATTAATAGAAAATTACCCCCACCCCGTTCAACTAGCCTCTTCATTTATAGATATTTCATCTACGTTTCTACAGTGGATTATTATGAGCTTCTTATCAAGATACATAGTTATCAAAATTAAGTACTTTACTCTTGTTAAAATATAAAACTTTGCTGGTAAACTACCGCTTTCTCTAAACCGATCTTCATCAAAATCAATAGAGCTTCAGTCCTCTACAATTCAGGGCTGTATGCAAAACATTATTTGATTATGTTTAAATTTGCGGCTCTTATCGTTTGCCATAGTAAATACCCTTGTTAAAAAATAAAATGTTGCCGGTAAACTACCCCTTTCCCTTTATCGATCTCCACCAAAATCAACAGGCCTTGAGATCTCTACAATTTAGGAACGTATGCAAAAAAGTATTTGATTCTCTTTGAACTTACGGCAGTTATCGATCGTCATAGAAGAAATTACTCTTGTTAAAACTAAAAAGTTGCAGGTAAACTACCCCTTTCTCTAAACCGATCTTCACCAAAATCAAGAGGCCTTCAGACCTCTACAATTCAGGGCTGTATGCAAAACATTATTTGATTCTGTTTGAATTTGTGGCTCATATCGTTTGCCATAGTAAATACCCTTGTTAAAATATAAAACGTTGCTGGTAAACTACCCCTTTCCCTTAACCGATCTTCAACAAGATCAACACCTTGAGTTCTGTATAACTCAAAAAGGTATGCAAAAGAGTAGTTGAATCTGTTTGAATTTACGGCTCTTATCGTTTGCCATGGAAAATACCCTTTTAAAACATACAACGTTGCAGGTAAACTACCCCTTTTCCTTAACCGATCTTCACCAAAAACAACAGGTCCTGAGAACTCTACAATTTAGGGCTGTATGCAAACAATTATTTGATTCTCTTTAAATTTGCGGCTTTTATCTTTTGCCATAGAAAATACCCTTTTTACTTCCATATTCCTTAAGGAATGGAAGTATGGTGATGGCAAAAAAAATCGTGTTCGAGATTATTGCAGATTCTGATTCTACTACACTCAAAACATGAAAAAAAGTCGTTTTCCGAAAAGTGTCTGTGTGTGTGTCTGTCTGTCTATCTGTGTGTCTGTCTGTGTGTCTGTCTGTCTGTCTGTCTATCTGTAGATTTTTTTTCTATGGCAAACGATAACTGCCGCAAATTCAAACAGAATCAAATAATTTTTTGCATGCAGCCCTGATTTACAGAGTACTCGCGACCTATTGTTTTTGGTGAAGATCGGTTGAGGGAAAGGGGTAGTTTACCAGCAACGGTTTTTTTTTAGCAAGGGTAATTTTGTTTGTTTGGCAAACGATAACAGCCGCAAATTCAAACAGAATCAAATAATGTTTCGCATACAGCCCTGAATTGCAGAGGTCTCAAGATCTGTTGATTTTGGTAAAGATCGGTTAAGGGAAAGGGGTAGTTTACCTGTAACGTTTTATGTTTTAACAAGGGTATTTCCTATGGCAAACGATAACAGCCGCAAATTCAAACAGAATCAAAAGATTATTTGCATACAGCCCTAAATTGTAGAGTTCTCAAGACCTATTGTTTTTGGTGAAGTTCGGTTGAGGGAAAGGGGTAGTTTACCAGCAACGTTTTCTTAACAAGGGTATTTTCTATGACAAACGATAACAGCCGCAAATTCAAACAGAATCAAATAATATTTTGCATACAGCCCTGATTTGTAGAGTACTCAAGACATATTGTTTTTGGTGAAGATCGGTTAAGGGGAAGGGGTAGTTTACTAGTAACGTTTTATGTTTTAACAAGGGTATTTCCTATGGCAAACGATAACAGCCGCAAATTCAAACAGAATCAAAAGATTATTTGCATACAGCCCTAAATTGTAGAGTTCTCAAGACCTATTGTTTTTGGTGAAGATCGGTTAAGGGGAAGGGGTAGTTTACCTGCAACTTTTTACGTTTTAACAAGAGTAAAGTACTTGAAAATTTATTTAAACTTTTTGAAACAATGGTAATTGTTAAAAATAAAATAATTTTGTTGCCAGGCAATAAAATTATAATTTTTCATTTTAATGTAAATCATGTATAAAAGAAAATATATCGCGCTTGGCAGGCGATATTAAGATTTAAATATAAATCTTAGAATATGGAAGTCATGTATGGTTCTCCATACCGATATTTACTACCATATTCCTTAAGGAATGGAAGTATGGTGATGGCAAAAAAAATCGTGTTCGAGATTATTGCAGCTTCTGATTGTACTACACTCAAAACATGAAAAAAAGTCGTTTTCCGAAAAGTGTCTGTGTGTGTATCTGTCTGTGTGTCTGTGTGTCTGTAGATTTTTTTTCTATGGCAAACGATAACTGCCGCAAATTCAAACAGAATCAAATAATTTTTTGCATACTGCCCTGATTTGTAGAGTACTCACGACCTATTGTTTTTGGTGAAGATCGGTTGAGGGAAAGGGGTAGTTTACTTGCAACGGTTTTTTTTTATCAAGGGAAATTTTTTTTTTGGCAAACGATAACAGCCGCAAATTCAAACAGAATCAAATAATGTTTCGCATACAGCCCTAAATTGTAGAGTTCTCAAGACTTATTGTTTTGGTGAACATCTGTTAAGGGAAAGGGGTAGTTTACCTGTAACGTTTTATGTTTTAACAAGGGTATTTCCTATGGCAAACGATAACAGCCGCAAATTCAAACAGAATCAAAAGATTATTTGCATACAGCCCTAAATTGTAGAGTTCTCAAGATCTTTTGTTTTTGGTGAAGATCGGTTAAGGGAAAGGGGTAGTTTACCTACAACGTTTTTTTAACAAGGGTATTTCTTATGGCAAACGATAACAGCCGCAAATTCAAACAGAATCAAATAATTTTCTGCATACAGCCCTGACTTCTAGAGTACTCAAGACCTTTTGTTTTTGGTGAAGATCGGTTAAGGGGAAGGGGTAGTTTACCTGCAACGTTTTTTATCAAGCGTATTTTCTATGCCAAACGATAACTGCCGCAAATTCAAACAGAATCAAATAATTTTTTGCATACGTCCCTGAATTGTAAAGGTCTCAAGGACTTTCGATTTTGGTGAAGATCGGTTAAGGGGAAGGGGTAGTTTACCAGCAACCTTTTACGTTTTAACAAGAGTAAAGTACTTGAAAATTTATTTAAACTTTTTGAAACAATGGTAATTGTTAAAAATAAAATAATTTTGTTGCCAGGCAATAAAATTAAAATTTTTTCATTTTAATGTAATATAATATTTTTCATTTAATACGGCAATAAAAAGGCAGGTAAGACACAAACACACACACACACACACACACACAATTCACGTTATTTCTGGCCTCACTCATGTTTATTTTCTTACGTTTGCACGCTTTTTAAATTGAAAGTGCCGAAAGCCACACCAACATAACGCGTGCAAGCCGAAAAAATGGACATCAATTTGCTTACTGGCGAAGCTAGTAGTTAATGAATGGGTAGGCAAAAATCTTATCTTAAATTTTTTTTAAGGAATCACTAAATGGACGGTGGGTCAAATCGGACGCTGAGGTAGAGTTTGCTGTAACCGAATGGTTCCACAAACAGCCGTAAGAATTTTACTAGCAGGGAATCTACAGGTTAGTGCAACAGTGGAACTCATGTCTTAATGTTATTGGAGACTTCTTTTAAAATCGTTGAATAAAAAATGCTTTACAGCTCTATACGTGTGTCTATTGAACAATCCTTGTATTAGTCATACACAATAATACAACTGATTGAACTTCAAATTTTAAAACTTGATTAGTTTCTATATATATGTTTAATGTTACAAATAATTCAAATAACAATCTTGATCATCTGTTAGTTCAGCGGAATAACAGTGACTCTTTTAATAACCGCATAAAATAAACACTTAGAAACAACACAGGCGCTTTAACTAACTGTTTGGACCACAGAAGTGAGGCATGCCTCAACGCTCTATGTGTACAGCGCGGGACAATCCCCCCTCCCTACACTTCCCTATCACACCACTACATTGCTTACATACGATGTATACAAAAAACGCTGAGGCAAGTTCAGGTTGCCTCATTCGCTTTAAACGAACTATGCCGAATCTCACCTGTCACCATCTAGCGGTCGCTCAATAAAGCACGTTTCGGTTTAATAAATTTGACAGTCGCAGTAACAATGTATAATCTTTACGTTATGTAGTTCATACGTATTTATAATTTTTATTCTACAGAATTTTTTAGGGTAGGCATTGTCTCAATTGCCTCCATGTAACTTCGCCTCTGATATATATATGTGTACAACGTTATCGGCAACAAAGAAGTAGTTTTTGTTAAAATTCCTTCCCGGGATATTTGGCCGTAGTCCAATGTTTTCTACAAAACCAGACATTTCGGCAATGCCATCGACTTCCATCATCAGTGAAAATCGAGTGCGATAACGTGAGGTGGTATACGTTAGTGACCACAGTACTGTGGTTAAGGCTGAAGCAGTAAGTAGAAAGAAGTAGTTTCTATGGTAATATTTCATTTCGAAAATGATTTTAAATATAAATCTTAGAATATGGAAGTCATGTATGGTTCCCCATACCGATATTTAAAATATAAAATGTTGATGGTAAACTATCCCTTTCCCTTAACCGATCTTCACCAAAAACAATAGGACTTGAGAACTCTATAATGTAGGGCGGTATGCAGAAGGGTAGTTTATTCTGTTTGAATTTGCGGCTGTTATCGTTTGCCATAGAAAAAAATTACCCTTGATTTAAAAAAAAAACCGTTCCTGGTAAACTACCCCTTACCCTTAACCGATCTTTACAAAAAACAACAGGTCTTGAGTACTCTACAAATCAGGGCTGTATACAAAAAATTATTTGATTCTGTTTGAATTTTCGGCTGTTATCGTTTGCCATAAAAAAATTACCTAGTGGTCACAGTAAGAAGATATGAGTTCAAACTAGTTCCTTTTTTTTCTTGAGAAAACATATAATCCTCTCAGCTATAGTGAGAAACGCGTATAAATTTGCTTATCAAAATATGACTTAAACATGGAAACACAACTTTCCACTTCCGCAGAGCAATTGTTTACATTCCCACGGGCGCTTACTCAAATTCTCCTCTCTCAAAAATAAAACAGCGTATTACGTAAACAAAGACAGTTGTTGCTTTTCATTGTCCTTAAAGATTTAGGAAAGCGCAAAGTAGAAACAAATAATTGTGTATTTCATTGGTTATACCTTCTGTTTGAATATAATTACTAAAAAATAGCTACTTAATTTTAAGATTTGAGTAAACACAATCGCATTCATTTACCTAGTATAGAATTAATTTATTTAACAAAATGACATATTTTCGTGTATGACAGAAGTAAACATAAACGTAAAACGAAGTAAGTAAACAATGGAATCTAAATGAAACGTAATCCTTTTAGGAAGGTAGATAAAAAATTTTAAACGTTTTAATTTACATCTGAGCTGTGTACTACTATTATAAACTGTATACCAATGTATATAGTGTATACATTATAAATGTTTAAAGTAGCAACTGTATTGATTAAAAATTTAATAATACACGCTATTTTGTTAAATATTTTCTTTACGTCGTAAAAGCCTCCATAAAAACAAGTTGTAGTTACTGAATAATATGAATGAGACATTAATTGAGTAATTCCTAACTACTATTCTGTATACTGAAAATGTTTATTCGGACCTCATGTGTACATGTTTTTGTTATTGATTTCAAGCAAATAATTTCAATTCTCCCTAGAAAATAAATTAATTTTGGAATGAAGAAAGGCAAACTAGCTGTAACATATACCGGTCGTTTCGTTGCAACGCTAGAAGTCTTCACAGTTGTCTGGCAAGTTGGTTTGTTACCCATTATATTGTCTTCCATAACGTTATCAATTTTTTTTCAGAGGTACTCAAAGATCAGTTTAAAAAAAAGAGTTTTAAATTAAACCTTTTTATTAGTAGTTGTATATATATTACAACGATATTTGTTGCTGTGCCCCCAACTTCTTGTGAGCTATTTAATTTTGCAACATTACTTACGCTATAAAATTATGATAGGTGTAATCGTAATAATAATAACCCAGTGTAATATGGTTTAAAATCATTTAAAAATTTATTAATCAAAAATTTCTTATTTGGTTACGATTTAAAATATCATTATTATTTGCTTGTGTGTGTAGCCGTAGCACACATCTAATTATTACATACACGTGATAATCTCGTATTACACATAGACATACACAATACATAATACATAGATATGTATTATACATAGACAATCTTATATTATAATAAACAGTTATAATTATCTAATATTGCTTTCAGCTTGCTCATTAGTGTGATAATTTTTAGATTATATAATTTCTTTCTAATGATCTAATTTCTTTTGAATATATTCCATATGTATTGCTTTGTTTTCTAATAAAATTTTACTAATTACTTTTATATTAATTTAAATATCAATGACTAAGTTATTGATTCAAAATTTTAGTTTAAATTATTTTTAAAATATTACTCTAATGACTATACAAATAAATATTTACATTTGCAAAATTTATTAATTCATCTTTCAATTAGATTGTCTCTCTTTTTACATCCTTAATTATATTGTCTTTATGTGAGTTTTTGTTTTACAAATACATGGTTGTTTTTCACCTTATTGTCGTGGTAAATAGGCAACGTGTCCTCTTCAGTCCTAAGTCCTCGATCCTGGATGCTCCTTTGTAGTCGTGTAGTCCTGGAGTCCTTGATCCTCGTCCTTCGGATCCTCTCCTCGTCCGTCGCCTTGTCCCCTACACTGGATTCTATTTCATGTACTTCGCTGCTCAAGTTGCAGGTGCTCTCACGAAAGTGATCAGTAGTCGTGAAGAACCTCCGGCTGCTGCTGTGGTTGATCGAGAAAGAGTTGTTGTTTCTGGGCAGAACCTCCGTCTCATGTATTTATACCCTAGGGCGCAAAAATCATGTTTCGACAATATTCTGCATGTCAGAGTCTGTCGTTGGCGTCCCTTTTTAAACACGATTCTTTTCACAATTAATTCGCTTGTCTTCGCGATATGCGAAATCTTTTGCACATTAACTTATATTCATCTTGTCGGTAATTTTTATGTGTTCACTGTGTATAAAACGTTTCTTCCTAGCTTATTTAAAATAAGTTTTATTTATATTTATTTTCACTATAATCGCAATTTTTATCCTTTTCGCACTATATTTTATACACATGTGCGTCTTATTTTTATGCACACTTTGGCATATTTGGTTTTGTAATATTATGCACACAATCTTTACAAAATAAATAAATTCACATAATTAATAGCGTCCATTAAGGGTACGCTTTGCAGGAATCGACAGGTCTCACACACACATGTAACATACACGTGTACACACAGACATAGCGGAGTGGTATGCTCTGTCCCAACGTGAAAGTTGGTCGTCTCTTTTACAGTTCAGATTTAAATCTGAATTATTATTTCTAACAATATGAATTATTTATTCACTTTAATTAATTATTTTAATTACTTTGTGCAATGCACAGTACCATATACATTTCTACTGTTGCATTATTTACCTGCTTAATAAATAAAAATTTAATAAACAGGTTTATTAAATTTTTCCCTTTTTACATTAGACAAATAGTACAGTAAATTTTACTTCCATGTTAGTTAAGGAAATGGAAGTATGGTGATGGCAAAAAAATTTTAAACGTTTTAATATACATCTGAGCTGTGTACTACTATTATGAATTGTATACCAATGTATACCACGTCCCTATTTTCGTCTTTCTGATAGTGCCGATGCAAGTGATTTTTTTGCCGGTTGTTTTTACATCTACATAGATGATCAAAGCTTTTGACAGACATTTTTTATCGCTACTGATATGTATTTTCTTTTGTTTTATTTCTAATTTGTTAATTTGTTATCACGACTCAAACACTCCTTTAAGGTTGTTATAGGCTGTTACCATTTTCTTTTGTAATAATTTCTCATAACTCATACTTTAGTTGGTTTCTACCATCTGTACAATCTTACCATCCGTTGACAGTGAAACTTTTTTTTACTAAAATATCTAATAAGCGTGACGCACCGTAATAAGAATAATTTCTTTTCTTTTATGTTAATTGCAAACAAGTCTCTGCAGTAAATTCGACCCTTGCTGTATTTGCCCATTGTGAACATATTTCAGATTGGAAAATTTTACTACTCTGATTGGCACAATTAAAACAACAAAGCATGTGTGTGTGCACCGCGAGCGCACATGCGTGCGCGCACCAGAGTGCGTGCTAGTGTGCATACAGCTGCGCGCTCGCACTGACACCCAACACGCAGACTGCAATGCAGGACATATGTCGGCTTAAGCTGTACGGTGTGAGTCTGTACGCGCGGCCGGCACATGTGTGTGCACGCGTGAATGCGGGTTGGATTCAATGCAAGGCGCGGATGCAAGGCGGATTCAATGCACTGGCCCCAACACAAACAGCAAACAGCGCGCCAGCATGTGTCCGCCAAACGGGTGTGATGCCCGAGTCCTAATCGTAACAATCAAACCAGTAAAATTCCCATGAATCTCGAGTATTTCACAGTGTGTAAATAGGCCACAAGATGAATTTACCTGCGGAGACAAATGATACGTCCGTGATCGTTGATGGTTTGAATTAAAATAAATAAAATTAGTTACATTTTGGTGAATTGCCTGGAAATGGAAAAGTATTGTTATTAGCAATTACAACAATACACGTAAATTTTAATATTTTTCTATAAATGGCTTATTGCTGTGCACGGATTTAGTTCTTATCTCATTAATCATTGGTCGTAACACCTCTGCTTCTAACCATATCTGACAAGACAAAGGCTAATCGAGCCCCGCGGCGGCCTTTGATTTTGATCATTTTGGGCCTTGTATTTTATAGGTAAACATTTTATAGATTTTATTAAGAAGTTAATTTACATAAATATTAATAAGTTTTGACAAAACACATACAAGAAGACATACCAAAAAAGTAAAGTCAAATATTCATATTAATCAAGCTACAAATTAAGTTACATAAAAATTAAATGACGATGAATGTTTGGAAGCCTTAATTTTACTGAATAAATTTGTTACATAGTACGATGAAGATGCAGTGTTTCTTACAGTAAACAAAATTTTTGAGTGTTTCTTTCTGTAAAGGTTTGCAGTGTTTTCTAACTCATCGATGATCGACAATGGTTTTCTTTTATAAATTTCAATTTTGATAAACTTTTTTCACTTAAAGCCATACTAAAACAAATTGTCAATAAAATACTCTGATATGAGACATAGGTTAGGAAAGGATTCAATGAAGTCCTGTTTGACAACAAACTGAATAACTTTCTTGACTTTCCATGTAATTTCTCTTTCTACAGTAACATTAATAGCGCGTACGTGTCGTCAAAATCTTATTATGTACAACTTCTTCTTTATGATAGTCACCATGTGTTTGGTTACAAGTACACCAGCTGCACTCCTGAATGCAATAAAAATTATGAGAGGACCCTTAAGAGTGGCAGTAAGAATTCCTACCTGTCGTTTGCCTCCGTGACCAATAATACGTGCTACAGAAAGCCCCGTTTCATCCAAATTAAACTGAAGATTACCCAAAAAATTAAACTTTAAATAAAGTCTTCGCAAATCAAAACGTTTCTGTACTTTCTCTTTACTAAAACCTCTTACCTTTGGATATAAAGTTCCAGTTGGTTCAAGTATTCCTAACAAACGTTTAAATATGTTTATAAATGTATTTACCAATTCCTAAAACCTTGTCCATTTTTTAAAGGATGTTTGATGTGGTTTCTTGTGACCAATTGGTATTCCATCCTTCTGACATCTAATCGTGTAACACCATAATGAAATGATTCCATTTCTAAAATATAGCTTGCCAATTCTTCTTCTAGTTCTGTACTGAATAATGATTTACGAACCTATGACTCCGATGTCGCAGTACTAGGTTTACTAGACGTCTCAGGAACTAGTCGAAATAGAGTAGATCTGAGTAGTCCAAAAATTTTAGCAAACTTTAGGAAACTTATTTGCTTTTTGCGGACTTTATGTGCAGCCAACATTATATTTTTGGATCCCAGTTTGGTTAGCCGGTTTCTCATCTGAGGCATATTTGTAACGAAAACATTAGAAGTTCTTTCAAACTTGTAATTATAATTTTTTGTTAAGCTTTTTATATAACTTACCTGTTTTAGAATTGTTATCTTTTCAATATAGGAATCATAGACCATTCTGTTTTTGGGTATTTAGAGTGACACAACCTGAGTTGCTTAAAAATTGGTTCATACAGATTACTATCAATTATTTTTGTATACAGATTGAGATTGACTTTTTAATATATTAGAGTATTTTTATCCATTATTATTTGCTTATAAAATTTTACAAATTGTTGATTTGGCGTTTTGATTGAGAGTGTTAAATTAAGACGAATGTAAATAATACAACAGGCATTATAGAGTACTGATAAAATATGCAAACAATATGGGATAGTGGGGTTATTGCCCCTCTCACCATGGTGGAATTAAGTATTCTTCTTACGTTATACGCGTTTTATGTTATTATATTGTAACGACGGCCTACTCGATCGTCGTAGGTACAGCGGAAAAAAAATTACAAGACACCAATTAAGTCACTATCACCAGCTTTAATTTTTACAGTTAAACAGTTCGTAATTAACAACACAGTCTCCTACAACCAATCAAATATAAATTGTTCACACGCAGTAAAATGTCTCTAATATTAAACACAATTGTATTACAATCATACCGCCCGATTATAAAATGGAACATTTTACTAATAACTACTTGAACGTACACAGTAATCTCGCCCGATCATAACTCGAACCGCTCTGTAAATCTATCGCCACTATACTGAACTTATGGCCGGTGCCGCCATGTATTTATACCCACGCTCACAGGCGAGAACATTCCTAATTGCGTCTTAGCGCCAGTGTACTACGTAATTAATTACTGCCTTGACACAGTCCGCGCAGATGGCGGCCTCGAGAAGACTCTCGCAAATGCGTCTACAATCACGTATGCCACACACATTAGAGCGAGATTCTTCTGGCACATTCGACAAACACGTAGATTGTTCTGTGATGCCGTAACAATATATTATTAACAAAAACTTTAATGGTATTTCTTTTAAACCGATTGTTAGAGATACTGATTAATATACGGCCATATAATATGAGTGTCTGTGTTTCGTTACAATCTATTTATCAAGCACGTAACTGAGTAAACATTTAGACGTTTGTGTGATAAATAATCTACATGTAATTCCAATTTATTTTATATTTTCATAGAATTTTTCTTCTATAATTATCAATGTTTTAAATATTTCAGATTATACACAACATTTTATTGTACTGTAGGCATATTGTGTAAAAAACCATTTAAAAGTTATCGTTAAATTTAAATTTATGTACGGGTTTACTTACGTCAATAAAAAGTATATTTTATAGCTTCTCATGTTTTATTTAAGTTCCTATGAGAATATTGTTTGTTAAAAAAGATTGCACATTTAATTTGTTTATTTTGTATATTTAATTCAGTGTTCCTGTTTTTAATAAGAACGTGAATCTCTCTGAGCAGAAATTCCAGCTTACGTCTTGATGAGTACAGCGTAACGTCAGAAAGAAGTGAAAGGACTTTTTAAGGATTTATTCAAGCATAGAGACACAGCGTTGAGAACCCTTGTGCATACACCGCATTAACATTTGAAAGTATGATACATAAAAATGTAAAATACGGTTTCAATGTGTACGTTCTCCGCAAAGTGAGGGGTGTCATATGCGGCATTGCCACTCTTCGTAAGTACCCTTACACTAGAAATGTGTTTGTAAAAGTAAATCAAGTGCCCTTACACTAAATGTGAAAGTTTGTTCCGTGCGGTTATAAAGAAAATTTGGTAACAATGCACGCTGCAACAAGTAGCCTACAACATTAGCACAGTTTCCTTTTTCAGCTACACAGAAAGAATATGTCTGTGAAAAAATATTAAAAAATTTAAACTTTTAGTGGAAGTAATGTTACCGCATAATGTTGAAAAATTAATTGTAAACAATAAAACCCAAAAAATATAAATTTAAAGTTAATTAAAATTTTATTTAAATTACTATCAGTAGATAGAGTAAAATTTTAGGCAGTGAAATAGTGTGGGGTCGTTTCACTGTACACTTAATTACCTAAATGTTTGCTACATAGGCGAAATTATTTTTACTCAAAATTAGAAAAAAATTGTTGTTTACGTTAAAAGTAATAATTTTACTGTTTATTACGCTTGTTAATTTGCATGTTAATGACACTAAAAACATTTATTTCTAATTATTTCTATTTTTATAACATTAATACTGTTGGTATTAACACTTTGGGCGTCAGCGCATACTTACGGGCGCGCGCACACACACACACACACTCACACGCACAGGCGAGCGCGCGCAAACGCACACAAATCTTACAAAAGTATATTCCTATCTTTTCTGACGTTAGCCTGCAGATCACATCCTATATATTATGATATTTATTATATAATGTACATAATGTTCCAAAAATATGGTTCTAAATTTAAGGAATGACTAAACATATTAAGCTGAACGAAAAGTATTCAATAAAATTATGCTGGAAAACTTCGTTTCTCGTTAGGTTACGTTAAAATGTGTACATTAAAAAAATCTTAATTACTTCAGAACAGAATGAGATGTAAAGTAGGAATTTGGTAAACATAATAAGTGTACCATTTCTTATAGGTACAGAAGTAACCAAAATGGTGTCTTAAAATTGACAAAATGGCGGCTGATTGAAAATTTATTTCTGAATACTAATCTTAAAACAAAAAATTTCTTATGGCATATATATTAGTCCTTCCATTTTTAACCCAATGGCATCTGATAAAGTAATCCTTGTTTATAAAGCAGAATATGTAATCCTTGTTTATGGAATTTAGATAAACAATAACGGATAAATTACGTTTCTTCATAACAAAACATTTGGCCTATTCTTCCCATAAAAACATTGTAGTGTATTTGTATTTATTATTTGTACATTATTTTCCCAGGATTAGTTGCAGGAGTAGCTGTTTAAACTTACTTTAGGTTGTTTAAGATGATTTAACAATTTTAATTCTTCTGAATATCACTGTATTCAGCCACATAGCCACTCATAGGGCAACATACTCATTTTTAGTAGTAAAGAATAATTATGTAGACCTTGGTCCATATTTTATAAAATAGAAGTAAATACATATATATTTAAATTTACGTAAAGTAGAATTTGAGAATCAGAAAAAATAAAGCATTTCTTTAAGTTTTTAATGACGCAGAAAAAATATGTTTCTTATATGGAAAGAAGCCAAATGCTTCGTTAGGAAAGAAATATGATAATCATAATACTTTTCACTAAAATTTTATCAAAAGGTATCTCTCATTTAAAAATGAAAATGAAATAATCTAATTTAATACAATGTTTTTGTCACAAGTATCGGCCGTCGTTTCATTTAGAATCAAAATTTCAAACACCTGCCATTTTGAAATATTTTAATCTACGCCCACATGCACACACGCGCGTGTGCCTATATATATTGCGTTTTTCCAACAACATGTAATGTAGTTTTCTACATCTTGGTTTACAAACCATACGATCTTTCCAATCATTCTACTTCAGATTCTTTGCCATCCTACTTTCTTTCTCTGTGCCATTGCATTCCTTATAGCTTCTGGACAATCTTCCGCGGCCTTCATCTTTTTCCTTTAACTTCCATATTCCATAAGGAAATGGAAGTATGATGATCGCAAAAAAATTGTGCTCAAGACAGGGCTGATTCTGATTGTACTACCGCCAAAACATGCAGAAATGATATTTGCTGAAAAGTCTGTGCGTGTTTGTGTGTAGAATTTTTTCTATCGCAAAAGATAATTGCCGCAAATTCAAACAGAATCAAATAGTATTTTCTATATCTACCTAAGATATAGAGGACTTAAGGTTTATTAATTTTGGTGAAGATAGGTTAAGGGGAAGAGGCAGTTTACCTGCAACGTTTTATGTTTTAAAAAGAGTAAAGTACTTAATTTTGATAAATAAAGTATCCTGAAAAGAAGGTCATAATAATCCACTGTAGAAAGGTACTTGAAATATATATATAAACGTATCTTCCCATCAGTTCACCATCATGTTACAGGAGGCATCAATTCTTGAATTTTTTCGACCCCACTATATAAAGATTACTAATTATCAGAGGCATTTTATTTTACCACCATCAGATTCAGTGATAAAAACCGCATAAGAAAAGTACCACATTTTTTGTTTATACATTCATAACAATAACCTCCAATTCTAACACAACAGTTTTCTTCAGTTATACACATCAATTGCGCAACAGAAGATTCTAAACCTTTAACAGGTCGCTCCAATTGTTACTCTGTATTCAGGTGTAAGAATTGATGAGTCAATGATGTAGAATTGGGCTGTATAATTATTTTATACACTTTGGTCCCCCCACCACTGACTTATTCGTTCATTATTTTCAAGGACTTTCTCAGAAGCAACCTGCAGTAAACATCCTGTGTTTTGGCTATCGTACTATAAACGGTATTTCTAATCACACGATGTCTGTCTTTCTCTCTCACTCACTCTCTCTGCCTAAATGTAAACCAGAAAGTCTCAACAGCTTCATAAGTAACACGTTATACGACACATTACATGCAGAATCTTATACAACCTCAGTTGTGTTTTAACTATTCCAGTGTAACAGTGTCGTAGTTAACATTAATTCGCCATATTCCCAACAGATCCCAGTTCCATTGAATTTTTGCAAAATAAGCACATTCGTTATCACAATTAGCAGTGCGATCGCGGTCATTTAACTATGTTATATACACACGAGAATAATTCTGACAGATGGATGGCAGTGTACGAAATAAGATTGTCGCACGTAAATTGCATTGCGCAAGGGCACTTGGTCACAAAAATCGAAATTACTGTTTGATACAGTTAGGACTATAGTTTTTACCTACACTTATGGTGGTGAGTATACAACCACAAGGTTTTGCGCTGACAAGGTCGATGTCTCCCCGTACTGCTACAAGACTGAAAGCGTTATTACGCGTTAAATCTGTGCTCCATAATCCCGTAGTAGTACGGGACGGTCATTCGCGGTCCGGATTTTTTAGATCCTGTAATTGGGGTACATACGCAATCGATCAAGTCATTATGGACCGCCGTTAAACGTCGCAACAGGCGTGAATGCGAAAAAACTAACCAAACAGCTTTATTCATACCTCTGTTATATAACATATAGAGATATCGATAAGAAAATTATTTATTTTCCAAAAAATGTGGACATTCTTGCATAGTAACCGCCTAAATAGTTATTAAATGAGTATTAGGTTTTAGTATAAGTGGTTAGCTTTATACATACTAATTTTGTGCTGTGTATAATCTACAGATGTTAATTGAATTGAAGCTAACTCACTTAAAATACGTTGCAAAAACTCCCTTATCCGGGTCAATTGGGGCCAATGTGGATGATATAAAATGCTGATATGAGAATTACAAAAGTAGGGAAGGCCCAAAGAAATGAGAAAACACTATGCTGTACATTATTTGCATACATCACAAAAAAAGATAGGCTACATTCAAAAATAAATTTTTATAATAGGCCTACCTGAATGTATCATCAGTGGCGTAGCTAGGCTTTATGGCGCCCGGGGCAAGGAGATCGTCGGCCGCCTCTCCTTTATAATTAAAAGGGGACAAAAGAGCAAAAATGACGGCCAATCCAGTGAAACAAAGTACTTAATAAATACAAATGTGTAGCTTTTTGTAAGAAAACACGTCCAGCGATTTAATCAATTTAAGTTTACTAAACGATCTTTAGCAAGAAACCGCAGACACTGGTAAAGTAAGAAAATGTTTTAAAGCTGTTGCTAGTGTTGTAGGCTTCTAATCCCATTGAAGAAATGTATTGTAACAGGCCCTGAGGTGTAAAGTTTATTTATTCTCCATCAAATGTTGCCCTTTTTAATAAAAGTATGACTTTCTTTAAGTCACTGAACAATTCTACACTGTTTAGGTAATGTGGATACAGTTTTTCAAGCACTGTGCACTTGATATTGATTTGGGAAAGCTGTTCCTTAAAATGTATATCCCCATAATTTACGTACGCCTCAAATTTACAGAGGAATCCAAAGCGTTTTCTTAACTCTTTTATGTTAGAGAAACGGCTTGAAATTTCAACTGACAGTTTGTCCAAAATTTTTATAAGAGAACGTCGCATTTCTTGCCGAACAGTTCGCATTTAATGCAGAATCGTCTGCATACTCTCCTGGCATTCTGCGCTTTCTTCTTATCCTTTATGTGATACTGGCACCCCATTCATTACATACCTGCTCTGCCTTAGTAATGACATTGTTACACGACTCATTCCTCCAAACTTTTAATTTGCCCGTTAGCGTCTCCAGAAGTGTCAATGCTTGAATAAAGCTTGTTCCTTTGGTCTGCAAGATTTTCTGGATTGTGTCTATAGAAGAAAGAATATCTGTCCAGAAAAAGAGCAAGGTTACAAAATTAAAGTTTTCTATCACATTAATTATTAATGGTGCATCTTCCTTCGTATCAACTGTTTCAGTCGGTGTATTTATCAGTTTCTCCACCGCAGCGACCACTTCATCCAGCTGAGTGGATATTGCTTTCACCGCATCAGTTTCTGAACTCCACCTGGTATCACAATGTCTTTTTAGAGTAATATTTACGAAGTCTTTAAAAACACTCCATTTATGAGTGGAACAGGAAAAGAAAGTGAATAGACGTTCTACTGTCCCAAAAAATGTCACTGCCTGAACATTTTCATGAACTGCGTGAACTCCAACCAAGTTAAGTGAATGGTTGTCACAAGGAACAAACAAAGATAGTGGATTGAAATCTAATATTCTCTTCTGAACTCCTGAATGGATACCAGCCATTGTTGATTGATTGTCATAAGACTGCCTCTGCAACCGCTAAGATTCAATCCATCTCTCCCAAGCTTATTTGTAATAGCTTCTGTGATCCCCTCCGCTGTTTTCACTTCTAAAGGAATAAATCTATGAAGGCTTCCTTGATATCAACAGAAATGCGTTTAATTTCAAATCTATAATCTAAGATATTTGTTCTACATGTGAAGCATCTGGTGTTGTGTCAAATATAATACTAAAGTACTTCGCCTTCTTACATGCAGTAATAATATATTTTTGCGCTCCTTCTCCTAACAGGCTTATTATTTCATTTTGAATGGCTGGCGATAGATACGATATACACCCAGATTTACGAGAGACTGAATCTAAATGAGATCTCATGACAATGTACAAATTTAGCCAAGTATTTTAGCAAAGCCAGACAGTTTCCAGGATTTGGATCGTTAGTAACTGACTCTCGATGTCCTCTCAGTGCCAGATTTTGTTATGCAAAACTTTGTACTGCGGCAATGACCTGTTCGAGAACTTTTTTCACGACTTAGCTGCTTTACTCATTTGTTCCTAAGGTAGATCATCAATAAGTTCTCCTTTGTTTAAAGAACTTTCCAATCTAAAAACGCAGAGCGTTGAGCAGGACTATTTTCATAATCCTGAATACGGGGATATAAATTTCGTCACGATGAAAACACATTTTCGCTATTGAATTGGGTTCTTTGATAATTTTTTGTGTGGAAATGAAGTGCAACAAAATCAAAACGGGATTTTTTAGTTGGAGAAAAATACATACAAGTACGGTTTACCTTATCATAATGAACAGTAATTACGATGGTTGAGTATAAATAGACTAATACTGTTTACCACGCAAGGTTTATGTCAACGGAGAAGCTGCCTGGTTATGCTTCTTTTATGAAAGGAATAGTCATATCAATGAAACAAATTGTTTGTAGTTTTATAAACTGATAACAATTTTTTTAGTGTATGCTCACTTTGCCGCCCCGGGCGGCTGCCCCTCTTGCTACGCCTCTGTGTGTGTGTGTGCGCGCGCGAGCGCGAGAGAGAGAGAGAGAGAGAGAGAGAGAGAGAGAGACAGACAGACAGACTGACAGAGAGAAACAGACAGTATTTGAAAGAGTATGTCAGCACAGTTCAGGCAAAACGTTATTGTTAAGCATGCAAGTGCAGTAGGTATGGATAATCCCATTTAAAAAGCAAGCATATGAAACTCCCGCCAACAAAAGTGTGCAAGGTCACATAACAGTTGTGAATGTTTAAGTCAGAGCATGTGTCTGTAAACAGTGTGTGTGTGTGTGTGTGTGTGTGACGGGAGAGATAAGATAATTGTCGGACAATGTGTGTGTGTGTGTGTGTGTGAAGAGATAAGATAATTGTCGGACAACTGCGGGCTCCGTGCTCTGAGCGCCGAGCTGATCTATGCATAATTAGACGCGGTAACACGTGGTTGCATATCTGTTGTTCAACTCCGTAGCCAACATTAGCGGTCCTATGAAAATTTATACAATTCATTGCTAAAAGGAATTATCACACCACTAGTAAACTCCCGGAGCTGCAGACCTCTCTAACGGTTTTGAACGAAATACATTTATATAAATATATATTAACACTTTCACTGTGAACTTACTTTTAGGTTTTGATTACCCAGACGTTTTGACGTTGTATTCGTCTTTCTCAATGGGTTTTTAAATACTGAATGTCTGTACAGTAACGGTTATGGGATGTGGGTGTGTGTGGTGGGGGTTGCTGGTGGGAGGGAAATGGCGCTGGGATTCAAATTGTGTGTAGGTATCAGTGTATCGAAAAGTATGTGTGATCTGTAATGTAATTGTTCATTTAATATGTTGTTTGGTTGTAGTGTGTGATATCTGTAATATGTTGTTTTGTTGTAGTACAGATATCACACACTACAACCAAACAACATATTAAATGAACAATTACATTGCACATCCTGTGTTTACGCAATTATGCAGCTCAGCTCTCGGTCTCATAATCGTATTTTCATTTTCTTAATTACAGTTGTATTTAATTAATGAGAAATCCTGAGAAAATAAATAGGATAATTCGCTAATGATCGACGTCCAAAGGCATCATTACATGCATAATAAAAAATTGCAATGTGAAAGTTGCAGGCTTCTGAAAAATGTGTAAGGCAATATTCATCCGTTACCTTTAAACAGAAGTAGACCTGAAATACTTGACTTCGGCTGATATGTTATTTTATTTCTCATTGACAGGCACAAACACAAACACACACACACACACACGCAGACCTGTAGTTTGAGAACAAACCTGTGATTTCTGTAGTTAAGTGTGATTTACAATTAATAAAAAATATTAAAAAATGAAAATAAAAATAATAATAAAATTCTTAATTTTAGTAGTGACCGTCGATCAATAAATTTTAACGATGGAAGGTGAGGGTCGGTCAATAAATATAACACAAATTTTATATTGTTTGTATCGACGTTTTGATAATATTTATTGTTATCATCAGGACCTGTGTACGGACAATACAGAAAAAGTCAAACACATAACTACCAACTAGAACCAACACCCTACTGCCTTCTAAACATGTGTTCTTTTAATTACCTCTACAGGTCAAAAGGACGCTGTACAAATGTCTTCCGGTTTATGTTTATAAATAGGGTGTGTATTGTAGGTACCTTACAGTTGTAGACAGTCATAATATTATCTAGTATTAGTTAGTTTCAAAGTAGGTATGTGTAATTAGGCTAATAATGACACATATTCGATTGGTTTTAAACTCGGTGCAGTTGTCAATCCGCGTCTTTCATATTTTACGCTTACGTAGAGAGTTTATAAACATTCCTCTCTTTGCGTGTGTGTGTGTGTGTGTGTGTGTGTGTGTGTGTGTGTGTGTGTGTGTGTGTGTGTGTGTGTGTGTGTGGCAGTTTTGTTTTACGTTGACAAAATAATAACATTTCTTACATATTATTTTACTTAAATAGGTAGACATAATTACAATATTCCAAAAACCTAATTAAAACAGTATTACAATTTAAATTATTGATAATATAATAATCCCTTAATTACGTTTGTAAATAATTATAGATCCAGTAATAATTGAATGTTTATTGGAACTGGTGCAAATAGCAATACATGTCAAAAATATGTTATAGCTGAATGCAGATGGTAAGATGTTCAATAATGTATATTATTAAAAGTTAATAATAACTACTAGTAATGAACACACTTATCCATAAATTTTGAGAATTAGGTACAAACTAACAGAACTACTGATATTACAAACACAAAATTATGGTAAACAAATTAATCATGTGACAATGGTTATTACTTATTATTTATATTGTTTTAAAATAATATTTACCGAGTACATCGTCTATACAGAGTAGTATATAGAGTAATATAGTCTATTGTTAAATTATGCAGACGTTGTCATTCACACTCTTCCTCCCTCTCACTCGCATACTCTCTCTCTCTCTCTCTCTCTCTCTCTCTCTCTATCTCTCTCTCTCTTTCTCTCTCTCCTATCAAAAACACAAGAGATCCCCCCCAACACAATCAAATCACAATTACGCATATTCCACATATCGTAGGTACAGATAATATTCATCTAGGGTTCTTTACGTTTTAGCAGCCAGGTAGGCCTATACGAATGCTTCACGCATCTACACATACTAGAGCAGACTCTATAT
This sequence comes from Magicicada septendecula, assembly GCA_034769895.1. Classification (NCBI taxonomy): domain Eukaryota; kingdom Metazoa; phylum Arthropoda; class Insecta; order Hemiptera; family Cicadidae; genus Magicicada; species Magicicada septendecula. Next base: position 119,581,635 of record CM068374.1, on the reverse strand, counting down.
ACACATGCGTGTGTGTGTGTGCGCGCGAGCGCGCGCGAGTCAAAGAGAAGTAAAATAACTTATTTCCGCGGAAGTCTTAAAAGGAATTGAATACTTAAGGTCTACTGCTGTTTAAAGGGAACGGATGAATATTATTATCTTATTCCTTTACCTTTTTCAGAAGTCTGCAAAATTTCATTTCGAAATTTTGTATTATGCCTGTAATAGTGCTTTTTTTGGTTGGGACGAACACATTTGAGAAGAAATGAATTAAGTTAAATACAACTGTAAATAATAAAGGAGAATACTATTATGAGACGGAGACCTGAGTTGTAGGCCTATGTATATAGGCCTATGTGTAAACACGGGATGCACAACGTAAGCGGGTTTTTGATAAGAAGGCAAAACTTGCTAGTCTATACTAGATAGCCGCATACCTTAAATTTGTTGACCATATGACTCGTAAATGAGCTTGTTACGCCGACTTTTCCTTAGTTGTCATTTGACAATCGATGTGACACAGTAGTACTAAAGTCGTAAATTTTGATCTAAATGAAGTCATTACTTCCAAGAAAGTAAGTAAGAATGATCCTCTATTTCTTCACGAGTGATATCAGTACAGGATGAAATGTTCAAATAAATGTATTATGTTCTGGTTGTGTACGAAGGAAAAACATCAGTCAAAGGTACATCAAAGCAAATACCTAAATCTGGAAGCACCAAAGGCATAAAATAAAACTCAACTTTTTTATAAAATTGTTATAGTTTATTTGGGGGTGAAGTTACGAGGAATTTATTGAAAATACAAAATCTGTATCTTTAGTTTCTGTATTTTGTAATGTGACAGAAATAATGTGTCTCAACACTCATTGCAAATTTTGGATCGCTTTCAAATAGTTTGTAAACTATGTTTCAAAAAAGCTGTAAACTATGTTTCAAGAAAGCTTTATATTTTGTTATCATTTATGTATATTTGCGAATAATGTTAGATACAGAGATCGATGGAAACATACATACACTGGAAAGCTATGACTAAATTATTTGTCATTTAGGTATTATGGTTACACACTTAACTAAAAAAACTGACGCAGTAGTCCAAAAATTTTAGTACTTGTTTTATGATTGCCTGCTCTACAGTTATGTTACTAATAAAATGGTAGAATAGTTGGGTTTTCGTAATAGTTTAGATAATATGAAAAATTGTCTAATATTGGAATGTAACTAACTTAATAATAAATGTATTTTGTTCTGGGACCTTACTAGTGCTGTGATAATGGTTCTAGTAATGACTTGTACTAATTTTCATTGGACTGCTAGTGTTTGCTACGAAGTTGGCGAACAGCAGATATACAGATATGAAGCCAGGTGTCTAATGATGCATAGATAAGCTCGGCGCACAGAACACGGGCTTATCAGCATCGGCGCTCTGAGGACGCTACCCAACTGCGTGCAATCGCAAGAGAACATGTACTACGTAATTCGAAACAGGCATTTGTTTATAAGAATGTGTAGTGATAATGTGTTGTGTCTACCAATATTCAGCAACAGATCTCCAGCACAGAGATAAGATTTCTCATTAATCAAATTCCCGCCAACAACATTCTTAATGTTTTAATGACACCGCAGTGAATTTTTACAAAAAGTGCTACTGTTTTGGGTGAAACATATACAAAGCTAACGTCTGAACTCATGCAATGTCTGAACTCAATGGTTAAAGAAGTGGCGGCTAAAGGCGAACGGAACTAAATCATCACACATTACCTTCACTATGAGACATGACACGTAACACTCAATAACTGCCAACTACCGCAAAAGGAAGATGTAAATTACCTCGGTATATATCTGGACCGCCGCCTTACCTGGCGAAAGCACATAATTACCAAAAACAAACAGCTCAGACTACAGTACAGGCAAATGTATTGGCTACTCGGAAGGAGATCCCCTGTAACTCTGGAAAGCAAACTCCTTATCTACAAAGCCATACTTAAGCCAATCTGGACATGGCATCCAGCTGTGGGCGAGGGGACAGCGAGTACTTCAAATATCGAGATTTTACAACGATTCCAGAATGTGGTGCTCCGAGCTATGGTCAACGCTCCTTGGTAGGTACGTACTGAATAATGTCGTAATCGAGAACGACCTCCAAGTGACTTCTGTCCGACATGAAATCAAACGATTCTTCGTTAAGTACAGTAAGAGACTAGCAGCGCACCCCAACGAACTAGCTCAAAAACTCATGGAAGATGCAGGCACCAACAAAAGAAGACTCTAACGCCACAAACAAGTGGACATTGCGGCTAGATTTATGTAATATTAGTGCTTAAGGAGGAGTGATCACTGGACAACTCTCTACATGTTATAAATACAGTATATTGTCACCAATTTTGCCAAATGTTTATTTTGTAAACAATTTGCAAAAATAAAACAAATTAAAAAAACCAAACGTGTTGATAGGCTGACGTGTTCGTACTACTAATTTATTCGAAGGCTGTTTGTATTCTTAAGGAAACCATATTAAAATAATACAGATGTTTTATGGTAATAATATAATAATAATAACTATAACGATTTTTGGGTTTAAAGTTTGTAAATAACGGTGGCGGCAGTATCATTATACATTTTGACTCGTGAAAAAGTTAATTGTCTTTTGGCGCAAACAATTCTTACTACCTCCGCTAAATCGCGAATTTCTTTGATCTCCAACAATTGGATGCCGTTGGATTCCTTTCGCTTTTCAAACCATTTACATCCTACCTTAAGGGTCTCAAAGGCTTTCGCATGAGATGCTCCAGAATTTTCAGGTTCTTCCTCTTCATCCTCAGTTTTTTCGTTGTTTACGTTAAATATTGCCTGAACGGTATCTTCGTCCGCCATCATTTGAAAACCGCCATCGTTGGCACACTATTCAAACCAGTTCACGATATCATTATTATCACACTTATTGATTGAGTAGTTGACTTTTGAAGCGACCAGCGACTCTGAAATTTTACTTATTACTATATCATTTCCTGCTTCCTCTTCTTGTGTTGCAGCGTTGTCCTTTTGTTTTTCTTCGTATTTGTTCTCCTCCTTTATCGATTTATTCCATTCTCGTTTTAAATTGCAAGTCTCAGTTAAATACAACGCGTCCACGATCATGTAGCAACAATCTTTCAAATTAATTTAAAGAAAAAAAAGACAAAAAACTATCAACATGATCGTTTTCAGCAGAGCAGCCGACGTAAAATGTTGCTTTCTGTAAACTTTCTTTAAAGCTGCAATAACGCTTTGATCAATCGGCTGAGTGGAGCCAGTGGTGGTGCCAGAATTCAATAGTGAATAAATCATTTTCTTGCTCCAACATTTCCGTGGAAGGATGTGTCGGTGCATTATCTATCACCAACAGCACTTTTCCATTTTCTTTGCCGACATTTTTGCGAAATACTTCACTTGGGGTATTAAGGTGTTGTCACACCAGTCGACAAACACTTCGGTGTTCATCCACTCCTTTCTATGAATTTTGTAAATTAAAAAGATTTTTGCATTTTTAAAACATCGAGGTTTTTTTAATTACCCATTAGGAACATTTGGGATTTTGTGTGTTCCTTGGGCAATAGAATGACCCGGTCCTTACTTATTTTAGGCTATACCCTGGGCCCTAATGTTCACGTTTAGATTCCAATGTTTTAGATGACACGATTTTCAGAAAAAGACCCGCTTCGCCCGCGTTGTACAGAACGTCTAAATCGTACTTGCCGTCTTTAAAAATTTCTGCGAATTTGTTGACAAATGAAGTCGTACTTGCAACATCTGCGGTTATTTTTTCGGCTTGACTAGGCAGCCCCGCTCTCAGCTTGCCTTGCGAAATGTTGGTAGTATATCCAAGGGACACTTATATTACTCGCAAGCTCCAAAGGGAAGTTAATAGCCGGACGGATATTACGGATAATGACCAGGCAAAGAAGAAGGACAAGAAGAAGGCATTAGGAAAATTAATTTAAAAATTATTTAAAATTATTTCCTTTAAGAAAATAAAAAATGCTGCCTGGAACGTAAGAGATATACAATATAAAACAGACGAATTGAAAACAGAACTAAAAGAAAGGAAAGTGGATGTATCAGTATTAACAGAAACCAAAAAGAAAAACTGAAAGGAAGTACAAACTTAAAATACTATACAATATTACATACTGGTGTCAACATAAATATGCGAGGAGCTCAAGCAGGAGTGGCCACTTAATAAATGAAGAATTTAAAAGGACTATAAGATGCTATGAATAGATAAGCCAAAGAATAATTTCAGTAAAATTAAGAGTGGAAAGAGCGAGTCTAACAGTGGTGGGAGTTTATGCACCGGAGGAAGGAAGGCAAAAGAATCTGATGAATTCTACTAACAACTGCAAAGAGTAATTGATAAGGTAAATAAAAATGACTTCCTCGTTATTGCAGGATAACCGGAAAGAGGACTCCATAAAAGATTTGTATTAAAGAAGAATATAAATAGAACACAATCCTGAAATTGAGACTGAGTGGGAATGTATAAAAGGTGTAGTACAAAACCCCGCAAGAGAAGTATTGGGAGCAAAGAAAATATCAAATCCTAAGCGTGGTCTAAGACATGGGATCCTGAATTATAAACATTAGTGAAAGAGACGAAGGAAGCCTACTTAAAATTCATTAACAATAGAACGGAGCAGAACAGAATTGATTCTCTTCAACTTGTTTTTGGACTGAATTGTTAGTTTGTCTTAACAGTGTAAATGGAGGAATCATAGTTGCGGGCAAAATGCTTAAGACTGATGTTTGCAGATGATCAGATTTTATTGGCCACAAATGAAGATGACCTGCAAAGGATGCTCCACTCGTTAAATAACTCTGCGAAAGAATTTAATGTGGAAATATCTGACAAAAAAAATGTATGTCTTTTAAAGGAACATAGTCGGTTAGATCAAAAATTGTTTTGGATAGTAAAATTGTAGAACAAGTCTCAGAAGTTTAGGCTGTAACCTCTCGTAGGCCTATACAAAGAATATATTAATATGAAAATATATTCTTTAGTGAAAGAGAAGAAGGAAGCCTACTTAAAATTCATTAACAACAGAACGGAGGAGAACAGAATTGATTTTATTCAACTTGTTTTTGGACGGAATTGTTAGAATTTGTCTTAACAGTGTAAATTTAACCAGATAAAAGGAATTCTGCGACGTGCTCTAAAAGACAACGCAAGGAAAGAGTCCATAATAAAATTATACAAAGCCATGGCACTTTCTACCCTTACTTATGGCTCAGAAACGTGGACAATTTCTGCTAGACGAATATCAAGAATTCAGGCTACAGAAATGAAATTTTTGCGTTCCATAGATACACAAAATTAGATATGAAAAGAAACAATCAGATAAGAGAGGAACTGAAAGTTGAAGAAGTAAACGAAATTATCAATAAGTATCGAGAAAGTTGGAAACAACACATTAGCAGAATGGCCAGTGACAGAATCCCCAAAATAGCCTTATTGTATCAGCCTATAGGGAAGAGAAGCCTGGGAAGACCCAAAAAGAGATGGTCCGACCAGTTTGGAGCCGGAACAGGCTAAACAGTGTAAGGCGTGAAGAAGAAGTAGAAGAGACTTTCGAGCTCACGAACCCCGTATCATTTAGTAAACTTGCCTAACCACCCAGCACTTGCTATAAAAGAAGAGTCTCCGCCAAGTTTTTGGTTAAAATCCACAGTTTTTTTGAATAATAGAGGGTCAGATACTACTTCACCGCTTGCTCGTTTGTATAGGAACCGTGTAAAAACACAGCCTCATATTTTGTTTTTTCCATAATTTTTCGATGTACACTTACATCCTTCCTGTCAAAATTGCATCAACTAATCAGAATTTTTCGTTACATTTGAAATGGTGGGGGTCCCTACGTCGTATCGATCAACTAAAACACGACTGGATTCACAATTTTTTAACCACTTAACAATTTCCAGTTTATTTTTAAGTGACAAAACAACTTTCTTTCTATTCGGCATTCTACAGAAGTCAAACCCATGAAATCAGACAGACCGGAACAAAACAATTGACGACCTAATGTGCGATAAATGACATGTACTAAAAAAATGATAGAACCGTAATAAGTTTCAAAGTTACGCAGTAGTAACAGCTTACAGTAACAATAGTCATTGAGCGTTATACAGTATGCGCTTGCAACGGTGGTGAGGGGGGGGTCTCTTGCAAACACTTCACATCCACTGACAAGTTCGAGTTTCACCTTACTACTGCGTTAATCATTTCCGTCTTTTCTACATTACCCGCGTACATGTTACATTCGGTAGTTCCAAGATTACGCGTGTAAAGTTTTTACTAATTATTTTTATTTTATTGTAGTGTTATTGTTATTTGATAATTATATAAGGCCTATTCACGATGAATGATGATAATAATTTTCAAACTGTTGAGGCTCCTCGAACTCCTACTTATAAAATTGAAAACAACAAAAACATTATATAAAGACAGAAAAAATAGAGGAAAAGAGATGATTTCTTTCTTTCTTTGTTCGTAGTAGCATGGTGTGTGTGTGTGTGTGTGTGTGTGTGTGTGTTTTATGGCTATCGTACGAGAATGTGCTGACGTTGTTGTTTGTGTTTTTAGTGTAACGCGCGTGAGTGAAGTGGAAGGCGATACACAGCAGGGTCTATTGACCTTGAATCTTTTGACACTCTTACAAAACAATACACTGAACACTTGAACGTGACGTGACCACAAGCTGAATATAGGTTCTAGTTTGCCAAAACAAACGGGGAATAAAAATTTCTTATCGCGCAGGTTTTAAAGTATAAAGAGACCACTGATACAACGCAGCATAGAAATAAATGTAGTTCAACAATTTTCTAGGGAAAATTAGATTAGATTAGATTTTCTAATCTATACATTTTCTAGGGAAATAGAAAAAAAGACTGATATTGAAACGAAGACAGTGCTAATCGTTGATTATGGTGTGCCAATGCTAACAAACAAATGCACATAGCAATTCAATAAACATTAATGTAATTTTACAGTATCGCTGATATAAACTTGGCTTCTTTATTTACGCTCTGCTCCAGATACAACCACGGTTCTCGCCCTGGTGTTTCAATCCTTGTCTACCCTCTTTCCTCTTCTTCCTTTGAATGGCTAGAAGTCTTAGGATCGTTGCGTGGAATGCCCATGGGGTAGTCCCTCAACGATCTGAACTGATGACTTTCGTAACGGAGTACGACGCTGATGTCGTCCTCCTTTGCCAGACTCATCTGGCTCGCTACCATACCTTCAACCTGCCATCTTACATCTGTTTTCGTCAGGATCGTCCCCAGCGGCCTGGCTGTCGCCCCTCGGGGGGGACAGCTGTCTTAGTCCACAGGCGGATTATCCCAAAGGACACTACCCCCTTTCTATACATCTCTTGTTGAAGGTTGTGCGGTGGCGATAGACGCAGGCGGATCGGAGTTGCGCGTTGTTGCGGCGTATCTCCGGCCCAGCCTGCGGATACCTCCACCGCCCGAGGAGTGGGACGCTCTCCTCGATCATCCCCTACCAACCATTATAGCCGGCGACTTAAATGCCAAGAATCCCTCTTGGAACAGCAAAGTAGCCAACGCCTACGGAAAATCTCTGTATCAGTTCGTCTCCGACGACCCGGTACTTCAAGTCGTCGGCCCAGAAGACCCTACTCACTTCCCCTTTTCCGGTCATCAACCAGACCTCCTTGACATTGTCATAGCCAAGGACTTGACCCATCACATCCAGGTCTCGTCAGTGTCGGATCTCTCATCCGATCACAATCCCCTTTTTATAACTGCCCGTGAGATGTCGGCGTCATCCCGACCTCCCGCTCAGATTGTTAGGAGAGTCAACTGGTGCTCCTACCATGACGAGTTCTCACGGCGGTTTCCATCGCTCCCCGCGGACCCGATCGTCACTTGTGACGATTTGGATCTCCGAGCCACTCATCTTCAGGAGTTGGTCCAAGGTGTCATAGATCGACACACCTATGCTCTCGAGGTGAACCATCCACGCTCGGCCCTACCTCCGGAAGCTCTCCACGCCATCTGGTTACGGCGCAAGCTCCGCCGCAGATGGCAAAGGACCCGTGACCCCGGCGTCAAAAGGGGCTTTCAGGCCCAGTCTCTTTACGTCTGATCGATGGGACTCATATCTTGAGTCTCTTGAAGTCGACCACACCTCCGTCTGGAGAGCGGCGAGCAGACTGACCCGCGAGAAGAGAACTCGCAACCCGCTTGAAACTCTGAACGGGGTTGTATCTTCGTCAGAAGGCAAGGCTGAGGTCTTCGCCGACTGCATGGAGGTACAATTTACTGTTCACCAAGGCGTCTCGGACCCTGTCCACTCGGCAGCAGTCCGTGACTTCCTATCTGGACATTTTTCTCGCCCTCCCGATGTCCCAGCCCTCCCGTTCGACAGGGGTGAACTAGTTTCATCTATCTGCCGACTAAATCGCCGACGCGCCCCCGGTCCTGACCGGATCGCGGCCGCTGCTCTACAAAATCTACCGGCCTCAGGCGTTGACCTCGTTCTTGAGCTGTTTAACTACTGTCTCCGGCAACAGTACTTTCCCCGCCTGTGGAAAACAGCCAATATCGTAATGATTCCGAAGACTTGCAAGCCGCGAATGCTTCCTGAAAGCTATCGCCCAATCTCTCTCTTACCAGTCATCTCGAAGGTGTTCGAGCGTCTCCTGCTGGCTCGCATCTCGCCGCTGCTAGATGGTTTCATCCGCAGCGAACAGTTCGGGTTTCGCAGAGAGCACTCGACCACGCTTCAATTGGTCCGCGTTGTTAAGCACTTGTCAGACGCCACCAACAGGCGAGCGGCTACGGCCGCCGTACTGTTGGACGTGATAAATTCTACCTTCGATAAAGTCTGGCACGAAGGTCTTCTTTTCAAACTTGCCAATTCCCCTCTACCATCGTCCATAGTGTTTTTCCTCCGGTCGTATCTCAGCGACCGAACCTTCAGGGTGAGGGTCGACGGGTCCTGTTCTACAGTTCGACCCGTCGCCGCCGGCGTACCACAGGGATCTGTCCTCGGCCCCGTTGTGTACCTTGTGTACACGAACGACCTGCCTGTATTGCCCGGAGTCACGTTGTCTTTGTTCGCTGACGACGCTATGTATCACTGCAGCTCCCTGTCCCCGCGATTTGCGAGTACAAAGCTCCAGCGTCAGTTGAACCAGCTTCCGGACTGGCTACGGAAATGGCGGGTGACGATCAACACGGAGAAATCCGATGCGATCTGCTTCACCCGTAAGTCCATCTCCCGATGCCAGTCCCTCTCCCTGGAAGGGAGGCCCATCGCCTACAAAGAATCGGTGAAGTATTTAGGCGTTCGGCTAGATCGTCGACTTTGCTTCAACGCCCATGTGACAGAAACCCTTGCCAAGGCTCGCGGCGTCCGAGCCAAATTATCTCATTTCCTCTCGTGTCGCAGCCGCCTGGCCATGCGCACGAAGTTTACCATCTATCTGCTTTTTCTCAGGTCTGTACTGACCTATGCGGCTCCCGCTTGGTGGTCTCTTTTATCCACCACCAACAGATGTAGGCTGGAAGCGTTCCAGTCCCGAACCCTCCGATCCTTGACGGGGTCCCCTTGGTTTGTAAGGAACGACGTGTTTCGAAGGGGTCTCCGTGTTCCTACCTTGTCTGCCTCTGTCCGGTCGCTGGTTCTAACTCTGTTTCCTAAAGCCTCGACCTCCACCTTCCCATACCTACGAACCATCAGTGCATCAGAACCACCACCGCCCATTCGGGTCAAGCGCCCTCGGCGCTTCTTGATGACCCGCCATAACGCCATCCTATTTCAGTTAAACTAAAAATGTAATCATCAGTACTAGACCAGAGTTTTTTTCACTTAAACTGTCCTTCTCTCCTTCCTGACCACTTCCTAGCACGCTGAGTCGGCTGCTTGTCGCTGTCATCAATCATTGGCACGGAGGCTCTCCGCCTCGAGGGGAGCGACCGACGCCCTCAGGGCGTCTGCTGACTGGACTTGAAACGGGCAACATCTGTTGCTCGAATCGGTACCAGCGGCAGTGCACAAATCAAAATAAAATTTATACTCCCCCGCCTTTACAGTTAACTGGTTGGCGGTTTCCCTTTCCAGTTTTAGGTTACCAGTCGAAAATGTACCAGCACTATGTTCACTTCTGGCAGCCATTGGACACGCTCCAGATGCTGCAAATAAGCCACGGGTGCAAAGACACCCCGCATCCACAATGCAATGCAATGCAGTCTTTATTTACTAGCACTAGTACGGCCGCCACTTTGATTTCGAGTTGCCAGTTTGCATAAATTAGAGCGACGGCTCTTAATGATAGTACAGAGATTAATAGTAAAAGCGGATCAATACCACTTATTACTCTCCCGTTTAAAAGAATGACAGGCATCAAAGCAACTATTATCTGTCGTAATTCACAGTATGTAAAATCACGCGTAAGCATCACTCCTTGTACTCTACTTTATGTTGACTGTATTTCTTACAATTAGCAATAGAAATTCTACAAAAAATCAAACCACGTATTTCGTGGGTAGCGTGCTCTAAGCGCTGATCTTATCTATGCTTTATTAGACACCTGGCTGCATATCTGACTATCCGCTGTTTGCTAACTCTGTAGTAGTAATATAATTCGCTAGCGGTCCTATAAACATTTGTACAAGTCATACCACTAAGACATTATCATAGCACTTGTAAGCGACCAGAACTACCAGAACGGAATACATTTATTAATAATATTTTGTAAGTAACTCGGTGAGTTTCCTGAGGTCTTCCATATAATATCTTCAAATAAATACACTACAAGTAGGTTTATTTTTACCTGACGCACGTTTAACAGAAATTATTCTGTATCTTCAGAGGTTTGTTTGTATTGCAATTGAATGTTTCGCTTACAATTGAACATTCAATGACAATTCAAACAAACCTCTGAAGAAACAGAATAATTTCTGTGAAACTTGCGTCAGGTGAAAATAAACTTGCTGTGTAATTATTTGAAGATATTAAATTTATTATTAAGTTAGTTAAATTCCAATATGACACAATTCTTATATTATCATAAAAATTTAAAAAACCTAACTACTCTGCTATTTTACTAACAAGTTATTAGTAACATAACCGTAGATCAGACAATCATAAAATAAATATTAAAAGTTCTGAACTACTAGTTAGTATTTTAGTTAAATTTGTAACCATAATACCTAAATGACAAATAGTTTAGTCATAGCTTTTCATTGTGTGTATATTTCCGTAGATCTCTGTATTTAACCATATTTATAAATATAATATATAACTGATAACAAAATATAGTTTTTGTTAACATAATTTACAAACTTCTTGAAAGCGCTTCAAAATTTGAAATGAATGTTGAGGCATATTAATTCTGTCAAATTACTACACATAAAAAATTCAGAGGATATGGATACAGATTTTGTATTTTCGCTAAAATATCTCACTACTTTACCCCCAAATAAACATTACAGCTCAGCTTTCTGTCTCACAATCGTATTTTCTTTTTCTTAATGACAGCTGTATTTAATCAACTTTATTCGTCCCAACCGAATGAGCAATCATGATTTAATAAAGACGATTATTCGCTAAAGATGCACGTGCAAAGGCACTATTACTGCATAATAAAAAATTTCAAAGTGAAAGTTGCAGGCTTCTGAAAAATGTATAAGACAATATGCATCAGGTCCCTTTAAAAAACAGCAGTAGACCTGAAATACTTAATTACTTTTAAGACTTCTTGGAAATAAGTTATTTTACTTCTCATTGACAGGTGCACGCTCTCTCTCTCTCTCTCTCTCTCTCTCTCTCTCTCTCTCTCTCTCTCTCTCTCTCTCTCTCTCTCTCTCTCTCCCTCTCCCTCTCTCTCTCTCTCTCTCTCTCTCACACACACACACTTGTAATTTGTGACTGAAACTGTGATTCCTGTAGTTAAGAGTGATGTATAATTGTTAAATAATATTAAAAATACTAAATACAAATAATAATAAAATCCTTAATTTAGAGAAAGAGAAAGAGAATGAGACTGGGGGAGTGTGAGAGAGCGTGTTGTGGAGATTACGAAATCTGTGCGGGTGTGTGTAAGTGTACTCGTACATGTATTTGTGTTTCTGTCTGTGTGTGTGCGCGCGAGCCTGTGTATCTTGCTGTGTGTGTGTGTGTGTGTGTGTGTGTGTGTGTGTGTGTGTGTGTGTGAGAGAGAGAGAGAGAGAGAGAGAGAGAGAGAGAGAGAGAGAGAGAGATTTATGTATGTGTTTTGACAGCGAGTGAGAGGGAGTGGTAGATAGTAAAGGAGAGAGAGAGTGAGAGAGCATGCGAGTGAGAGGGGGAAGAGTGTAAATGTCGACGTCTACATAATTTTACAATACAAAATACTATTCTCTATAGACCATATAGTCATTAAATATTATTTTAAAACAATATAAATAACAAATAATAACCACTGTTACATGACTGATTGATTTAACACAATTTTGTGTTTTTAATATTTGTAATTCTGTTATAATTCTCTAATTTATGGACAAATGTGTTCAGTTCCAGTACAGTAATAATAACTTTCAGAATTTTTGGGGGGGATTTTTTCAAGAATAACATTTTAAATCCAACATTGATGGAAATTTTTACCATGTTTGTGCAACAAACTAAGCTATTAGTAAAAAACTAAAGCAATTGCATATCTTTATGATTGTTTTAACGAACTGGCGTCATAAATGTCTCTACCAGTACAACTAGTAGTAAATTTTGTTTTGGAATTTGGAAAACTGACCATGGCAGCCTGCAGCAACATCCTGTCAATGAGTCAGAGGGTACGTGAATAATAAATCGTGAAAGTAAAAATGTGTGCGTGACCGTGTGCTAAGCTTGTAGACCGGCGGGCACTTTTCAATTGGGGTGGGGGGTGCTGAGACTTTTGGGGGGGATTTGCGCATTAGCCCTTGGGGGGGATGGGCACCCCTGGCTACCTGTACCAATTCCAGTATACATCTGATGAATACTCCTACAATTATTTATAAACATAATTAAGGGATTATTATACAATCAATAATTAAAATTGTAATATTGTATTAATTAGGTTTTTGGAATATTATAATTATGCTTATCTTTTTAAGTAAAACTCTATGTAAGAAATGTAATTATTTTGCTGGTGTAAAACAAACTGTCTCACCCCCCCCCCCCCCATACGGACAGACACGCGCACACGCACACTATTAGTTGATCTGGTTGTCTTTGAAATTTTGTCTTACACATACCTGTTGTATAAAATTTGCTTTGTTTGATTTCATCAGGCTCTCAGATTCAAACAAGTTAATTTAATTTGCCTGATTCTGTATAAAAAAATGGTACTGTATTAATTAGTCGGTAGACTAGTATTTAATACATAATAAATGCATAATTAACCACAACTTTTACTAATGATTTTTACTAACAACACATAGGTTACTGTTCTGAGAATGAGAATACAGCGGTTTTCTGAAAGGTTTTAGAAAATACAGTAAAACCTCAACGACAGGGATTGAAAATCAAAACAATGCATATGGAAAAATAACAGTTCTAGAAACCCAATAAATTTAAAGAATAATTTAATAACATATACTGTAGGCCTATGTTCTTGCTGTCTGGATTATTTTAGACTGTCAAAAAATGTTAATTACAAATTGGTTAAAACAACAGATACCGGTACCTAATTTGTTTGGGTTAAAGTATCATGCTCATTTGAAAGTAGCTTTCATGTTTAATTTAAAGGGTTCCTATAGCAGGTAGCCGTCGAAAATAATTTGTCATAATAGGGTATTCTTTCTGCTGTGAACCAGTGCCACTCTGACCTTCAGCAACAGAAGTGGATCTAGGTGGCATTGGCTTATTGTTGTCACATTCCTAAAATATTCTGATCACTTAATGTCAAAGGAGCTGAAAGTCCCCTTCCCACTTGACACTGTGAAGAAAGATGCTTGGTGTCAATCCTTGTTAAGAATGTCCCCCCCATCCTTAGAAATTTGACCACCATATAAAGCTCTTTTTTATGGTCTGTTAAGGAGCTCTATAGGGGTTTTACTGTGTACATTTTCTTTAAAAAAATCTCTACAGGTCTTAACAGTTAAACCACAGTAAAACCATATGCAAAACACAAGATAGCATTAAATTATATGAAAATCAATATTCTTAGTTCTCTATGGATTTTAACTTATTTGTCTTGGGTGTATAGGTCAAACATCACATTACATAATAACATCACATGACTGTTTTTTTTAAAGCTGAAATATCATCTTTATATTTTATTACATGTGATGCATACACCTACCTGCCATCTGCTATGAATTTTCCCGTAGCTTATACAGAAAACTACTGAGCTACAAAACATTAAAAAAAATATGGAAAACAGTTATAGTGAAACAAGCCATCAGTTACTTACAGAAAAAATACAGACAGAATCTAGTTCCTAATACAAACTGTTAAGTGTGTAAAATCTATTGAAAAAATCCATCATTCTTTCTACATGTAATGTATTAGGTTTTATTTTTGTCGAAGTTGTTCTAAACTGAAAATGTGTTTTCATTTTCCTCTGCGTTTGTCTCTCCAACAGTGTACTGGCCTTCGCCTTCGTTATGGTATAGTTGATATATATTTTTGGAAAATTTTGTCTACCTTTGTGCAATGAACCTACTTTTGAAGGTGAAGTGATTTTTGTAAGCAGCAGCTGGCTTTTAGTAGTAATCAGTTCACAGCGAGTGTTGTAGTGATTAGAAGTGCGAGTGTGATTTTAAGACATATGCGTTTAGTTCTGATGGTGTTGTTCATGCCTTGTAAATTATTAATACAACCGTAAAGATTGAGCGATACATTTTTTGAAAAACATTTAATAATAGTGTACTGTGTGGTGAATTATAACACCAAACGTTAGTGATATAATAGTGGAAGTGTACTATAACATGTGGCCAGTTGAGAACAAACAATAACACTCACCTTTCTTTATTTCATATTTCTAGACCACTTAATAAGCACAAGAAGTAACAGTAATAACAGCCTCGTACGCGAAATGTGTGTGTGTGTGTGTGTGTGTTAAAAAACAAGCAGATGTAAACTATCCGTAAAGAACCGGAGAGACAATATTAATGTATTATTATTATTATGACCTGGTGTAGGCTAGACATTACAGTATCTGTTTATTCAGGTGCAGTCATGTAGTGCGATTCTGTCAGCTTGAGACTAAACTATAACGATTAGTCACTCTTATTTGAATAGCAGTATGATACAATATGTGGATATTGCAAAATGCTTATTACATCATTGTGTATGGGTGGTCATAATTATTGTTTGTGACAGGAGGAAGGAACTATAATTTTTGACAAGACCTCTTATAAAATTCTATTGAAAGCGATTATAATTGCGGTTGCAATGAAACACCAGATTTGACGTCATATCGTACGCGAAAACAAAACTCTAGAAATGCGACATAGCACTGGAACGAGACTAGGAAAAAATTCGGAAGATTTACACCAAATTTCGTATTTTCTGGAACATTAAAAAAAATTGGAAGGTCTTCCGAAATTTCGGAAGACCTGGCAACACTGCGCACTAGACAATAGATGTCGGCTCACTGAGGCAGCAAAACAACTGACAAGTATGTAAACAAGCTGGTGAGTCATCAACAAGTCGGTGCCTGAGCCGCGGTCGGACCAGCCGGGGGTCGGACTAGAGAGGTTTTACTGTACCTGTATAATTTGTTATAAAAAATAAATTGAATCTAAAAGTATTAACAGTGTTACTTTACACTGTGATTTTATTAAGATTTTACTGTTTAAAAGAAAATAAGAGAATTTATAGGCCTATCTCTCTTTGGGAATACTAATTTAAACTTTCACTAGGAGTAAACAAACCTGACATAGATGTAAAGAGGTTTCTGTTTGTGTTAAAGGGTGGTTTTATGTATGTTTGTTCAAAACACTTTATAATCATTATAATAATAAATAATAATGAACAGATTTAGTTAATTATGAATGTGAGTTAAATTATTTTAACGTCACCTCGCCTTTACCTAACCTATTCTCAACGAGTTTGTCAACGGCCCTGGAAATTCTGATATGGGGAAGCTAGATGTATTTAAATTGTTTTCTCGGGTACAGTGTTGAGGTTTCCACATTCCGCCTGTCAAAATGTGGTGGTCACCCAAGGGCATGTGGTTTTTCAGAATCTTCTGATAAGGTAAATGAGTAAAGTATCGGGGTATATTATTCGTCTCTTTAATTATTTTTATTTATTATTCATCCCCAATTATTTGTACTATTACAAACATGTAAAAAGCATAGATTTTAATTTGAATTGCAACATTGGCATAAAAACATCGATGTTTGAAGTCTTAAAACATCGATGTTTTCATACCGATGTTTTTTTAACATCGATGTACTCTTCACGATGTTAACATCGATGGTTTTCTGGCGATGCTCATCCCTAGTGTGTAGTGGTGTGCCCATCACTCCTCCTTCACACCGCTCCTGTAGGAGAAGGGACTGGCGGGAACGTTGGTGGGGGAGCTTGGCGGGCCGTGAACGCTGTGAGAGTTGTTTGTAGACAAATACTTGAAAAGACCCTTGTTCCCGTATGTGTTACAGTAATCACTTTTAGTAACGTATTTTAGTAATTTTGACAACATGCAACATGTTATATATATTTTACATGTATGCAATATTAGATAGGCTATGTATAGAACGTTAAAAAAAAAATTAGCGTAAAGACAACGCGAAAACAAACAAAAATCGTGGCATTTACTAGATACTAGCCGATTTACCCAGCGTTGCTCGGGTTCATAATATATTCATAGGCTCATAGGCACCTATTCTTGTTCTAACGTTATATTACTTCTATATTGTATAATCTTCCTTATACTGTTACGTTCACATTCTCACTGGAGGAATAGATTACTCTGTACCGCACCTGTTTAAGAACATGTCATAAACTTTATTCTTATATCTGGAGAAGAATTCTGTTGCGCGTGATGCTCCTGCTCGATTTCTAACTCTGGGAGAGGGCGAACAGCTAAATTAGTTTTCAATAAAATGTCTACAGTACTTGCATGCGCTGTGTACTTAACTGTCATTTTATAATTCATTGTATTAATGGTGAAATAAGGTATTAGTTAAATTAGTGTCTCCTAAACCTATTCTAACAATACAATACCTCTATAGATTTCAGCTTATCAATTTTTAAATTCAAACTGAAGCAAGCGCATTTATATTGTCTGAACACTACGATCTGAATACATTCGCTATCAAAAAATTGTTTTTTATACTCGCTTATAACTTACTTCTATCTTAACATATCCACTTTTAAATTCAAACTGAAACAACTCTGAATTCACGCACTATTAAAAAGTTTCTTAAGACGCATACACCACCTTCGATATCATAACCTATATATTTATTTATAAGAACCGTGGACTCTGGCCCGGCCGTAATTAGATCCGACCTAAGACTCCCCGGGTTTCGTGGACGGACTCCGGGGAAGGCCCGTCGGACGACTCCCGCGCTATTCCCTACGCGGGATTGTTTTACCTATGCCGGGACACAGCCTGCACTTTCCGACATCCAGGCCGGTCGAACTCCCGCGCTAGGACATTGTCAGAGACCTCCCCTGGGTACGAAAGGTTCTCCGAAGCCCGAAAAAGCCGTCGACATGCCGGGCGAGGCGCTGGAACTCTGGCCCGGCAGTTTTCGCGAGATCCGTCCTAGGACTTCCCGGGTTCCGTGGACGGACTCCGGGGAAGGCCCGTCGGACGACTCCCGCGCTATTCCCTACGCGGCAGGCTTCCACCTATGCCGGGACACCGCCTGCTTTCCGGCATCCAGGCCGGTCGAACTCCCGCGCTAGGACTCTGTCGGAGACCTCCCCGGGGTACGGAAGGTTCCCCGAAGCCCGGAAAAGCCGTCGACATGCCAGGCGAGACGCTGGAACTCTGGCCCGGCCGTTTTTCGCGAGATCCGACTTATGACTTCCCGAGTTCCGTGGACGTACTCCAGGGAAGGCCCGTCAGACACCTCCCGCGCTATTCCCTACGCGGGAGGCTTCTACCTATGCCGGGACACCGCCTGATTTTTCCGGCATCCAGGCCGGTCGAACTCCCGCGCTAGAACTCTGTCAGAGACCTCCCCGGGATACGGAAGGTTCCCCGAAGCCCGGAAAAGCCGTCGACATGCCAGGGGAGACGATGGAACTCTGGCCCGGCTGTTTTTCGCGAGATCCGACTTAAGACTTCCCGGGTTCCGTGGACGAACTCCTGGGAAGGCCCGTCAGACAACTCCCGCGCTATTCCCTACGCGGGAGGCTTCTACCTATGCCGGGACACCGCCTGATTTTTCCGGCATCCAAGTCGGTCGAACTCCCGCGCTAGGACTTTGTCAGAGACCTCCCCGGGGTACGGAAGGTACTCCGAAGCCCGGAAAAGCCGTCAACATGCCAGGCGAGGCGCTAGATCTCTGGCCCGGCCGTTTTTCGCGAGATCCGACTTAAGACTTCCCGGGTTCCGTGGACGGACTCCTGGGAAGGCCCGTCGGACGACTCCCGCGCTATTACCTACGTGGTAGGCTTCCACCTATGCCGGGACACCGCCTGCTTTTTCCGGCATCCATGCTGGTCGAACTCCCGAGCTAGGACATTGTCTGAGACCTCCCCGGGGTACTGAAGGAGCTCTGAAGCCCGGAAAGCCGTCGACATACCGGGCGAGGCGCTGGAACTCGGGCCCGGCCGTTTTTCGCGAGATCCGACATAAGATTCCCCGGGTTCCGTGGACGGACTCCGGGGAAGGACCGTCTGATGACTCCCGGGCTAGTCTACGCGGGATGCCTCCACCGATGCTATGGCAACCAGAATGTATTCTATTGGGTTGCCATGGTAACCAGATCTAATAGTTTTTAAGACCCTAAAGGACCCCCCTCCCCAAAGGATCGTATCGAAAAAAAACACCTGTCCTATGTTGGTTCTCTCGTTGCGTAAAATATTTGTGCCAAGTTTGGTTGAAATCGGTCCAGTGGTTTAGGAGGAGATGTGGAACATACATACATACATATATACAATGACTTTTATTTTATATTAAGATAAGCCATCAAGATTCTGAGCGTAATTATGTAGATTCATATATACAAAGTTTATATATATACATAGACATAACGAGTAAAAGTGTATAAAACGAGTTTGAATTGATGGGTGAATTGTTACTTGTATAAACGTTTGTATATATTTTCTTCAATTTAGGGCATCAGTTCAACGTCATCGATTGTTGAACACCGATCTGATGGCGAATTATTCTGCATCAAAAATGTTCTACAATCACAGCTAATTTCTATGGGGTATTGGTTAAACTGATGGGCTGCTATATCTATATATATATATATATATATATATATATGAAAAGGGTAGTTGAAGGGGGAGGGAGTAATTTTCTGAAAATGAAAATGATAGTTGTGGGGGGAGGGAATAATTTTATATATATGTACAACCTTATCGCCGATAAAATAGTAGTTTGTTGTTAAAATTTCTGCCCGGGCTGTTTGGCCGTGGTTCAATGTTTTCTGCTAAACCAGACGTTTTGGCAGTGCCATCGACTACCATCATCAGTGAAAATCGACTGCGCTAACGTGAGGTGGTATACGTTAGTGACCACAGTACTGTGGTTAAGGCTAAAGAAAGTAGTTTCTATGGAAATATTTCATTTCCAAAATGATTGTAAATATAAATCTTGTAACATAAATTTCATGTATGGATCTCCACACCGATATTTTTTAGGAGCGGTCCATTTAGTAATTTCTTTTTTTGTAATTACTTTGGCCACCTATCATTACCATAGACCACACATATACGTACCTTCTTCATATTTTGCAAAAGCTGTGTCATTTATACTGGTACAAATATTCATTATTTCTCTTATTTCTTAATTTTTAACCTTGTCCTGCAATGTAAGTCTACAGTACCTTTACCAGTATATCCCTTTTCCATAGCCATAATCCTTGCCTCATATGTTCTGTAGTTTCCCACACTTGAGCACCACACATTTCACTGTTGTCTTCTATATTTTAATTTTTGTTTAGGGCATTAGATGATTCCCTCATAAAGTGGTGCGTACATTTTTCGTCAGTTATTTCCTTTGCCCAACACGATTTTTACTTCTCCTACACTTGCACCATATTTTTTAACAACAATTACACCAACGTATTTGTATGAATCAATATATATGTTCTGTTTTGTACTTATAAGAAGTGTTAAACTTACTGTGTGTACTAGATTTCAAATTCACATCTTATTTTGTTTAGAAGTAATTTGATTACTTGACACACACATACAGACATACTGACGAAACACGAAGTATTTTTCGGCATACGTTTCTTGGATGTTTTTCTTTCCGTTTACACATTTAACAATTCCCCAAAATTTGACACCGCCTCTTGAAAACACACTGAGTATTAACACAACAAACAAATTATTTACGAATTTGTTTAATACAGTTACTTATTGTGACATCTGATTACTATAAATGTGTGTGTGTGTCCATGTGTTGATGTATTGCATTATAGGTAATTACAAATACGAATAATTGTTTAATTACTGAAGTCAGTATGCAACAAATAAACAGTTTCTTCGCAATTTTGTAAGCTCGCAGCGTCTCTGCGTCAATATTTTAACTTTTGTTAGGCTTTAATTTTAATTTATACAATAAATTAAATTGCTTCCTGAGTAGAGTTCACAGAAACAAATTTCTTTAAGAACGAATTACTTTTATCAAAATGCTGAAAAATTTGCTTGTTTTTTCCTTTCTGACAACTGGATCTTTACCTATTTAAAAATAAATTCTATAAGCAATTTATATATTCCATTGATTTTCACATTCTCGTAAATTGTGTTTAGCCTTAATCAGTTGGCGGAACATTATTTTAAAAATGCGATTGTTTTAAAATTTACTATTTTTTTATTAATGCATGACACAATAAAAGTTCGTTAATGTAATTCCATTAAACAAATTTTAACTATGATTTCTCATTTACACTTTCAGACACACAAAATAGTAGACTATATATTTAAAAATAATATTAAAAGAAATTAATTATGCCTTACCAGACTAGGTCTGTGTATTCTTAACTTAAAATGTTATATATAAAAAAACACAAGTAAACGTAAACACACAAACACAAAAGTCTATAAACGTAATAAGTGTTTGAGTCAAGGATATTTAGTATGTCTGCGGAATGTGGCATTATACTTTTAAGAATAGTAGAGTATACATTGTCCTGTGTCCATAATCTTCAAAAGTAACAGCACATTAGTTTGAAATCAAAAACTTACTGCTTTGTCTATGTCTCTTTCTCTCTATCCTCCTCCCCATACGTCTCTCTCTCTCTCGCCCGTTTACTCTTACTGTATTTTCCCCTGTCTTTCGCTGCTTTCCCGTTTTCTATCATCCCCTGTGAATGACCACATTTTTGGTTGCTTTGACAGATTTAATTTTAACTATCTGGTACGGCCATTAAAGCTGACAGAACAAACCCTTCCCTGTCTTAACCAGAGACAAGATACTTAAGATGTCATTTGTGTCTCCCATTGAGCGGTTGAATTTGCGGATGTTGAAATTATGCGCCCCTAGTATGGAGAGTTTACATCCTGTTAAAAGTAGATGTATATTCCTTTGTTGCTTTGTTGTATTCTAAACAGAAATAAAAGAGAATTGTCTCCTCACAGCGTGCATAGTATTGAATGGTGTCAGGTAAAATTATGTATCATTAAATGTAAAATAATATCGTACTGGAGATGACAGTCTCACCGTGGTATATCCATGCCATAAATATAAACTCAATAATCCATGCAGAGAAAGTAAATGTACATACTGAATTATACTAACGTTGTTAAGCCTCAAGAAACTTTGTTCCCTGTGATAAAGTAAATCGAAATGTTTCAGCCTTTCTCAATTGGTTACAGATTTATAAAACTGCAAATTTTTTGTTGAAATGATATGAAGTTTATTTTAAAATTATGTAAAATTCCATGAAGTAATTTAGATAAATGGGAATCCGCTTACTACTTTACATGAGTTTGAAATTTATGTTTGTTTTGGGAAATTGATCAGAGTAAATGTAAACTAAAAACGTGTAAGCGCAACCTGAAAACAAATGTAAGCTGATGTTAATTTTAGTTACTTAAAAAATAAGATGATACAATTCTAATAAAATTAATGATTGAAAAATATATAAGAAGACGAAAATTTAATTTGTATTCCTTTCACAAAGACGGGGGTATAGTTACAATATTTTAGTTACTGTTGCCTAATCTGGTAAAACAAACTACAAAATTATCTTTAAAGTAATAAAAACTGGACAGTCAGGAATTAATTTACGATATCAAAACTCAAAACTGAGAAATAATGTTGTTGATTAAAACAATCAAAGACCTGCTGCTGAAGGTAGTATATATTTTTATGACGCTTGTTGTACCACATTAGGAAAACTACAGAAAACATAAGGAGACTAAAACTTACCAATTTTACAAACAGTAAGGCATGCAGTGCTGCCCTAACGTTCCTACGTTTCTAACCAAGAAGGCTCTTTTACTAGTCAGAAAGCTGAAATAATTTCACTTCGACTTCGTCACGCTATAAAATTAAATTCTTATCTAGTCTTTACCAATATCTTAATTTTTTAGTTATTAGTTACCTTCTACTTCATTATTTATATTTGTAATGAATTTACTATATTTTGATATAAACTTTTCATTTCTAAAATGTACAGCGTATTACCATTTTGCGTTGTAACTACAGCTCATTTTCAATCCTATCTTGTGAGAATGACATTACCGTACACAAAAAATTATTTTTCTCAATTTTTACTAACGATTTTACCAACGATTCTTTATTAGTAGACTTGGCATGCTTTCCTTCCTTTATTAAACACATTCGTCGGTGATTCTTGATGTTGAAGTCACTAGCAAAAGACAGCGATTTGCTTCTGGTAAGTAGGGATAATGTTTTTAAATTTATATTGGATATGTTTGTGATAGTTGTCGAATGTGCCTTAGTTATCTAAACCTTTGCTACCTGTCCACTCAAACAACCTGAAATTCTTTACCCTGGCAGGTAACTGTATCAGTAGACTACTTATTAAGTGTCGGTGTGCATGCAAAAAATGTGATTGTGTTAATACTTACCTCTTCGTTCACTATTACGAAACCGTACTTTCATTTCCTTGCCAGTGACAAAAAGTCCAGCATATACGTACATACCAATGACTTTGGCATAAACATTTGGTTATTGTATTTTGTGATATTCAAAAATGGTAAGTAGGTATAAAAAAGGTAAAAACAGGTAAGCAGATATGGCCCTTATAAAATGTAGGGTGATGATATGCAGTAAAGCTTATGTTTTTAAGACCTGCACAAAACTACTGCAACGTTACAAGTAATATAAAATAAATTCACTTTTCTCTGTGTACCCAACGCAACTACCAAGTGTTAAACATCGTCTAGGCCGTAAAAGTTTTGTGTGTTCGTTGCGTTAAGTATATGTGGTTGCACAAAACGTAGTTTTGCAAACAGGAGTGAGACGATAATGACATAAAATAATTAATTAAAACATAGTAAAAAATCAATCAACGGTTCATTAAATATTTCAAATACATTAATTGATTATTTCAATTTTAAATTAGAAGATTCAAAATATTCTCTTTTTAAGGCTACACTTTGAAAACATAATATATCTTTCCTTTCAGTACACATTAATAACATATAGTCTTATATATCTAAACATATGTAACAAACAAATTATAAAATTATTTTTTATTGCACTGGTGTCTGACCTTAAATCATTATTAAAATAGCAACTCATTTATAAAAATAATATTAACTTTACTAACATAAAATTGAATTTTTGCTACTAATATGTAAAAAATAAGATTTCCTTTAATATTTTTTATTTCTAAATACCCAATTTGTAAAATTAAACAGGATAAAATTATTATTTTTAATACCAACTCATAATTATGTCTTTTACTACAAATATTTACATTATTTGCATTAAAGTACTTAAATTACTTTTTTATCTCATATTTTCTTCTTCTTGAGTTCATTGTTTCATCACAAAAATATAATTGTTTATTTGTCACATGCGTATTGTGGAAGTTACCGTTGCGTGTGTACGTGTGTGTATGCGTTTCTTGAATGATGACAATGACGATGATTATGATGATGCTGATGACTTCTTGGTATAATATATAACGTGTTGTTGAAGGATGGTGGTGTGTTCCTCCATCGATCAAATTGTATTGCAGATGATTGTGACGATGATAATGATTTCAAGTTGGCCAGCAGACGGACATAGTGTCCACGTGTAAAGATCTCTTGAGTCTGACCTCGTCCAAAATTGGCGGAGGTATTTATAATAGACGGCAGACTGGCATGTCAGATATTGTTCTTGACATGTTAAATTTTGTCAATTCGTGTGTAGTGTCTTTTTTTCACTGATCACTTTTTAGTCCGTTTTCGCGATCACATAAACTTTACCTTTAGACGAGTGGTTGCAGTGTCTTACTCGTAATTCGTGATTTTTTACTCGTCATTTACATATAACTCACTCGTTAGTTACTTGTTAATTATGGTAGTAATAAACATTAATTTGTATGACGTCTTTATTATTGCACTTTTCTGGAATAATTTAGCATACCATACGCGTTTTTAGAATTGTGATATGTCTTTGGTAACAGGTAAAAAACGTATTTATTAATTTCTTATAATCATGTCAATACCTGATTTGACAATAAAAACCAACAAGTCATACGTCTCCCTTCTTGTAGCACAATGCAGGTCCTTGCTGGTTCACACACACACACACACACACACACACACACACACACACACACACACACAGGTACACAAAAAATGACTTAAAGATGTACACTCTGGACAGGCTACGGCCTGTACGCTTACGCACAAAAATGGTTAATACTGTTTGTCATACTCTCTTTACACTAATTACTTACAAAAATAACGCTCTGGGTAAATATGCAAATATATGTATTGTTGCATCCATAAAATTAAGAACACAAAATTAAATGTAATTAGTTTGCATATGAAACATAATATTCAAATTAGGAATAGACTTGTAATAGTATTTAAAATAAATAACATTTATTTTTGTAGGCATAATTACAATACGACTAAGGTCCCTAAGCTAAGTAAGGTCCCTAAGCTAAAAAAATTTGTCCATTGTTTTTGAAATAAATTATTAGATAGATTTAAATGTTAGGTATCTTTACATTTATGAGATTGTAATGATTGTTAATGATTTTATTAAATAACAATTGTTAAACAGACATTTATACAAATTCACTACAACTGCATTGCTTTTAATTAAATTTACGGTCATAATAGTTGAATTACAAATAACTTAGTTCTAGTTTTAAGGTAATGTATTATTCCATAAATATCTATGAGGATATATCTAATCTGTTCCTCAAATATATATCTCATAAAACTTTATAAAGTTTTCTTGTAAACATAGTTTACAAAATTTTTCAAGGTGTTCAATAATTTGTAATTAATGTTAAAATATATTAAATGTACCAGATTAATAACGATACTGAGTTTGTGTTTAAATAAAACTTATCATATCCGCCACATGGACTATTACAATTTTCTTAAAAATTTATTTCCATTTTGGCCCATAGTGTTTGTATAGATTTAATATTTTCTTAGTAAACGCTACATTTGGATTTAATCAATAAATTCGTTGATTGCTATTACAAAAGGCATGTCACACACGAGGCATAATATTGTTGTAAACCTAAGTGTAAAGTTACTTATGATTTTTTTAATACACAGACCTAAAGACTTTATAAATAAATATTGGGTATTCTTTGGGTATATTAATTTTATTAGCGCAGAATTGCGTTGAGATTGTCAAACCTTGAATTTCATTTGGAGTTAAATTGCTTTGTGTTAAATTAATAACAAAATTACTTTATATAAAATAAAAGAACATAAATCCATTTAATTACAATGAATACAAGTGCAAAATATATGTTTTATACGTAAATCAAAATATTATATAAATTTAAAGTTAATATATTAAACATATTAATACAACATATTTAATTTAACTTCCTATTTATCACCATCAATTTGGATGCATACCCCAATCCACCACTAGGAAAAACCTCATAACCCCACACGGGAATAATAGTCATTAACCCCACACGGGAAAGTCTTCCTTTGTCCTATTTAAATAGAAACTCTCCCAGCAAACTATCTCCGTTGTGCGTTGGAGCATAGGTGATTAGGAGAGCATGTAAACTTCGACTTCGGGCAACCGAAGCGGTGGTCATCTAAATGTTACTGCTTTGCAGGAAGAGATTATCAAGTATTAAATCTATTTTACAGGTTTCTTAAAGTGCGAAAAAATTCTAGTATATAACGTTTACTCTCCTTTTAATATTACTCAATAACAAAATTTATTCACAAACGCGTGGAAGGAGTTTTCAAGTGGTTATTATAGGTGCAATTTCAATCCGAATAGGTTAAATGTAACAGTGTAACTTCAGCTACGAGTTGCGACTGGAAATAGTGGGTCACCCGTTCCTGAGCATCCGCCAAAGCAGTCAACTATATTACTTCTTTAGCGGACTGCAGCGTGTAACAGAAATTAAAGCACAACAATTATTACGGCAACCTTTGATGCACACGATACTTAGCGCTCGGTGGCAAAGTTTAAAATAACGATTATCCAGTAGAACTGTTTGATACGACAATAATGGACCTTTTTACATAGTTCACATTTTTTCCACGTTACATTTTAATATCAAAGTAAGTAAAATTGTTAGGAGTAACTTACCTGTAATATTAAACATTATATTATTGACTTTTTTAACAGGAATGCAACTTTAGTAATATTATTTTATAAATACTACAATAATATTGATACAATAATTACATAAAATATTTATGTAACATCATCACTTAATAAAATGTTTTACACTTTTATACAGTTTTATTCTTTACATTTCAACTTATGATAACAAGGCTTACTTACGAAAGATTCCTTATACACATTTCAGGAATAGGAATGAAATCAAAATAACATGGTTTAGCAATCACTCTACTGCTACCTTTCCAGTTGATATACTTAATGTGCTACAAGTATAGGTAAAATAATTGATGTTTAAACAAACGAAAATGCTATAGAGATTGGTATTATCAGTCGAATAATTCATTTTATAGTGCTGAAAGAATTTTTGAATTTCATTTTTTCCGTTCTCTTAGATAGACAGAAATATTTTTTCCGCGGAAACAGAAAGAAAACATTCACATAAAATTCGTATTTATTGATAAACTAATATAAAGTTTTGCGCAGGTTGCCTTTGTGGATTTGTACAGTGTTTTGTGGATACAAATTAGTTTCAGTGTTTACACTGCACAAATATAATTCCCAGATCTATATAATGACAGACTCCCAATGGTAGACTCCTGAATTATTTCAGAAATTAACATAATATTGGTCTATTATTTGCATGAAAGGAAAAATTGTTGTATAAGTTATTCTAAATTCAACGTCGTTACTATAATTTATGAGGTAGAACATTACGGTTGATATTCTATTCTTATTTCTATCAGCAGCAGTAGTAGTAGTAGTAGTAGTAGTAGTAGTAGTAGTAGTAGTAGTAGTAGTAGTAGTAGTAGCAGTAGCAGTAGCAGTAGCAGTAGCAGTCCTTTTTTGTAGTAGTAGTAGTAGTAGTAGTAGTAGTAGTAGTAGTAGTAGTAGTACTAGCAGTTCTAGTAATAGTAGTAGTAGCACTAGTAGTAGTAGTAGTACTACCAGTAGTAGTAGTAGTAGTAGTAGTAGTAGTAGTAGTAGTAGTAGTAGTAGTAGTAGTAGTAGTAGTAGTAGTAGCAGCAGTAGTGTCGAGACGTAGAACAAGGAATAAAAGAAGAAAATAATCAGTCTGAGAAACTTTCCATTTATATAAAAGTAGTCATGCTAAAAGATATTAAATGGTCTCAAAAATCATAATTACTATAAAATTCAGTATATTTTCGTGCCATAAATATCGTGAACTGCTAAGGAAGTTTTAGCACCATAGTAGGGAATCCCTATTTGAATTTTGCAACATAATGGTCAATGATTGAACTCAGACACACCGACGTAATTTGAAACTTAAATTATTCTTTTACTGTAAACATCAAAATCTACAACACTTAATCAATATTTACATTAAGGTGGAGTGCAATGTTGCCAAATGTACATCGTCATGACACATAATGTGTTGTCTCTTTGGTACTTCACAGAGTATCTATAGAATTTGCCAGGTGTAATGTATTTTAAAGACGTAAGCATTAGATGTTAATTCTGTTAGCCATTACTAAAACAACAGTAATCACCAATGATTATGACTACTGATCATAACCAATAAAATAATAAATGAGGAAATTTTACACATCGTGGACCAGGCTTCACAGCTTTCTCTACACTTCCGCTTTTTACCAGCACGTATGTTTAAAATTTCTGATATTCAACAATTTGTTAGCAATAATATAATATATATAATTTCTAAAATAGTTTTTTTATACAATTCCTAATCGTTAATTTCAAATATTTGTAGGCACTATATTGTATCACAGAGGTATATTTAATTTTGTGTCACTTCGTGTTCTAGTTAGGCAGGTAAATGGTTAATTTTATCAAGTACATCAATTGAAAATATTTTACAATTGAAAAATATTACGCTAACTGTATAATTATACTCTAAATTTTCACTATGGAGATTAACTTTGTCGTATTTCTGTGAAATATGCACCTCATGGCATGCAAACACCCGAACAAACCAAAAGAATAAATCTCTAATAGCCCTACACAAACGTTTTTACAATTGCACTTTCCCGATTCATGCGTCAGTCGATTGTGTTTTTGTAAATCCTGTAGAGTAAGGTATATTATCAGTAATTAGCATAAAATAAAATGTTTTGTGTGCCATACAAAGAACACTACCTCTTATCTGCATACTTTGAGCGTATCAGCGGGTATACACTTTCTTTTTTAAGAGACCTATAGCTAACCTATGTGGGCTAAGTTTTGAATAGAAAGTGTATTACAAAGTGAGGACGATTGGAGCAGGGAAGTCACGGCGTTTGTATATATCGACACGTGAAACGTCCGGCAATTTAAGGCACTTAGGATCAGCCGGTACGTGCACTGAATGGTGAATGCCCAAACCAGTGTAACGAGTGAATGGGTGGTGTATCATGGGACGGTCTCTGAATCCGTGAAGGTGTGTTCAGTCCAACAAAGGTTCATTAAACATAATTAAAATTAACAGGGTATTGTCCTTTGAAAGAAAGCCTATGATAACCGCAGCGCCAAACTGTGTGTGTGTGTGTGTGTGTGTGTGCATCATTTTCTTTCAACAGACATACACACGCATGCGCTCGCGCGCACACATATTACAACAATGCTATTTTCATGAATTATATACAACAATTTATATATAAAATTATAATAACCATATAAAGTGCATATTAGTTCTTGGTATCCAAGTCACGTATGAATAGTAAATTATAGATTAATAAACCACCTTATATCCGTCGTGTGACTTCGTTACGTCGATTACGTAACGAAGTCACACGACGGATATAAGGTGATTTATTTATCTATAATTTACTAACCATGTAAAGGTAAAAAGTTTATTTATCACCCTGTACTTTAAGCCAACAATCTCAGGCATAGGTCTGTATGTCGTTTCACCTCACATCATGGAGAGTGAAATCTGCGTGTTCACTGTAAATCGATTGTGAGTGATATCGGCACAGACTTGAAATATGTCCCCACGAAAAACCATACGATTTTGACAGAATTCGCCAAAACTGGTTAATATCGCCGGAAAACGAAGTGCATTAGGGTTTGTGCACAACGTTACCTACGGTTGTGTAAATGGTGGCTGAGCAATTATTTGTTTATTACTATGTTAGAAAATTAATTACGGAGTAACAAGAAACCACTGTAATTAAGGCCAGTTTTTTCGTATTGTAGAATGTAATGACAAACCTGTTACGAAACGACAATGCGCTGACAACCTGTTTAATCGATCTTGGACAAAACTGGAAAGTCCAGCCTACCTATACACGAGTCTGCTAGAAAACGCTCTCACTCTCACACTCTCTCTCTCTCTCTCTCTCTCTCTCTTCCTCTTAGAATCTGATCGTCACTGGATGAAGGTCTTGTGTTTCGTTAGTCAGTGCGCGTGTTGTTGACAAACCAGCACTTGCTTTCTTCAGCAAGAACACCGTGGACACACACACACACACACACACACACACACACAACTAGGATAGAGTGATTTACATCATCAGGTGACTATGAACTGATTTACTGAAAAACTAAAGGACATTACACAACAGAGACAATAATTACAGAGTAAAAATTTTGTAAATCTCTTAATATTTTCTATAAATTGTAAGTACAATTAGCGATATATAAATTTTTAAATACCAAAATTACGATACTTATGTAAAGATTGAATTGAGGGTAAAATCACTAAGAACTTACAGAAATATTATTTTATTTAATATTATTTCTCTTTGGGTTCTTGTATTTAAAATGTATTCTATTTTCAGGTTTTTGAATTGTTAACTTGTCAGTTGAATTGTTGAACGTCAGTGCTTTGTTAACGTCTGGCAGTCACCGGAGGTAAGGACCATTTACTAGACTTTTAATTATCAAAGTAAGATCCTAATATGATGATTACTTACATATACATTCACACATATTAAAAGGATTATATATTTTCAAATTTTTATTTTGTTTTAAATAAAGTAAAATTGTATTCCTTTTTAACTTTATCGTAAATATTTCATTTGGTGGTACTACCTCCTCTCTACGTGTTGTGAGGTGACTCAAGTAAACTCAAATCCCACAACCTGGTTTGGTAAATTAATTTATTAGACATACCTACGCTTAACACACAAACACATAATTGCCAGAACGTAACGTCGCAATGCACATGCATACTCACACGCTCGCGCTCACGCATTCTTACTTTTCTTATTCTTAAGTAATAGAATGAACTGTAGTCGTTTGCAATTAAATGTACTTTGTCTCCTGTTCACACGAAATTTCAATTAATCGACACAGACTCAAAACGTATTCTTATTGAATAGTAAGTATACTTATAATGGACTTACAACTGTTTTTTTCGTTGAAAAATTGTTCCTATTTTATTTATCGATTTTTCACTTTTTTGAACAATTTTGTTCACTGCGATGATTAAATAAAGTTTTTGCATTCATGAAGTGTACCACATCATCAGATGGATTAATAAGACTTATACAAAGTGGTATACGTATCTGCTTATAACAGGAAAAGTATAGTGAGTAGTTGGAGGGTGTCTTTTTAAGCAGAAAATTTGTTTAAGTTGACGTAAACACCTACATAACACTGCATCTTTCTTTGCGAGTTTTGTTAGAGTAAAATATAATAAAATGTTTGTTTTAATAGTACATTTTTAAAATTTTAATTGAATTATTTTATTTAGTGTAATTTTCTTTATATATAAATACATTTTATTTAGTGTAATCATGTGGTTTATTCCATATAAATCTCTGTAGGAATATTCATTTTCTACCGTTAAATTACAAACAAAATCATATGTTTTCAGACACTCTCTTCTACAGCACACAGACATTGCATTAAACCTACATCATTATGTTGCAACGAAAGCAATTATTACGCAGAACAAGCGGGAAAAAGCAGGAGAATTATTAGTTCATTCGAAAGTATCTCTTTGCGCCATGTTGCTAGGACAGCTTGTAAAGTGCTTCGTTCGCTGTAACAAATTGTTGACGGTTTCATGAATTTAATGCGTTCTGTGGTACAGACCCCTTTTTTGCAGAAACACATCCCCCTAGTTATTAGTTTGTTCAGACAGGCAACTAACTAGACAAGCAGACATCCAACTAACTCGGCACGGGGTTGCGTTTTATGGTGAATTATTGGATAATAATTCCTTAAAAACGAGATAGAACCCTGATTTTAAATTGTCAAAGTGTATCAGTTTTTACAGAAACAGATGCATTTTAATTGGAATAGCGTACAGCAAGTGTAACTGGTGTTTCAGTGTAGACGAGATAAAAATATCTCATTCTGCACAGTTGCAATTAACATTAGAACCACAGTATCAGTACTTAACATTAGAACAACAGTATCAGCACTTAAATTTTAAATAGTAATTGATATAACAGGTACATCAGTGCCTAATTAAATGAAA
This sequence comes from Magicicada septendecula, assembly GCA_034769895.1. NCBI lineage: Eukaryota > Metazoa > Arthropoda > Insecta > Hemiptera > Cicadidae > Magicicada > Magicicada septendecula. Next base: position 119,549,361 of record CM068374.1, on the reverse strand, counting down.
TAAATCTTTGACACTTAGAAATAGTTCCTCTTACAAAACACGAAACATTTACTTTACGTTGTTAGTTTCTTGTACTGCACATTGCTATGGGCCGGGTTAATGTAATGATATATAGGCTTTATTATAACAAGGTAAAATTTCTAAAGAGAAATCAACTCTATTAGTTATCGACGGAAGACAAAGGTCTATCATTTGGTATAAGCAGTTCAACGTAACTATTTATCCCAGTAAAGAGAATGCTATTTTACTACATATATCTGTACAATACTTTAAAAATTTACGATTTAATGTAATTTGTAACTCTAATAATGTAAATTTCTTTGAAACATTCTGCATTCCCTCCACCTAGAAAAAAAAACATTCTATACAAACGCTTAATTTTTATGTTTAATAACTTTTATGTGGCACGAATTACATAATGATTAAATAACTAAATAATCATAGTGTAAGTATGATTTATAAAATCGTCAAAGAGGTGTTAGAAGAAAAAGAAAAGGTTTTAATATTATAAATTGTGTAGTTGAAAATCTTTCCTTTAGAAATAATAAATTTGGGCTCACATTGTCGTTCGCTTGTAAAAGGATATGTTTAAATATATGCCCAACAGAAAATGTATATAGATTTACCGATGGAAGAAACTACTAACACTGACATGACACTAATATGTATCAACACTTTTCTACAAAGAAGTAAATTATAAAATTAATATTTTTATATATTTTTGTTTTATTTAAATAAAATTGTATTTTCTTGTACTAGAATGTTTTCTACTACAAATAAGACTATAATAATTTGTTGTATATAAAGGTACAAATGTAATGTATATATTTATTACTACGTAAGAGTGTATGTTGTAAATTAATATGTTCACATTTGTTGATCTGCATATACGACCACATGTATCTAGCTTACTATGTATATTTTGTACTCAGGTGTAAAAATTCGTGAGTACTTCGTCTGTCTCTGTACTACATCTGTTGAAATGCCAAGAAGTTTGGGTAGCACATAGTTAGGTACACAGTGGTTGGTCACATTAAGCTAATGAACACCTGTGGCCCTGTCTTCCACTGTCCGTCTTATTATCCCTAGTAGTGTAGTTTTTTGCTCTCATTTCTTTCTGAATGTTGCCTACTTTGAAACACTTATGAAGTAAAAAATAGTTACTAATGAAATATATTATACACAGTCAATATGGCGAATCACGCGTAAGTACATAAATGAATGACATACGTATCAGCTTAGCAAAAGTGTATGTGTGTGTGTGTTTATGTTACCTATTATATGTCGTCCAAGTTGCAAAACTTAAATGTACGTTTGATGTTTAAAACGTGAAACGAGGTGTATTCTATATGTCTGCAGTTGTAGCACACTGCGATAAAGAACGCACTCATTTCCTTGTCTACTAATCTCAAAGCACAGCGCACAAACACTTCAAGTGACAGTTTCTCTCCCAGGTGGAATTTCACTGTAAAGGGTAAATTCAATTTCACACTGTTCTTGCCATATTCGTCACATTATTAATTTTCTCCCTGAAGTGTGTGGTTGCTGGCGGAGTGGATACGTTACCGCTGTGTCTTGATTCCTTCGATCCCTGTACTTGTAAATATTTAAATTTGAAGCGCATTACCTCAAATCGTAAGTCCTTGTTTGTCATTAATTATCAATAAAGTTTTGCAACTATTTAGTTATACGATGCACATTTTAAATCAGTTGTTGAACAATAATTACGGCCGTTAAGTAGTATTTTTTTATTTTTATTTATTTTTTATTTCCAGAATGTTCTCCGTCGCTACTGTGAAATCACCATTTTCTAACTTCTTACGTAAAAGCAACGAGAGTTCTTTTATTACCACAGACACCACAGGTAATTGTGTTATGACAAAATATATAATTGTAGCAAACGATCATGTTAAAAAAAGGTAATTTATTTCAAATTTTTATAAATCTTATTTAAATACCAATTTCCATTATCTTAGAACATTTTATCGCAAACCTAAACATTCATGCAAAACATAATATCCAAATTAGATTTTAATATTGTATTACTTCACCTACTGTTTTGTTGTCCGAAAATATTAGTGTAGTTATTGATAACAGTTCAATGAACTTACCGTGTAGTGTTTATATACGATATCAACATTTCGTCACAGTCATATATGGCTGAGCTATGTGTCGTAAATATTATCTAGCTTTACATATCAGTTGCTCATTATATCACATCAATAGCTATTATTAAAAAACGATATATTTTTTGAATAAATATTGGGTTACTAGAAATTAATACAGTATACATTAAAAAATACTGAAGTATAACGACTCATTATCTGTTTGGTATAAGTTATATTAAACATTTTTCCTTAAATCAATAAAAATGTTCTATTTGCATATAATTAATTTCTATACTAAAGTTCTGTTTAAAACACATAATTTAAATAAACTAATATTTTCTACCTTAATTCCACAAAAGTTATTTATTGCAACTTATAAATATATGTGATGCTGAAAAAAAAAAACAGGAAAACTGTCTCTCTTTTTGTCTCGTCACAACTACATACTTTTCACGCAAAAATCATAAGGTTTTAAAAGATGATCTTTACATAAGTCTCTCTGAACTTATTTTATTTTATCACTAAGCTGTATTTATTTTTCGTAAATTTTAATTATACTAGATCTGAGTAAACTTGATACAGAAGTAACCTGATTAACAGGGATATTGATTAAACACTATTACACTTATACAATCATGGCACGGGCTATCATCTTAACACGATAGGATACAACTTTAATCCCGGAGAAATTGACGATCAAAGTTTGAAGAGTATACGATATTACAATTTTGATATGAAATATGAAAATCTCACTAATACCTACTACAATAGTTCGCTTGTGTTACTCAGCTGTATTTATTAACAAGACTTAATAATAGTTATTAATTCAAAATATTAATGTAACCCACAGTAACAAAGCATTGGCTATCAACCGTTAAAAGTACTCCTCACTAATCAGATTAAAAACTATTCGCCGTCTGAACTGACAGACTTTTGGCTGCCTATGTTTTTATATGCGATTGCAAAGCCACCGTTGTAACTGAAGTTCCAGATATTTCAAAGTGTGTTAAGGTTAACATAACAAAATATTTTCCTACATTGTAAAGGTTAATGATTGTCTATGTAATGAAAGCACATCTGATACATTAAAATGTGGTCATGTTAAATTTCATTCAAATTGCCTGCTAAAACAGATTCAAAAATTAAGTTACATTGACAAATAGGGAAAGTACTAAAATCCCGCATGGCAGTTAAGTAAAAGTGTGAGCACAACAATAATGCAGTTCATCTTAAGGAAATAAAACCTGTTTCTTTCACATTGTAAAGAGAAATATGCTAACATATTACATATTTATATACTTTTACACGTAATTATAAAGTCAAGTACGTGTGTAAAGGTGCCACCGCGCCAATATAGGATACCTTTTTCTCTTTCGTCGAAAGTACAGTGTTCGTAGGGGAAGGGCGGGCATAACGGCCAGGATAAGGTTTTCTGAAGTTTTTAACTGACTTTCAAGGGATACAGAAACTTCAAAATCATAGAATATACACATCAACCATCCTAGTATATGTAAGAATTTTTTTGTTGTGGTTGGAAAAAGGGAAAGTACCTAAATAATCAATTTTCCAAAAAGTACCTAAGTGGCCATTATGCCCACAGGGGTAAGGGCATAATGGCCACATAGCTGAAAAGTGGTAAAGAAATTGAGAAAACGGGTTTTAAATTATAAAAAATTTATTTTAAGGAAATGTTCATTTATTTAAAGTAAAAAAATATAATTTTAAACATTTTGAATAAAATGTTTTTTTTTTCTCAAAAATACCTATTATAATTTTTATTTTTTTTTAAAGAAAAGTCAATTTTAGTGAGCTTAGCTACAAGTTTCCCATAAATACCCATTTTCCTCTTCCCCGACACCAGCACACAATTCATGGGCCCACAAACCACATCCTTGGCACTTGATCCAACGCTCATTGGAAGTTGAAGCTGAAAATTTTTCACAACAATATAAACATTCTGAATCGTAGTCATCATCGATGTCTTCAAACAGTTTTCTTTTACCAGTGTTGACCCGGGGTTTCTTAGCTTTTTTCTTCGGATTTTTATTAATAGTCTTAGTATTCTTTTTTTCTTCAGCTATTTTCCGTTTCATAGCTTTTACTTTTGCTTCCTTAGCAGCTTTCTCGGCTAACAGATCATTTTTATAAGGACTTCCTGACAACAACGCTGCATAACCTTTCTTCCGCCCATTGCTTTTACGTTTTGCTTCAGATACACGAGGCACAGGGGAAACATCATCAGGGCGGATGTAAAATGATGACCCCGGTTGTGGATCATAAGTTTTATCTAGGACGAAGGTATTACTGCTCGAAGATCCAGCTTGCAATGAAGGAGCGGCAGTCCTGTCGGTGGGTGGTGGCTCTATAGCATTTACTGCTGATGCCATGGCAGCTGGTGGAAGTGGTATTTCCGTTACTTCTGCTGCAGCAAAGTCTTCTTCTGAGAAAATGTGTTCATTGAGTGGTTCAATGCCACATTTGCTAAATCCATTCACTGCATTGAGTGGAACAGCAGCCTTCATGTAGGCTTCCCCAAAGAGACGACTCACCTGAGATTGCGTCACTGTTCGCCCGGGGTTATTCCTTAAAAACCGTTCGATTGCTTGAACGTAAAAGTGTTCAGGGGTCCCATGAAAGAAACGTCCAAGGGCTGCAGTTTATGGCTGCAGTGCGGTGGTATGCACACCACAGCTGTATGATTAGCCCTGGCCAGCCTAATGAACTCAATGTTTTTAGTATGAGTGCTATGCCCATATAATATCAACAATACTGGATCATATTCTGTGGGTTTAGCATGCATTAGAAAATGCATAAACCATTGTACAAAAATCTCTGTCTGCATCCATCCAGTAGGGTGGCAAGTAAATGCAGTCCCAGGAGGAGCTCCATCCGTCAATTCACCCTTCATCCGAACCCGGGGAAAGATAATGAAAGGGGGGATGTAGATGCCACCAGCTGACATACACATTACCAAAGAAGACAAAACCCCTCTTTCGGCTGAGGTGAGAGACCCAACCTGTCGTCTACCCCTTAAAGATAGAACTTTTGAGCTTTTAGACTGGACTGTAGTGAGCCCAGTCTCGTCAACATTGAAAATGCGATGGGCTGGGTAATTGTGTTTGCCTCTTTCCTCGATCAGGATGTCAAAAATGTTCTTAACGGCAACCTTGTTAAAACCACTAGCTCTTGCTGAAGAAGTTGGCTCAGGCGACCTTAACGTTAACTTTGGATGGCGTTTCCGGAAACCAGCGATCCACCCTTTTCCAGCCATCCTGGTATCTTTATTAAAATTATGAGGAAGGTTGTTCTTCTCAGCAAGTTCAAATGCTGAACTTTGCACATCCTTAATAGTCATACCGAAAAATCTCGTCTCCAACATTAGTAGATGGTTGTAGATTAGATTTCCTGTTCTTGTTCCCTAGTAAATACGGACTTAAAACCTCCAAATTCCTTTTTGTTGCCTGTAGCATGTATATTTTGGTTCAACACTCTCCTCTTCAAAGTATTCCTAGGAACATTATATGTGGTTGCAGCGGTTAAGAAAGCCATGCCGTCCTTCACTGCCTCTATTGCTTTTTGCATGTTACCTGAATCCCACGATTGCCTTTCTCACTTGCGCTTGTAATTGTAAACCATCGCTCCTAAAACAAAACAAAATTAAAATATAGTTAAAACAATCATAACAAATTATGAAATTTAAAACTATTCTAATAGAATCAATTTGTTTACATTTAATACAATATTAGGTAACATGAAGTGCTACAAATAATCGTTTATCACACATAATTATATTTAAAACTTGTATTAATTATAATTATAATATAATTGTATTAAAAACAAAAAGAAATAGTGCAGACGGGCATAATGGCCACAGCGGCGGGCATATTAGCCACCTACTGGCCGTTGTGCCCGTCCGGACGCCATTAACAAAAGCTTGTTGTCAGACGCCAACAAACAGCGATGAACCATTTCTTAATATTGAATTTTATAGCCAAGTTACCACTCTTTTAAAACAACTATATTTCAAAAACCTAGCTTGTTTTACTAAGTTTGTAATCATTACATGAAGTGAGGACTTACCTTAGATCAGAGGGTATGAAAAACACAAAAATTGCAATAACTTGTGATCACGCACTTCTTCCTTCGTCTAGAGACTCAACACAACTAAGGGGACTGTGAGGTAACATTCACGCGTTTACCGCAGGATAGCAGCACTGTACAGCCTTACAAACCGCCTGGCCGTTATGCCCGCACTGGCCGTTATGCCCGCCCTTCCCCTACCAATACTTTAGCATAGATTTGGTAACCTGATTGTACCTGAGAGTGATTCTGTGATAGTTAAGGCAATCTCTGTCTGTCGATGCTTTAAACTTAGTACAAAACTACAATGTCAATTCGCTGAACTCATTGTCGCAAGTAATTTATATACATCGAAGAATGAAAATATTCATATCAATTAATTCAAACGACTGTCTATCAAAAGACGTTACCTTATCATTTGGGAGTTAAAAATATCACTAATAATATAGCAAATTGACTAATTTATCCTTTACTCAGATACAACGTCAAAACATTTACAAACATAAGTTAATTAATTTATGGCGTTTGCTTGCACAATTACATATCGTAGCAAATATTGTTTGCTTGACAAAAAGTGTGTACTCTATTATCTTCTTAAACCTTTTTTATTCGTTACAAACTCAGTATACATCACTTAATAGTAGAAAAAGCATAATAAAATATACAAACTATATTTACCATTCTATAAGTAAACATAAGAAACCTACAGGAAATCAGATCAGACAACTAAAAACAAAATATGATTTTGTAAAAATTCTATTGAAGGCAGACGGACGAAAGGTTTGGAGCTTCAGTTGAATCAAACTGTACTATATCTTTCATTTATAACAATTCAACACAGTATTTTAATACCTTTACTGCAAAAAATATTTATTAGCTATTAATATAGTTAACGTAGCTTCACGATAGTAGCTAAAACTGTAAATTATTTAAAAATCTCATTGTATGTAGCATTTCCGTTACATAAAATGACTGAATTTGTTTTTCAGTCAGTAAACAGCAGCAATTTTGTAAAGTACAAAAAGAAAATTATTTCATATATTTTAAAGTTCCTTTGTTTTTATTTGCAAAATATAAAATTCTAAAATTATAACGACGAAGTAGAAATAGAATGATAGAAACGATATAGTTTAAAGGAGATAAGGCCAGTGAATAATCTCTGACTCCACGTAAGCGGGTGTATTGATGTTATTATATCTTCGTGTCAACACTGTCACGTTTGGCATACATGTTAGCATTGCTACATCTCTCATAGACAACAAGTTCCAAACAACTATTGACATAATGTACATACAACTCTGTACTTAATGGAAGACTGTACATTCAAAACAGGTAACACAAACTGACAATACTTGCATACACGTCAATACAAGTGACATTTACATTAATGTTAGTTCTTCTGTTAAACATTATTAAAGTACGATGAATATTTTTATGTAATAAATATTTTCAAAAAATTGATTTATTTAACTAATGACTTTTACTTTTGTTTGATATGAAAATCTTTTAATCTGAAATGTATATTTCCTAAAATACAACCTAACGTGTTCTCAGCGCGTAAACTGGCAAACACACATCAGACGGTTCTAAGCTCAAAAAGAGCACACCTTAGGAAACCGGTCGCAACCTTATAATAACAATATATAACAAAATACCCTTTTATGAATAAATATATATATTAAGATAACATTATCCTGAAAATGTTTGATTTTAAGTGCTTTGACCTTTTGTTTTTGTAACTTTATACGTTATGTCTTTCTGTACTGCTTCTCAAAAACATTAGTATGCTACCTCTAAAAACGAATTTGCTTATCCGGACAATAATTTCAGTAGGAATGTATTAGCTGTGATCGTAATTTAAGTCTCTTGTCACGCAGCTGAGTAGATTAGCAACAGGGAAATGGTGTATAAAACGTTACAGTATTTCGGTTATCAAATTTCTACATTTCAAGTCAAGCATTTAGTTTCCTAAAAAGATTGGCTTTCTGAATAAAAAAAATGGTTGGTTATGTTATTTTTCCGATATAATAGAACAAATTAAGTATTCTGGGAAAATCAAGGTAAAACTTGAATCCAGATCAACTTGTAAGGTAGGAGCGCTGGAAGACATAATTCAGTGAGAATGTATAGAAAGTTTATGTAACGCACATAAAACTTGGGTAAAAGCTGTTATTATTCTATTTTCCGTTTTAATTGAGTAAATAACCGTGAAGGATAAATAATACATTATTACAGAGGTGACTAAGCATTTGGGCACTTGAAGGCATTTCAGAGTATTTTATTTCATAAACAAAATTTTTCTACAAGCAAAACAAATTGGAAAACTAACGGTTATTAAATATTTCCTATATCAAGTTTTTTATAACAACGAAAAAAATAAGATTAATATTAGAAGAAATAGAATTGTTTTTATTAAGTTCTTAAATAATAATAATAATCATCATTCAGGTCCCACAGCTACTAAATAAAATGGAACAACTGACATAGGTTTGATTAGGAGGTATATACTCTGTCATATAAAATTATTAGGTTCCGATTTCCCAATCAAAATATAACTAAGCAAGTAAATAGGAACGTTTTTCTTGCGATGGCCAATTGTTTACTTTCCCACGAGCGTTACACATTCTGTTTGCGCTCTCAAGTAAAACATCGGATTATGTGAAGTGCAAACTGTTGCTTTCTCTTCGCATCGCAGATTCTCCAGACACCACATCATAAAACTGCTACACACAATCTTGAGTGTTTCCCTTTAAGTTAACGTTCAAGAAAAAAATTTTTTTAGGTGAAATTTTGTTTACACTAGACTTTGTATTTTATAAAGTTTGTTTGACTCATTAGACAGTTAATTATTATTTCTTTAACTATGCATATTATGTCTAGGCATATTTTTTAATTATGTCTGTCAACTACGTCTAGGCATATTACGTAATATGTATAACGATAATAAGCATGTTTTCACTTATGGATTCTAAACGTGAAAGTTTGAAAGTTTAGACTACAGAAATACACTGGGTGCTGACTACTGAAAACATTTGGACTCCGTTAAATAAATTAAAGATAGGGCTTCACAACTGTTCGAAGTTCTGAAAATTGTAGAACCTATTATGCCAGAATACGTAGAGCGACTTAGTGACGCTCGAGTACTTAAGAAATAACGATTACTTAATCGCTGGGCACCATCCGAAGGGGCAAGGACTCGCTGGGTGAGTCAATTGTCTGTGAGATGCTGATACTACTGTGAGTGTGGAAAACTGGCAAACGGCTGTAACGATTTATACATTATAAAAGTAATATATATTCGTAATATATAAAAGATCGGTACCATCGGAAATAAAGGTCAGAGGAAGTAAATGCTCAGTATAATTTGTAGTACGGGGCGTGGACCGCCAACCAACACAGATCACTGAATCAATAAACCTACCAGACCATCGTGACAACATATTCATACTTTGCTAACATTCACTAAAAACTCTTTGGTGTAATAATGCGCACTTCATCGATGCGTATGATTACATCACTATAAGCCATACATTCTCCCTCTTTCGTTTGTGGCAAAATATAAACTAGAAAGTTATAAATATTTTTACACTAATACGAGATTTTGGCACTATTGACAGTGTACTTGACTGTGAGAAAGATGTTTCATTGCTTTCTCTAGTTCCTTACCACATGCGTATGTGATGAGTCATCAACAGCGTGCTCGTCGTGTCTCTTTACTCGTCGCCATTCTGAAAGAATACAACATTCATAACCCAAATCTGTATAACGCACAAACACAGAGTAGTAAGAAAAATAAAATATATTATCTGATAGAGTCTCGACTGTCTGTTTAAGAAAGCATACATAAAAGACTAGACTGCTTTTGAAAGACAACAGAAACTCATTAACATGATTTGTATTTCATATTCAGATTTGCCATAAGGCGCTTGACACTAGACATTATACTTAGCTTAGTAGTAACTGTGACTCAATGAAACTTGAATAGTTGTGTGAAGTTTGTTCACTATCTGGACACAATTTTAAACCATTTCTCTCAAGGTTTCGACAAGATTTATTGACATTATTAGTACCAGTTGTAGGGTACATAGAACGTAGACATAGCAACATAGAAGTAACTAATAAATCTAAGTAGGTAAGCGTGTTTTATGATAATGTCTACGTTATGTTCATAAAAAATATTAATTACTGTTAAACCTATAATAATTACTGTTTAAACTGTATTATTATTCTTGCATTAATAAGATGTAATTCCATATTTTATAAATATTAATGATAATTACTCATATATGCCTAATAATTATTCTTGTATTGCTTGTAGTCCTATACATGGTAATGGGTGCCCGATGCTGACGATAGGTTTTGTTAAACGTTAAAAAAATATCTTAAATTGTATCTAGTTAATAATCAAACCTCAGAAATCCTGTACACTAGTCGTTAGAAAAATTTCTATTTTTGTCAAGCAACAAAAATACACGTTCTGTATTTAAGGCAGTGATGCAATTATATTAAGAGAGTAATACTCCGAAAAAGGAATTGAACATCACGGCTGAATACAAAGAAATTCTGAATACACCGCAATGTCACAACGACAATAAAAGAGTTCTTAAGGATTTACTCAAGTCTAGCGACAGTACGTTAGAAACCTTGTACATGCATAGCATTAGCAATTCAATGTACGACACATAAAAATGTAAAGTAGAGCTTTATAGTATACTTATTATGAAAAGTGAAGAGCGTCATATACAATGCTTATGCACGATTTTTAAAAATGCGGTTATAGTAGAAGTGATTGGCGTATATCAATAAATAGCTTTCAATGTGCAAAAATAATAGAGAAAATGTATCCTATACCTAACACACATAAAGTATATGCGTCGGATATAAACTAGAACACATTAATATTTTATGTTTCTCTGTAAAATATATTTAAATATTTTCATTACAAGCAAATAAAATGAATAGTAAACCGCTTAATACAAAATTTTATTTTATATAAAAATATTGCTGCCAGAAACACAAACATTTTTTAACTATATCAAAACATATATTCAATATTTACAAGAGTATATTTTATTTTAAAAACTGCAGTTTGATTTGATGTTATATTAGAAGATAAGCTTTTACCTAAATTTTATTTTATGAAATCTAACTGAAGTATACGGAAATGTTGACGCTATTAAGAGCCCTCTATTAAAATTGACAGTGGCGTTGACAGCTCAAGGTTTAGTTCCACGAATAGTTAGTAAGTCAAAAATATATTGACTTAGGTCAACTAATTTTAACTCATCCAGATTTGATTTGCTATAAATTAAAATTTCGTTTACTTATTATGTTTGCCAAGAGTTTCCTCTATGAAGACCGTGTCAACTAAAATTTCAGACGTCGAGGTGAGCTCACTTTTGAAACGTCAAGCAGCCCGATGAACTTAAGATTAGACACGCTCAATTAAACCATGAGAGTCAAAACATAAAATATATTAATTTTACATACACCGAATATAAAATTGAGTGCACAGATTGTAATAAATTAAATATTTCTCAAACTGATAAAAACTTTTAAAATAATATAGACTTCTTAACATCAAAACTGATTTATAAAAACAAAAATTTATAAATCAAATTTATCCAGACTCTTAATTAGATCACAAAATCAATCAGACTTACCCAAATTTTAATAACATTACTTTCCCAAAATTAGCCTTTGAAAGAATAGGTGAATTAAAAAAAACGAATAGTAAGTTAATAGATGAACAAATACAAGCTAATAATACAAAAAATAACATTTTTAAAATTATTAATTTAATGAAATAGAAAATGGGTCTTATTCTCTGTCACTAATAAACTTTATATATATGTATGTATGTGTATTTTCTATGTTGAGTGCTTTGAAAATTGTGTCATGTTTTGTAATGATTATACATTGATTGTGTCATGTTTTGTGTAGAAAATACACAAAATACTAATATATACACCACAATCACACACAATAATACCAATTGAAAGCACCAGAGACCAACAGTAAACCAAAGCAACAACCAGCCAACACACAAATCCCTCACAATGTTCAAAATCAGGAAGACTGAGAATGGGAACACAAGGCTTCCCGAAACATGTTCCAAATAGGGAGAAAACATCTTCAGATAAAGTCATTATAAAATACTTATTATATACATCAAGAAACGAACTATAGCAGACAGTGTTTGAATATATATTGCAACGTTACAACAATTATACAAATATATTATCTTATTCTCAAAGCAACTATAATATGTACTACACCGGCCAGGTCGCAGGATTTTGTTTCTCATTGCGTCAAGTATAAGTGATTGCACAATAATTAAATAATTTTCAAAGAGGAGTGAGATGTTGTTGACATGAAATAATCAATTAAACCCGTTTCAAAATAATCATTCTAAGATTTATTACTTGATAGAAAATATTTAACTATTAAAATTTTAAACATTATACAAATAAATATTCACCTTTATAAGCTTTACAAATCTGTAACCTGCTAAGCTATTCATAACATACAACAAAAATAAACATCCATATAATCTTATTAACTAACCAAACATGTTAAACAAGTTATTTAAATTCTTTTTGTTTGTGTGTCTGAAATAAACTCAAATTTTAATTAATGATAGCCACTCATTTACCAACAAAATAATATTAAGATTTACGAATGAATTTATTGTTGCTATAAACAAATAAAAATACGTTTACTTCCAATCTATTACTGATTTATACTGACACACCCAAAAATACAACAAAAGATTCGTATTTCTTTTCTACAAGTTGTTGTTAAATTACACTCTCTTATGTAACTACTATTTTACTTTAAAACTCTAATTATTATCTGTTCATTTCGAGATCTTTCTTTACAGTAAAAAATATAATCCTTTTTTTATCTGCCGTTACCGTTGCGCGCGCGCGCGCGCGTGTGTGTGTCCAGAATCTTGAGAGTATGATGATGTTGATGATGGTTATTCTGCTGCTGGGATCGTTGTCTCTAAGTGTTGTTGCTGATGCTCCAGAATTCCTCCTTACGTCTTGTGAGTTTGGTTGTGTGTGTGTGTGTATATGTGTGTGTGTGTGTGTGTCCATGTCGATCTGCAATCGGGCAGCGTAACGTCGTCTGTAGATTTCTTCTGTCTGAGTGTGTGATCGCCCAAAATTACCAGTGATATTTATACTGGTGCCAATTTCACAGGTACAGGCCTGTTTTCGACAAGCTAGAGATGGTCCGTTCGCGCCTAAGCGTCCTTTTTATTACACTCACTTTTTGGTTAATTATCGCGAACTCATGAACATACTCGTCACCTGATCGACATCATTGTTTACGTAATTTTTCTCTGATCACTCACATATACCACACATATTAATTGCTCTTCAATTACACTAGTAATTAATTTTAATTAGTTAGCATCTTTAATATTGCACCTCTGGAAATAAATTTTACATCATCATACTAGTTAAAAATCCCTTAATGTAATGGTGTCTTTATAATTGGCGTAAGTTTTTGCTTACAGGTTTAACACAAGTAATTAGTTTATTATAATCCTGTTAAGACCTGATTAATTGGAACAAACAATTCGTACACTCACCCCATATTCTTGTCGCAGCTGGCTTCACGCACACAAACACACACACGCCGTATTTTTAACTATCGAAGCAGGTGCACTGTCGACATGACAGTGCCTGCATTTTCTTGCACAAAATTGTATAAAATTGTTCCTTATTCTATTTACACTAATTAAAATTTAAAACATACCGCCCTGGGTAAATATGCACTTATATGTATTGTTGCAATATATATATATATATATATATATATATATATATTTTGTAATGCGACATATTAGTCCCAAAGCTAGAACTGCTCAATTCAGTAGGGATGATAGTAGGTATAGTCACCTATACTATCCACTTAGACCAAGTAAAAATAGACAACCTTTAGTAATAGAAAGGAAAGACTGTCTAATATAGATAATAAGAGAAAAATACAATGAAAATAGTAAATAAACTAATCAAAATGTGTCATAAATGTAAAATACGATACAAACCCTTTTGTGATTAAGTTGAGGTGAAAGAATGTGGGATAAAACTAGTGATCTCTGATATTAGATAGTGCAAACAAACAAACACCCAATTAATAAAGTGTCAGTGCAACACCAGTGTTATTCCCAAACACAAAAAGTGTCAGTGAGGGGGAAATGGCAGAAGTGTGGGTTAAATACTTTTGTATAAAAAGAAAACCCAAGGACCACATTAACAGAGAGTTGTGATGGGGTTTTTGAAAATAATGTTAAGATGTTTATAAAGGTTTTGGCATGACTAGTTATGTTTATGTTTTATGCCAAAGCTCATGAGTAACATTCATGAACTATGTTGTTAGTAATAGTTGGAGCCTATGAGCAGAATCAGAAGGTGATGCATTAGGAACCAAAAACCCATGAACAATAATCTAATCACTGATTAATAGTACTAGTTAAGATTAATGGGATGGCTGAGTAGTATGCCAGTTAACTGATGGTTGTGGCTAATTATAAAATACAATATTAAGCCATGTAGGCCATGCCTAAAACATAGCATGCCGGATGATTCTGTTCTTATCAAATTATTGTTCTTATCAAGTTATTGTTCTTATTAAGTTATTGTATTAACACTAAATGTATTATTTGTCAATTAATAATTGTAAACTAGGCCATAGAGGCAGTATATTGAATAATATATAAAAGAATTTTATTTTAACCATTTGTTAAATAATGTTAAGCGTCCAGACTCGTTTAGTAAATAGTTAAAATCAAAAAGGAAAAGGGTTCAGCATCAGAGTTTAAACAATAATAAATGTAAATTATAAAATAGATTAGTAAATAAATGTCAGGAAACTAAAAGTGTAGGCCCAAAGTTAGAAATTTTGTAAGGTGGGAAATCACCCTTTATAATAATCAATTTATGTCATAATTATGCTCATAATTACATAAAGAAAAACATGATGTAATTTAAATTTAAGAAAGCTTAAAGCTAAAAAAGGAGTATTTTTCTTATAGGCAAATGAACATATAATTTTTGTAAACTGACCATGTGACCTAATGAACTCTCAGTTTTGACCAATCACAGGCCAGTATTGTAAGGTCAGGAAACCGTTGATGAAGAAGCAGGAATTTAGAATTGTATTGTTAACCATTGCAGAGGGCAGATGTGCTCTGATGAAGCAAATTTTAATTAAATACCAGTTATGTTTTTTGGACCGTTGGCGATCAAACTTAATTACCAACAGAAGCTGTAACACTGTGGGAGACCAGAAGACAGAAATAATTCAATTAAACCAAAACCTAAATGCAGAAACTCAAAACTCCTGACTACCTATAACGAACGCACGGTTGTAACTTATATGAGTGAGGTAAAGCTTAGTTAATAGCCACACTACAGGTACGATTACACAACACTATCGTAGACAATATCTACACTTACAGAACAGACACCAGTGATCATTTATTGAAAGAAAAGCTTAAAAACTAAAACTGTGAACACTAAAACATTTATTTTAAAATAATTTGGGACAGCACGAGGTTAGACGTATGAGCGGCCATCTTTCGGAACCGACAGTGTTACTTAGCAACAAATAATAAAATATTAGTGTTAAGATTTTAAATTTGACTTACCTTTTGTGATGTATTGTATTTTTGTGTGCATTCTCTGAATTCAATGACAGTCTCAAAGAACCCTTAAACCCTGAGATTTAATATATCATTATAATTAATTTGTTTATTGAAAGTTATTAGGGACATAGATGAATTGAGCAGTAGAGTCGACCCGACCAATATTTTGTTTCGACAAAAGTCGACTGTTCCTTTCTCTGAATACTTTAAATAAAAATAAATTTTATTTTGGCTGGAAAGAGTTGTCATTGTAGAAAATTAGAAAATTTACAGGACAATTACAGGCAAGTCAACAGGAGAGTGAGCAGCGAACGGACCAGAGTATTTAAAAGACGAACAGGGCGCTCGAAGACACAATCGATTGCGGCAACAAGTCCTGTCTTACACAAGTGGAATCAAATTACACTAATAAACTATTCACGATAAATGAATTAAAAACAACACATTAAAACAAACAAAAAACCCACAAAAACTGTTAAGTAACAGATGACGCCAACAACGTAGGGCATATAAGACGTACAAAAACACTGTTACATTACAATATATTATAACGTGACAATTTGGCAAATTTAATTTAATTTAAATTTGTGGAGTCCTTCGATCTTGGAGCACCAAATTTAAACAACGTTACATCTACATAAATAGGTGTGAACGGTCTCACGTTCAAGATTGACAATTTCTTTAAACATATAACATTTAAATAGGGGGTCAGGTGTATCTGCAATAAGAACTCTACGGACTTGAAAAGGTAATTAAAATTTATTTTATACTATAAAAAAATATGTGCACATGGCACTGACTTCGATTTTAAAACATTAGTTATTATTTGTTATTATGCCGTAAGGCTTAAGATATATACATCCTTACTAACTAAACATTCTATGCTACTAAATAGTATATAAAAGAAAAATCTCATTTTTAGACTACTCAGTCTATTAATATGTTTCAAAATCAATTTTTAAATCTTTTTTCTATAGATGGTACGTACTCAAAAGATTAATAGTTATTACTTCTCAGTACTGTTTTTTCAAATACTAATTGCTTTTATTTATATTCTTTGTAATCATTTTATATCATATTAACTTGAGCTCTTGTTACGTTAATCGTATTTCTAAAACATCTATGATTTTTAACTCTACTATACAAGAAATATTACTCTTATTTTTAAATAAAATATTAATGTCTTTAACTGTCTTTGTATACTGTGTATGATTAAGATATGAATAAGTTGTCTATCACCTTATTGTCGTCAATCATACTCGATCATTTTTGTTCCATCAGTGTTCATCTTCGTCTCGCCTCCAGCGTCGGCTGTCTCTCTTCTCCTCTTGTCCAGCGTCGGCTGTCTCTCCTCTCCTCTTGTCCAGCGTCGGCTGTCTCTCACTCTCTCGTCCTCTCCTCTTGTCCAGCGTCGTATCGCTATGGAACTTCTTCTCTTGTCCAGGGTCGTATCGCTATAGAACTTCTTCTCTTGTCCAGCGTCGTATCGCTATAGAACTTCTTCTCTTGTCCAGCGTCGTATCGCTATGGACTTCTTCAGTAGTGCTGTTATTAATTACAATGTTTGTCTTATAGCTTGGTTACGTATTTGTACATAACTGGCAATTTAAACTGTTTATAAAAATATTAATAAATATGCCGTGCTGACGGGCATAAGCTCCCGCTGCATCGTGGATGATTCAAGAAAGAAAACCACTGAAGCTTGCGTGTCCTATTTATACCCATGTCTTGGTCGACACCCTTCAGTGATACAAAATCGACATGTTAGAAACTGTCTTTGGCGTCAGTTCCCCCACTCTTTGTCAAATTCACTATTTTTTATATTTCTGCGAATTGCAGAGTCCTGTAAGTATTTTTTTATACTTATCTTATAACTAATTTTACAACACATGTTCATTGTAATTTTGGACATTGCAACTCAACCCTTTTGATTTGTACACAGTTATTTCACTATTGCACTTGTACGGCGTGTCACTTTCGCGTGGTTTTTGCACACAGCATTTATTAAATTTATTTACATTTTATGGTGCTTTTGGATTTTAATTCTTAATTCTAGTTTATGAATAATTACGGAAAAACAGTCATTGTGCAATTATTCATACTGGGGTGGCAAACTTGCCTGCAGAGACCTGCGTTCACACACACTAGCAAAATACTGGTGTACACACTTTCAGTTACATTTGTGTGTATGTGCACGTTGATTCAGGTCGAAACACCTGTTCATATTTTTGTCTGAGTCAAGCTTGCAATCCATAACATGCTTATTTCTAATATATTATTAATTATTTACAGTTTATTAAGTAAATTAAAATTTTTATATTTCATGCTCAGTACATCACTTATTTGTACTGTCGCATTATTCCTCTGCTTGGTAACAAAAAAAAATTTTAATAAATTTAGTTATTATAAATTTTTTTTTAAATCTATTTATTTATTATTATTATTTGCAAAAAAAAATATAACAAATAATAAAGAATAATATTCGTCATTTCACCCTTAATAGGAGTGTATACAAACGTCTTACCTCCCCTCTTTCGTACGCTCACTGCTCGCGACCTTGAATTAGGGTGGCTTTACAAACAGCTGATTTGACTGGTTTCAATGACCTCTGATTTATGTGTAGAACTTCTTAAGTGACGTTGCGTGGAATTTACCAATTTCTTTCTTCTGTATCTCATCATATACAATGAAAGTGTTCTGTCCCACTCGCTGTCTTAACGTATACGGTCCATTATAAAGTCTGAAGAATTTCTTCGCCGTATTATCACTCCTTTTTCCCACTGGATTTGCTTTGAGTAGTATACTTTCTCCCACGTTGAATTGTTGTAACTTGTGAGTTAGATTAAATCTCTCTATTCTCTTGTTACCTCTCTCTCTTATTCGTTGCTTTGCGTATTCAATTTCCACACTTATTGGTACAGGTACATTTTGGTTATTAGGTTTGTTTAGATATATAGTCCAAAATCTGGTTGGCTTCTTATCTTCTTCTAATTCCATTGGAGTGTATCTGTTGCTTCACTATAATTTTCGTTAATGGCTTTTTCAATAAATGGTAAATATTCTGCCCATTTATTGTGTTGATTATGGCAATATATTCGTAAATATTTACCTAATTCTTTGTTAACTCTCTCAGCAAGGTTTCCTTGAGGATGTCTTATGGATGTGAGTACTGGTTGTATTCCATTTTCCCTTAACGTCCTCTCCCATTTTTCACTTTGGAATTGCACACCTTGATCACTGAGTATCTTCTGCATTTTTCCATATAACGGAATATATTTTTGCAGTAGTATCTTTAGAACAACTTTGGTTGTGGGTCGCATAATTGGGTACAGTCGGACTGCCTTGGAAAACACATCGATACATACCAATATGTGCTTCACACCTCGACTTGATCGTGGTAATGGTCCCAGAAAATCCACTGCAATTAGCTCTCTTTTGTTTTCCTTCTGTATACTCTGCATTCCTACATATGTGTGTAAATTCGGTCCGTAATTTTACATTAACTTACTCATACATTCTTACCTTCGCTTCTAAACTTCCTTAGCTCTTTTCTTAATACGACATTACTTTATCTAATACATTACTTATACACTACATTAACATTCATTACCTTTTATTACCTTTCTTTAACATTACCTTTCTGATCGCTACAACTTTCTTGAAATACACTTCCGTAACAGAATACTTTTTTTTAGCTCGTAGTGTGTCGCATGGTCGGTTACAGAGGAACTGTCTTGGAAAACAACGATATTTTTCTCGAAGTCCTTAATCCTAAGTAGTCTCTGCCCTTATGACTTTTCACTCTCGCTTTCTTCTGTGTCCTTGTATCTTCGATAAGTGTTCGCTTGATCAGCCGTTCTAATAATTATGGCAATTATTGCTCATCTTAATCATTTCTTCATATTTATAACATATCAATAATAACATCCCTTACCCTTTCTTAAATATTTCTCTACACATTTCATTCCTTACCATCACTAATACATTTCTTAATTAACCCTTTCAAATAATATTCCTTATAACATTTCTTAATTATACTCTCTTATATCATTACACATATTATTTCTCATTTAAAAATAATTAATAGTTATATTATTTTTCTCATTTAAAAAATAATTATTTAAGTTCGGTTCGGTGTGTCGTTTGAACTGACACCCCTCATTATAACAATTGATTGTTGTACACAGGAAATTCATTGTGTTCACCCTCGTGTAAACAACGTCCGCAGTCCATTGTATTATCCTCTCGTTACCTTTCCGTTGCATAGCTGCGACGTTTGTTTTGATCTTATAAGTCACCTGTTCATAGAGCAATATTTTCATTTTGCCTGTCGGCCACACAAAATCTACCCTTTCTCTCGTTACAAATGCTTCGCTCTTTCTCCATTCTCTCGTCACTAGTTTTGTTGAGTGAACTTACCTGAACAGTTGTCGACGGTTTTTTCATACGTCGTTTATGATAATACTCACCATAATTCTCGTACTTGCAGATATAATTATCGTTACTATAATTATCGTGCGTATATCTAACATCATATTTACCACAATTTTGCGTAGTGTTTCGTCTAGATAACTTACTACGTTTCTTGTTAGGCCTACAGTGATATTTATCTCCGTAAGTGTGGTGTCTTATGTTTTTCAAATGTGTCATCTTGTGTGATTTACTATTGTGTGTGTGCCTCACACTTGGAATATCGCTATTAATAAGGTATGTTTTATTAACCTTTATTTGCTTCTCCTCCTTAATGTTAATTACTTTTTTATAATTATCATTAGTAATTACACATGTATTTTTAACTACTATGGTTTGTTTACCTTCTACAGACGCTATGTGCGTATTTGTGTCTCTAATTTTCTCTTTTGCTATCCTTTCTTCTCTTAATTTTTCGGTCAGTTCTGTAAAAAATTCTGTTAACTCTTCTATTTGAGTTCTAATATTATTTTCTTTTACTTTTTCTGTTTGTTTGTTCTCTACTTCACCAAATACGGCTTGCATCATGGCTTCAAGTGCTTCTCCCATCCTCGAACTTCCCGATATTGCCATGGTGAATAATTATTAAAATTAAAATATTTATTTAATAGTAATTCTTTAAAAATTATTATTGATACCCGTTCCCTACTTATTTATTTATTTCTGTATTTATATTAATAGTTATTATTAATACTCATTACAGTTACACCTGTTACATAGACAACAATATTATTTGTGGTGGGCGCCAGCTGTGTGATTACACAACAATTAACATTACATTCAGTTACTGTTTACTACAACTAATAATTACATATTATACATTTTTCATTTAACACACTTTATATATTTTAGAGCAACCATTTAGCTACATAAAAAAATTTTAATAGTCAAATGATGGGTATCGGGTCATACATTAATGATCTACAATTTATGTCACAAATTTTTGTACGTAAATTTAGGCATGTCATGCCCCACGTTGGGCGCCATTTTTATATAACGTGACAATTTGGCAAATTTAATTTAATTTAAATTTGTGGAGTCCTTCGATCTTGGAGCACCAAATTTAAACAACGTTACATCTACATAAACAGGTGTGAACGGTCTCACGTTCAAGATTGACAATTTCTTTAAACATATAACATTTAAATAGGGGGTCAGGTGTATCTGCAATAAGAACTCTACGGACTTGAAACGGTAATTAAAATTTATTTTATACTATAAAAAAATATGTCCACATGGCACTGACTTCGATTTTGAAACATTAGTTATTATTTGTTATTATGCCGTAAGGCTTAAGATATATACATCCTTACTAACTAAACATTCTATGCTACTAAATAGTATATAAAAGAAAAATCTCATTTTTAGACTACTCAGTCTATTAATATGTTTCAAAATCAATTTTTAAATCTTTTTTCTATATATGGTACGTACTCAAAAGATTAATAGTTATTACTTCTCAGTACTGTTTTCTCAAATACTAATTGTTTTTATTTATATTCTTTGTAATCATTTTATATCATATTAACTTGAGCTCTTGTTACGTTAATCGTATTTCTAAAACATCTATGATTTTTAACTCTACTATACAAGAAATATTACTCTTATTTTTAAATAAAATATTAATGTCTTTAACTGTCTTTGTATACTGTGTATGATTAAGATATGAATAAGTTGTCTATCACCTTATTGTCGTCAATCATACTCGATCATTTTTGTTCCATCGGTGTTCATCTTCGTCTCGCCTCCAGCGTCGGCTGTCTCTCTTCTCCTCTTGTCCAGCGTCGGCTGTCTCTCCTCTCCTCTTGTCCAGCGTCGGCTGTCTCTCACTCTCTCGTCCTCTCCTCTTGTCCAGCGTCGTATCGCTATGGAACTTCTTCTCTTGTCCAGCGTCGTATCGCTATAGAACTTCTTCTCTTGTCCAGCGTCGTATCGCTATGGACTTCTTCAGTAGTGCTGTTATTAAATACAATGTTTGTCTTATAGCTTGGTTACGTATTTGTACATAACTGGCAATTTAAACTGTTTATAAAAATATTAATAAATATGCCGTGCTGACGGGCATAAGCTCCCGCTGCATCGTGGATGATTCAAGAAAGAAAACCACTGAAGCTTGCGTGTCCTATTTATACCCATGTCTTGGTCGACACCCTTCAGTGATACAAAATCGACATGTTAGAAACTGTCTTTGGCGTCAGTTCCCCCACTCTTTGTCAAATTCACTATTTTTTATATTTCTGCGAATTGCAGAGTCCTGTAAGTATTTTTTTATACTTATCTTATAACTAATTTTACAACACATGTTCGTTGTAATTTTGGACATTGCAACTCAACCCTTTTGATTTGTACACAGTTATTTCACTATTGCACTTGTACGGCGTGTCACTTTCGCGTGGTTTTCGCACACAGTATTTATTAAATTTATTTACATTTTATGGTGCTTTTGGATTTTAATTCTTAATTCTAGTTTATGAATAATTACGGAAAAACAGTCATTGAGCAATTATTCATACTGGGGTGGCAAACTTGCCTGCAGAGACCTGCGTTCACACACACTAGCAAAATACTGGTGTACATACTTTCAGTTACATTTGTGTGTGTGTGTGTGCACGTTGATTCAGGTCGAAACACCTGTTCATATTTTTGTCTGAGTCAAGCTTGCAATCCATAACATGCTTATTTCTAATATATTATTAATTATTTACAGTTTATTAAGTAAATTTAAATTTTTATATTTCATGCTCAGTACATCACTTATTTGTACTGTCGCAATATATATATATATATATATATATATAACTTAATTTAATTAACTTAATTTAAAATTACAACCCAGTTACAAACTAGCCTCTTTTGACATCGTCAATTTATACACGAATATACCCGTGAACCAAACTTTGGATATTTTGAACGACAATCTCCACGTCACTAACAAACTGGACACACAACTCATTAAAGAACTAGTTACCATACTATGGCTCATCCTTCAACAAAACTATTTTACTTTCAACTGGAATTACTATATTCAAACAGATGGCCTGGCTATGGGTTCACCGTTATCCGGCCTATTGGCTGATATATATCTTGATTTTTATGAAAACAACTACATCCTTAATAATAAAATCTTCGCCAATAATATTATTTTCTATGGCAGATATGTTGATGACACTTTCCTGACTTTTAATGGCACTTTACGCCAAATCAGTAATCTGAAAAACCATATGAATACATTTACTCGCAATATTCAGTTTACTATGGAAACTGAGACCAACAATGAACTCAACTTTCTCGATCTTACCGTTACTAGGCGACTTGACAACTAAAATTTTAAAATTTACACAGAAAGCCTACCACCACAGACGTGACCTTACATGCAGACTCACACCACCCATTCTCTCAAAAATTAGCGGCCTACAACAGTTTCATTCACAGGCTTTTGATGATCCCCCTAAATAATGATGATTTCGAGAGTCAACTCAACATAATTAAACACATAGCTATGGCCAACGGCTATGAGTGCCAAACGATTGACAACATCCTTAAAAAACAAAAAGCCCGTCGTTCTAGACAGACACAAGATAATACACCTATTAACAAATTTATCTCAACAACATACACCGAGTTGTTGCCTAAGATCCTATCATCCACCTTAAGTAAATTAGGTTACACCGTTACCTTTAAAACAAACAACCGTCTACGGAACTTGGTTCGTCCAGTCGTTCAGACCAACATTGAATCTAAAACCGGTGTCTATAAGCTTATATGCGACGATTGTGACCGTTTTTATATCGGCCAAACGGGTAGACCTTTCATCAAACGATTCCGTGAACACACACCACACATCCACTTTAACAGGGGTGATTTTTCCCTAGAAAATATTAAATCTAATTTTACACGACATCTAATTTCAAGCAATCATTCATATACCAATTTCAACGCTAACCTTATACCTCTACATTACTGTAGTAAGGGCTGTTACATGGATGCACTCCAAGAATTCGAGATATATAGAGGTCATAATAACCCCGATGTATGTGACGACATACTCGTCGATAAACTCAACTTCAGGTCCAACCCACTGTATGATACAGCGCTGCGATCGCTTAAAGATAAAACTAAATATTAGTGCCCATCGACACAGGCTTGACATACTACACGCGGTGCACCGTGTCGGTTACTAGTACGCTAATAATATGATCACTCATTGTATTTTACGTGTTTATTTATTGTGTGTTTGTTTTACCCTGGGTTTTAATATATAACGAGCTCCTTTGGAGTGAAGGAAGATGGGTCATATGGCCTGAAACGCGTAACCCAGCTCAAACTACGAAGTCACTTGACGGAAATCATAAGGTAAATTATATCATTATCATACAGTGACCTGCACCGCATTAATTATGTTTAAATTAATTTAATTATGTATAAAACAGAACTTTAACTTATGCTAAACTTGTGCTACTACCACTAATACTTACTTACAATTCTATGAGCGCTTTCAAGCCTCTCGGTTCATCTTCAGATGGAAAACTTGGTTGTTTCCATCTGAAGATGAGCAGAGAGGCTTGAAAGCGCTCATGGAAGTGTAAGTGAGCATTAGTGGTAGCAACACAAATTTAGCATAAGTTAGACTTAGCCACTAAATTGTATTTATCGTTTAAGGTATAAAACAGAAGTTAGATCAAATTATTTCAAAATTTTTAAGGGTATATTTATACATTATACTTCTTTGAAACCGTCGAAACATCGTAAAAATAATAAAATGTATTCTTGTTTTCAAATATAAAGTAAGATTTATTATAAATTTTAATTTAATAAATCATTAAAAAAAACTGCTCCCTCTATATAGCAGTTGTGTTTGCGCGCGCGCGCGCGCGTGTGTTTGTGTGGGCGAGAGAGAGAGAGGGGGAGAGAGAATATTATATTCTTTGGCAAGTTGTGTGTTATATTGATAGTAAGGCAATACCAAACGTAATTAAATTCAATGAATCAGTTGATTGACTGATCGCATGTGGTGTACGGATTCAGAGACCGTCCAAGTGATACAGAAGCCATTAACATGCCACACGCGT
This sequence comes from Magicicada septendecula, assembly GCA_034769895.1. Lineage (NCBI taxonomy): Eukaryota > Metazoa > Arthropoda > Insecta > Hemiptera > Cicadidae > Magicicada > Magicicada septendecula. The sequence goes on along the minus strand of CM068374.1, from coordinate 119,523,973 downwards.
AGTGCCATCCACCATTCAGAACACGTACCGACGTACACTGAGTGGCTTCAATTGCTCAGCTTTTTACGTATCCATATGTACAAACCTCATAATTTTCCCCTTCTGCTCCTCCCCTTTACACTTAGTAACTTTCTCTTCAATCGTAGCTGACATAATTCTATAACAAATTGCTCGAGTGGTTGGCGCTACAAGTGTAATTTCTACACATTTTACAATTAGAATTAGCAGGCAATTTATCAAATAATTAAGACTACGTTTAAAATATAGAGCGTACTGTAAAATCAAATAAAACTAAGAACATGAAAGGTAAAAATAAGATTTTTTGGTTGACAATGTAAAAGTTTTGAATAATGAATAAGTTGTAAAACTGCAAATATAAAGCGGCCCGTTTTGTCGTACCAAGCAGATAACGTCACACATCTATTAATTCTAACCATTCCGGAACTCTTTTACTGAAATAAAAGTGGAGCGGATACCATACGAGGGGAAAACACGGATACACGGATATATTGCTGATATTTTCTTCTGTTATTTCTTAAATTAATTGCCTAATCTAGTTGCGAAAATAATTATACTTAAGAGACATTACTGTGAAAATGTACAAGAGCCTTGTGTTCGTATTAATTTAAGAGTGAAATATTAATTTGATTTAAGCAGCGCATGTTGTCATTAGGTTTCTTTAATAAAAACTGAAACAGAAGTCATACATACTGCATTAAAGGAATGCGTGTGGTTTCACTAAGTGCACTTCCTAATCATCATAAAATTATATTAAATTCATCAGGCATTTTTTGACTTAATTATACCAGTAAAATATTTACTAGAAGCAGAGCTACGTGATATTTTACAACACTTTGATTTGTATAAATAAAAAGTTAGAACCGATGAATATAACCTGCCTGTTTGGAGACAATTACACAGACTGTGAACAGTTACCTTCCAATCACCGTAAATCATTAATGACTTTGTGTTTACTCCATTAAATTTCTGTGTCAGCTAAGTTGTCAAAAATATTGTTAACAACATTATTAATATTATTTGAAATGTACGCTTATATTCTAGCAACAAAATCAAAACGCAAAAATAAAATCCACCATCTACTAAGAAACGTCATTAGTTCACATAATTGATCCTCTTTTATTTAACGCTGTGTAACGGACATGCAATGCTTTATCTGTGTCAAACAAAAGGGATTTCCGACTAACGAGTTTCAATCAAAGAGACGAGTGTACGTGTGGTTTATTGAGTCATGCCGATTGAATGGCCTTCAGGCAATTTTGTGTTACAGCGCGGTAGCTTTCGAAGCTACACAGGAGACACGAGTTAGGAATTTAACGTAACTGTTTTTAATATCCTGAACGAAGTGAGCAATGACTGAGTCGGTTTGTTTATGGAAAACAAGGGTACGGCGAGATACACCAAAGACGTAAACAGAATACAGGTTGTTACGTCTTCGACGCTCTCGAATATTTCTTGAGTTAGTCTTACAACGTGATGCTGGTATAATAAGTTGGATAATATGAAATAACGTAGTGGACTGTATTTTGAATTAACTGTTTATTTGCATTTTGGTAATAATGATTGCATGGCCCGTGCAGTGTCGCGTGGCATACATTGCCAAAGTAGGAATTAAATAAGTACTGAAGAATATAAATTGAAGTAACTTTCCGATTTAAAATAGTTACATAGCCGCGGCGTTAAGAAGCGTGTTGTCCCGTCAGAGGTTAACAGTTAACTAACTTGAACTGCGAGCGAGCGTATTGAGACACGCTGGTAGCAGTTTAGTGGGGGGATGACGTCACTGCACGAACCAGCTGTTTACATATGCAATTATAAAGGGTACAAAGTTTAACATACTGCCCGCACAAAATCGGGCAATTTTGCGTTTTGAGTTATTATATGAATAGTGCATCATAAGTGTCAAGACATAATAATACATAATAATATGGTACGGATACATAATAATACAATAATAAAAAAGGCATAATAATTGACATGACATAATAATAGAATAATAACACCCAAAAATTCAATAACACATAATAATATGATAATTAGCAAGACATAATAATTGACATTACATAATAATAGAATAATAATACCCAAAAATATTCAATAATACTTAATGATATGATAATTAGCAAGACATAATAATTGACATTACATAATAATAGAATAATAATACCCAGAAATATTCAATAATACATAATGATATGATAATTACAATAACAAATGGAAAGCATGCGATCACCCGGGGCATGTCCCGGGCATGAAGCACGAGAATGCGATAAAAGTTTAAGTAAATAGTACATGTCATTTGAACGTTGTAGTGGGATTAATCTGAGGCCACTGGAAGTGGGCATAATTTGTGAATGGGCCTACGTAGGATGCCGTTTGCGTGCGAACATCCGCTACGCGCACTAGGGAATCCTAACCCAAATGGACCTGAGTGATTACACCGCGTTTCCACTGCGTTTCCAAAATAAGGACAAGTTGTCCGGGAGCCAAGTTTTTTGACTGGTGACGCCATCTGATGCGCTGTTGCAACTGGTGCAAATAATCCATTGACCACCTCTTCCATATAGAGTGGGTGAATCTTTGCAGCAGCTACCATCTACCCAAGCGACCAATTTTGACTTCGGAATAGTCAGGTTCCGGGAGTGAAGTGAGTTGCGAACCAACCAAGAAGAGCGCTGGAGTCAAAGGCTCGGGATCGCCAGAGTCATTTGAGATGGCAAACAAGGGGCGTGAGTTGAGGCAGGACTCTATTTGAGTTAAAATGGTGTAATATTCTTCAAACCTGAGAATGGTTCTGCCGACAACGCGCCGCAAATGAAACTTGACGTTCTTGACTCCACTCTCCCACAGGCCACCGAAATGAGGTGCTTACGGGGGAATAAAGGACCATTTGACTCCTTGGGCACTGGTGAAGTCCTGGGTAGTTTGTTCAAATTCGTTTGATTGGAGAAGTTTGCATAAGTCGTGAAGTGTACTGCTAGCACGACGAAAATTTGTACCATTGTCAGAAAATATCTGTGAAGGGATGCCTCTTCGAGCTATAAAACGTCTTAAGGCTGCTATGAAAGCGTCTGAGGTGAGATCTGAAACTAATTCAAGGTGAATGGCCTTAGTGGCCATGCATATAAATAGAGAAATATAAGCCTTTGAAATCGATTTGGAACGCTGCCCGCCCTGACGTATAAATACAGGACCGGCGTAGTCGACTGCACATTGAGAAAATGCCTTAGAAGGAGTAATTCGGGAAGAGGGTAATTGACCTAATAATTGGCTTCAGCCCCTTGCACGGAATCGAAAGCAAGTGATGCATTTGTGTATTACTGATCGTATGTACGATTTATCATTGACTATCCAGTATTTCTGACGTAGAGAGTATTGTGTCAATTGTACCCCTGCATGGAGTAGACGAAGATGGTCGCCTTCTATGATTAGTTTACTGAGATGAGAATGCGGGTGGAGTATGATTTGGTATTTGCTATCATAGGTGAGCTGGGAGTGCTGAAGGCGTCCGCCCACGCGTAATATCCCCGTATTGTCCAGAAAGGGGTTAAGTGAAAGAATTTTGCTATTATTAGGGATAGAGCGTTGTGCCTCAAGTTCCTTGATTTCGATATTGAAGTGCGATCGCTGGGACTGATGAATAAAATTCAAAATTGTGCCATGTAGCTCATGGAAAGTTAAAAAAGAAGTGTTTCTGTCAGCTATGGGAGGTCTAGAGTTCCGAATGAATCGAAGGCAGTAAGAAAATTTACGAAGAAGTTTTGAAAGCGAAGAGTAATTTTCAAAGTAATTAGGCGTAGATGAAGTGGCAACCAGTGTGGTTTGGACTTGTTTACGTTTTTCTTGGTCAAGATCGGGATGAGTGCAGGGTGAGTGAGCATCGAAAGCACTGGTAGGCCATGATGATGACTCACTGGACAAACAGAATGGACCATACCACCGTTGTGGGTGACAGTGCAAAAGCGGGGTAGACGACCACGGGATAGGATGTCAGCAGGGTTGTCATGTGAGGAGACATGATGCCAGGTACCCTTTGCAGTGAGTCGCTGTATCTCCGCAACGCGGTTGGAAACAAATACTTTCCATCTGGAAGACTGCTGGTGAATACAGTGTAAGGCGATCATTGAGTCGGAGTAAAAATACAATTCGTCAAATTTATAACTCACAGCGTTTACAACCTTGGAAACCAACTGAGCCAATAAGAGACAGGCGCAAAGTTCAAGTCGGGGTAATGTTACCTGCTTTAAGGGGGCGACTCTAGATTTAGAGCATAATAAGTTTGATGAAATCCTGTGGTTTGAATACACCGTTCGCACATAAATCAGCACCCGTAACCCTTTACTAAAGCGTCGGCAAACCCACGGAGTTGAAATGAAATGGTTTGGGAAGTATTTAAATTCTTTACAGATCTTTTAATCTTAAAATAAGTGTCTGATATCAACTGAGCATAAAGTTCTCCCCATTGATTAGATAATGAATCTAACAGGGGGTCGTCCCAACTTGTTCCCGTTAACCACAGTATCTGCATGAAATGTTTGCACCAAAATGTAACAGGGCCAATAAGTTCTAATGGGTCGTAAATTCCGGCGATAACGGATAATACCCTTCTCTTGTTAAATACCTCCACTTCGAAATTTCTTTGAAAACTATAAATGAAACTATCATCGTTAATGTCCCACTGAATACCCAAAGTACGTATAGTTCGATTCTTGTTAATGTCAAGGGAAGAGTTGGCGTGTGAAGTTATATTGGTTTGATCATTGGTAAACCACTTGTGCAAAGTAAACCCGTATTGACTTAATAAATTTGCAATGTCGGACTTCATTTGCGATAAAATGTGTGGGTTATCTGAGCCGGTCATGAGATCGTCCACGTAGAAATCGGTTGCGGTAGCAGAACAGGCTATAGGGTGGTGAGTTTTGTTTTCCAGGGCTATTTGTGCCAAACATCTTGTGGCCAGAAATGAAGCGCTTCCAGTCGCATATGTGACTGTCCTCAAGGCGTATTGTTGAAGTTCCCTATGGGGGGCGTCGCGCCAAACAATCCGTTGCAAATTAGAATCCCTGGGAGTAACTACAATTTGACGGTATATTTTTTCACTGTCCGAAATGAGGACGTATCGGTGCGTTCTAAACCGAGACATAATTGAAAAAAGATCCTGCTGGACCGTGGGACCAACCATTAATGTGTCGTTTAAGGACAAATTATTTGATCCTGCTGGACCGTGGGACCAACCATTAATGTGTCGTTTAAGGACAAATTATTTGTTGTTTTGGCAGAGCCGTCGAAAGCAACTCGCAATTTGGTGGTTATACTAGAGCCTTTAAAAACCGAATGGTGCGGTAAGTAGAAGGTGTCTGACTTATTGACAAACAAATTGTAAGAATCAAGCAAAGACATGTGACCCACAGTTAAATATTTCTGCATGAATTTACTATAGTCTTTATGAAGAGCAGGGTTCTGCTTGAACTTAAGTTCCAGTGATTGAAATCTGCGAATAGCTCCGGAAAGAGAATCGCCCAAATGAGAGTTGAATCCCCTGCCAGGTAGGGATACAACAAATCTACCACTATTATTGCGGAAAGTGTTAGCGATAAAATGACTTTCGCATTCTGGGTCCTCAACTGAGGGAGTACGGACTGCAACGTCCTCCAATTGCCAAAAGTCTTTTAATTGCGATGAAATTGCATTTTATCTTCGCACGCCATAAATGATGAAACAGGTTTTGTCATGTAGACATTAAAGGGCAGGTTACCAGAGAGGATGAATCCCAATTTTGTCTCCTGTATTATGGCAAAGTGTTGGCTGCGGGTGAATTAAATAGGTTCAATCAATTGTAAATGGTACTGGGCACCAAGTAATATGTCGATTTGTGAAGAAAAGTTTAGTTGCGGGTCAGCTAAGAATATGTTTTTTGGTATATTTAGGGATGAAATATTAAACAATTCTGCGGGGAGATTATTCGTAATACTGGGAAGCACAGCGCAATGCACGTACAGATTGAAATCCTTGTAACGAGAATTCAGCCTTACCTTTGTACTAAAGTCAGCTTGACATAGGGAATTGTATATACCAGTGATGGGTAGTTGAGACTTGGTTAATTTTAGATCCATGCGGCGTGCGAAACTCATGGTACAGAATTTTGCATGAGATCCTGAATCTAATAGAATTCTTACTGGATGTTTCCTACCGGCTTGGTCCGTTGTCATGCAGACAGCGGTGGATAACAGAATAGATTTATTTGTTTGTAATTTGAGGGAAAATTGGTTGTTGCCCCTGTTTGAAGTGTTACTGCCTGATATGTGAATCATTGTATGATGTCGTTTGGAACATGTCCTATAAGAAGATTTGGAAGGACAGTGTGAGGGCTCATGGCCTGACGCATGCAATTTAAACAAAGTTTGTATTTAAGTAAAATGTTCTTTCGCTCAAAGGGAGATGAAGCCACGAATTGTGGGCATTCAGACAGTCTATGTTTACCGCGACACAGCTGACAAATTTTATTGTTGATATTAGTATGAACTGTTGACCTAGTGAGCTCAACGGGTTTAATAGTCTTGCGATAGGGAATCTTATCGCTAACTTGTGTTCTGTTTGCTGAACTGGTTGATGCGCCAACGTTTTGCATTAATTGGCTTCTACTATTTAAAAATTTAATGAAATTGTTGAAATTAGGGAATCGCTCGTCGGATAGACATTCCTTCCATAGTCGACATGTCTGGTTATCGAGTTTCTGAGTTAAATATTGAACAAAAATAATTTCAACAGTATTTACAGGTAAACTCAATGAATTCAAAGCGTTTATATTTGCGGTGATTTCGTCAATAAATTTTGAAATGCCAACCATGGACTCTTGTTGAAGGGACTTCATGGCCAAGACATTCCCTACATGATACGCTGAGACAATTAATTTACTATCATACCTGGCCTTCAATAGCTCAATGGCTACCGCATAATTATTATGGGTAATTGAGAGAGACTTTATTACATTTAAAGCCTCGTCCCTTAGTGAAGATTGTAAGTAATGCAATTTCTGGATGTCAGTCTGGTCCGTTCTGACGTGTACTAACTCAAAGAACATGTTGTAATAGTGCTGCCAATCAATAATGTTGCCTGAGAAGCAGGGCAATTTAATTGGGTCTAACTGAATAGGGGATGCTTTAATTGGCGTAACTTCAGCTTGATTTAATGTTTTTTGCTCACCTTTTCTACACGTTCTAATAAATTTTGCAGCTTACACTCAATAGTGCAGAGATCATCATCTGTTTGAACCCTGTCACTTACTGATGTGAAATCAGATTCATCAGCCTCAATTTGGGTCTGAATTTCATCATACTTCGCGGACAACTCCATCAAGTAACGAAGTTTTATTTTTAAAGCATGGTGATCGTTTATTTCATGATCGAAATTGTTCGCAAAGGTGTTTATACGGGATATAGAGGCTTTAATTGTGCCACGATTTTTTGATCAAAGCTTCCACATCAGTCATGTTTGAACTGCAAGCTGGTGATCCGAAATCGATAAATAAATGCAGAACAGGTGAACAATTAATGCAATTTGAGTATTTTATCAAATTCTGATATAATGCGGCAGCCAGTGAGTGGTATATAACTTAATCTAATTCCTTATTATAATGTGTACTTATTTTTTAAAAAATAGTTATATGAAAATTATTTGAAAATATGACTCATTTAACAATAAAAATATAAATATAGCTTTACTCCATTATTTAATTTTCTGACTGATTTCTTGTAAAATTATATAAGTGAAAATTTGTGTGAAAATACAAGTTTATAGTCACTTGAAACTGATTTCTGTTTATATAAAAATTATTTTGCAAATATTACTCATTTTTAATATATATGAAATTATATAAGAGAGAAACTATGCGAAATATAAGTTCATAGTCACTTGAATTATGAGAGTCCTCTGCAGGTTTATGATGGCTCCGTTGCCTGTCGCTTCCTTGGCGATCCTGTCCAGCTGGCCTTGGATTGGTGGCGCAAATCTTGTTTCCGCTTGTCGGGTGATGTTTGAAGTTGTGCAGGCTTGAAGTTCTGATTTTCAATGACGAATGACAAGTGACGATGAAGTGGAATATCCTGCGGTATTAGAAATGATGTCTTGTAGAAGCTTGTACGGCCAAGTATGATGTATTTTTTTTTAAAGTTACGAATGTATGCTCGCGGCAGCAATCTTACGTTTACGAAGATTTAGGATTGACCAAAATGTTATTTGGGCCTGTTAAATGAAATATATATCCGGCCCGGAGGACCAAATGTTACGTCTTCGACGCTCTCGAATATTTCTTGAGTTACTCGTACAACGTGATGCTGGTATAATAAGTTTGATAATATGAAATAACGTAGTGGACTGTATTTTGAATTAACTGTTTATTTGCATTTTGGTAATAATGATTGCATGGCCCGTGCAGTGTCGCGTGGCATACATTGCCAAAGTAGGAATTAAATAAGTACTGAAAAATATAAATTGAAGTAACTTTCTGATTTGAAATAGTTACATAGCCGCGGCGTTAAGAAGCGTGTTGTCCCGTCAGAGGTTAACAGTTAACTAACTTGAACTGCGAGCGAGCGTATTGAGACACGCTGGTAGCAGTTTAGCGGGGGGATGACGTCACTGCACGAACCAGCTGTTTACATATGCTGTTCACCCTATGCATTTGTATGCATAGGGTACAAAGTTTAACAAGGTATTTTAAAGTACTCCAGGTAAAGTATTATTTTAAAGTAAAGAATTGTAAAGTATTCCCATCTCAATCATAATTTAAGTTATAGTACAGGCGGATATAAAGTATGCAAATATATAAGCACAGAACACCCTTTTTGTATGTTAGTAACTTCGACATATTTTATCGTAAATGAAAATACTCAGCTCAAGACATAATTATTTTGTGTTATTTCATATTCTGACGTCACAATTTTACAAAAATGTTACTTCATATTTTAAAATAAGAGAAACATTTACAAAGTAAATTTAAGCGTTTAATGACAAACAGACCTGAAGAATTTTGCAGCATTATTTCATGTAGTATTGCTGTAATTCTCATAAAATATTATATAATTCATACTCTATTCAGGGCGGAACGTAGATTTTGGCATTTAACTAGTGTACAGAAATGGTAAATTGATTTTCTCGATTCGCGGATATGATGAGTTTTCATATTTCCATCATTGTATAGAAGAATATCTAAATATTCCCATAACCTATCTTCTAAATCTACTAAAAATGTAATGCTTACGTATTAAAAACTTACATTATATATGGCTAAGTTAAGAAAATAATGGTATCATTTTTATTTATAGACTTTCAGAAAATGCTAACCTTTTTGTTTGTGTAGTGGGACAAAAAAACCGCCAAATTTTAAAGTAGTTTCATAATTAAAAGTTTAGTAACGTCAAACATGTTTTACTTTTCAGTGTTTTCATATTGATATTAAGTGAAGGTGTGTTTCTGCTATGTGAATATGTTACACTCAACCTCTAACTGTAAATTTTATTATTAAACTAAATTTAAAAATAAAATATCCATTCTCGTATAAATTTAAATTAGAATTACATTAAGTTTGAATTTCCTCAACTCATGTAACTTGAAAAGTAGAGCTACATTCTAAACTGACCAGTCAATTAGTTTAAAATTAGCTTCTAAACTTTTTATTCGTAAACTGACTTTTATACATTATGCGATAGATTCAGATGTTATTTCATAGTCACAGTGCAAATTACATTCCATGTATTACGTTTTTTAATTAATGTTTCCAAAAATACTTTGTTTACAGTTGAATAGAATAATTCATTCTATAGAAATATAAATACTTCTATAGAAAATATTCTATACTTTATTAAAATAGAAAAAGGGAAGTGAATATTGGTTTTGTTGATCTGGAAAAAGCATTTGATAATGTAGACCGTCAAATATTTTGGAATATAATGGTTTGAAGAGGGTAACCAACACATTTAATAAACTCAGTTAAGATCCTTTACAAAATAACATCTGTAGCCCAGGATCTGAATGTTATGTTGCAATGGTCACATCCCAATAACAAGGACGTAGGCCAGGGTTGATGTTTCCCCTGTAGTATACTTACGACGTTCAATCCGGATTGTCGTGCGTACAGTGGAAACCAGAATAACTGTCACCTATGAAGTCACTACCTACAAACTTTAATTTGATATAAACGGTAGTTTTAAATCAATAAAAGGCATTCTTATTCAAAATTTCAAGTTACATTTGTCCAACAACTACAATAATTGTCACTTTATTAATACGTTTTGCACTAATTAACACAAAAATTACTTCTCAACAAACCGTAATGATCACTGCGAACCGCGCTGTTAAAATGCCAGGTGTAATTGAACTGACTGCAGCTGGATGCTTACGTTTATATCATGGAAAGAATCCAGAACAATCTGTCACTTTTTGGATAACGCGTAGAGCACATTGAGTATTCCATGCATTCTGGAATCCGCCAGAAACGGTGACAATACCTGGCCTCGAGCAAACTGCTCCGACGTTTGCGGTGTGGGACACTCTCGATTGTTGACGAATGGTAAATGACACTTTCATATTTAGTATTAATATATTTCAACATTACAATTATAAATACGATTTTGTGTTAATACCAGACGGATCTCTATTGTGTAAACCGCCGGCTAAGTTGCAGCATTTTGTGTTCGTTGCGCCAAATATATTTCTTGTACAATAAACTTTCCTTCCTTGAATTTAAAGAAGTGAGAATTTTTTGGCATGAAACAATAATATAATTAATTAAATACGGAAACAAATAATCGATTTTTTAAGTATACTATATAAAAATAATTGTATGTTAAAACAAAAACCTGTGTTTTTAATATTTACTGCAAGTAAAATGAATTATTATTTACAATATTGCACTTATTTTATATTAAATAAGAAATTGTTTTTAACAAGAAAACAAATTTATATATTACTTATTTCAATTTAAATAATTACACTATTTACATGTATGTATTTGTTTTCTTTCTGTTACATCATAATACTGCTCTTTATAAGATTTTGCTTTTAAAATAATTGTTCATTTTTCACCTGTGTATTTGGTGTGTTGCCGTTGCGCAGCTATTGCTGTGTGTGGCTCCTGGATGTTGACGCTGATGATGTTGACGATTACGAGTCTATTTCGCTGAGTATACCGACATAGTGTTAACGTGAGTACATTATTAGTGTTTGTTCCTCTTTCGAAATAATTGTCCGAGGTATTTATAGTCTGGTGTAAACCAACATGTCAGGTATGGACAAATTCCGTCTATCCTGTTGAAATTGGTCTAGGGGTCAGTTTTACACGCATCACTTTTTCATCTATTTTACAATAATGGAAACATTGATGTGCAATCTACCAGTCGAACTAAGCGCGCTATTTTTTGGTCCTTATGTGCATATAATTTAATTGATTGTTGTTTATTAATTACAGGCGTTATTAGTCTCAGTTTATACATCGCCATTATTTCGCAAACTTTGCAATAATTTTACAACTGTACACGGATCGATGTGCACGCCTTTCAATGGTATTGTCTGATTTGCGATACAAATTTCGCCACTAGCACATTTCGTAAGTACTTTACAAAATAATCATATTTACTTATTCTCATTCATTCATGTCTTAGCCAGTGTTCACAAACACACCTAAAGTACAAACGTTTACAAAACACCCTCGTAAATAAAAGGCAAGATAAATACATTTAGGAATATTTTTGAAACAATTTATAGAAATCTTAAACTTAAAACAAGTCACAACACAAGAATTAAATTTTATATGACACTTGCAGTACCCACATTGACATAATTGTATCAGTGACCTGTGATCATGATGAAAAAGGATTGCGTCAAAATTCAAAGTACTGAACTTGCAGCTTCTTCAGTAAACTTTAAACTGCATTTCAAGATAGAAAAAGTAATAAGGATATAACAGTAGAACGAGACCAAAAAGGTGCAAGTGCAACTGTTATAACGTATAGGAGACAGTGGTGTGATCATTTTTAAGGAATGGAATTGGTTGCAAAAAGCGGTGATGAAGTATTAAGCCTTTTGTAGAAGAGATGTGGGTCGCCTAAGGAAGTGATGGGTACCCAAACAGGTTTATATTACGTAGTCCCCGTAGTCAAGAAGAATATAAATAAGAAGAAGACGACGATTTTTTTTATATAATATTACACATTTCTTGCTGAATGTGCTCTTTTCAAAGATTTAATAAAAATGGCATTCATTTTGGAAATATATAAACGCAATTTTTAAAAACTACACTTCTTTCCTTCATACACTATAATACGTTTATATTTTGGTAATTGCTTGGTATATTATAATTATTGTATCTATTATCTAGTTTTACATCCCCTGTTTTCCTAGTTTAATATATTACTGTTTTACATAAAATACACTCTTTCTTGACATTTGTCATTTACCATAACTTACAAAAATCATTGTATTATCTAGTATAATGACTGTAACTTGATTATCTTCTGCTACTTATGTCAATAGAATATGTAAAGAAGAAAGTATGGTTTAGTGAAATAGAGAACCGAATATTCATTCCACAGTTCTGGCAAACTATATTGACAAATGTCTGGAAAATAATGAAACCTAAAGTATAGGCTACAGAAAAGAAATTGTTCAATTTTTAATACAAAATTTTAAATTTATAACGAACATATATCAGCCTTTAAAATGTTTGAAATATTTATATTCTTATATAAAAGATACAGGCAACTTCATTAGCTTCCATGACAAATTATACTCAGTATGTATGTAGCATAATGATGGAATGCTGTTGCACACTCTGGAATTTCCTGTGCCTTCAGAGACGATCTGATTATTCTCCGCCCATCTATATCATGGATTTCTTTCGTAACGTTTTTGTGGTGGCCCTTCCAAGAGTATAATATAAAACAACCCCCCAACAATTTTAATTAGTTTCGTACTGCAAATCGTAACGATAAGACGTGTTACATTAGACTAGTTGCGATTTGATGCAATTTATGTGACAGCAGTTTAGTATAAAATGCTAATTATTAATTATTGTGTAGGGGAAATGATAATTTGCGATTTTTCCTATGCAATATTATATTTGAAAAATTGTATGGCATGATACTGGAAATCGCCTTACCATCTTGATAATTACAAAAAAGTGTAAAAATGAAAATCATTATCGATTACAGTACATGTTACGTTCGATATGTGAAATAAGCGTTACGCCGTAGAAATTCGGCTATAAAATTTATTTTAGATTAGCACATTATGCTGTAGCAAAGGAAACACTCTTTCAATTCAGAAAAAAATAGACACAAAATTATTGGACTTGCAAAAAACTTAAGTAGTGAAGCTTGTCAATTGAGTGTGTAAACAAATAAAGAAACTTGACTTTGTAGATTTAGGTCTACAGCTGGTCAAAAGTCTTTTTTGACTCTCAAACCTCTTATAGATTTTACCTGGTTTAAACTAAGAAGCTTCTTTAGTCCTTTCTTCTAGTTTTATTTTGCTACCTCAACCTACTCAAGAACGACTTATACTTAAGTTTAAGGATCGCGTTTGTTAACTTTTTTAATTGTCTGGGCTGCAAAGAGTGTTTAATGTTAGTATCATTACAGTAGACATCCATGGTTGGGTAACACTCATGATATTTGGAGAGAGTAAATTTCTTCTAAATAAAATATATTATTTATAAATACTACTGAGATTCTGTTTAATTAAGGCACGTATGTTTATTGATCTTAATATTAACAAAAGTAGCTATTGACTTAATATTCTTAGTAGTAAATCTTCTATTTATTTACAAAATTATAAATAAATATTATTGCTTTGTTCATTTTTACCTATGTTATCGTTTACACACCAGCTTCATTATTGTTTCACATTGTGGGTAAGTCGCTTAAAATTATAGTGATTTATTTTGACAATAAAATTTCAGTTGTGTTATTATGGTTTTGAAGAATTTTCTTAAAAACGTTTTGTGAACATTAAAAAATCTTAATTAAATTCTTAAAAGTGTAACCTAAATGATATTTTTTGCTTTATTCTCCAAGTTTCTTATGTTAAATACAAATATATGTAAAAATATTGATAAAGAACTTTAAACATTTTTTTTTAAGAGTGAGAAGTATAAATTCAGATCAGATAAGAAAATTTAAAATCTCCGTTATGACAAGTTTCTAGTTCTCAATAATATTTATATTAATACATACATATACATACATGCACAATATTACATACAATCCCTCGGAACCTGAGTCTATACATCAAAATAAGAAAAAAAGTCCATATGAACATAGGTCCGAAAATGGTTCGTTAACGATTTACGGTTCGCGAACCAGTTCGCCGTGGTTTCTGCTCCCACGTTAAAATGACTGAATACTAAAATTCTTGGGATATGAAAAAATATGTTGGTTATGCTTTGTAGCAGTTTTATGTGGGTTTTTGTGTGCACAAGTGTGGGTATTCTGAAAGTTTACAATGCCATTTCTTGTAAATTTTAACACTTTTCTAGCGCATTTTGGTCTGGTTTGTTTTTAATTAAAGTCCAATTTTCACATTTGTATTTACTTATAATAGACTTTATACACATCAATTTCCTCATATTTAAATTTTCTAAGTTAGGTTAAGTTAGTTAGAAATTTGTATTTGTTTATTGGTAAATTAAGAAAGTTATTTTATCCCAAATCTAAAAATGTGTGTTCTTTGACTCCAATGTTTTGTGTTTATGCTCTGTACAATGCTCTGTGACCTTTTTTATTCAATTTTTCTGGTCAAAAGCCATAAGAAACCACCAAATTTACACTTTACTTTATACCTTAAAAATTTCAGTATGGAGTTATTTTTCCGTGGGAGCGGAAATCAGGGCGGACTGGTTGGCGAGCCGTAACAACCTGTTTTCGGTACTATATATATATATATGGACATTTTTCTTATAAAATTAACTATACCTTATAGAATAACTATTTCTTATAGAATTACCTTTACCTATAGAATTAACTTCCAAGAGATTGCTTGCAATTTTGTATCACCCAATATACATATTACACGTTAAAAACCTTATACATTATACAATAAAAAATCGAGCATTTATCATGCATAAAACGCCATTCTAATCCATCATTTCTGTGTGTGAAAGAAATCGTTGGACAAAAATAAAGTAAAGTGCGTGTTTATATAACGTACACAAGCAAGTCAATTTCCCAATTCAAGACAACTTTTAGTTTGTTTTTTACTTCCATATTCCTTAAGGAATGGAAGTATGGTGATGGCAAAAAAAATCGTGTTCGAGATTATTGCAGATTCTGATTCTACTACACTCAAAACATGAAAAAAAGTCGTTTTCCGAAAAGTGTCTGTGTGTGTGTCTGTCTGTGTGTCTGTGTGTCTGTGTGTCTGTCTGTCTGTAGATTTTTTTTCTATGGCAAACGATAACTGCCGCAAATTCAAACAGAATCAAATAATTTTTTGCATACAATTCTTTTTTGTAGAGGACTCGCGATCTGTTGTTTTTGGTGAAGATCGGTTGAGGGAAAGGGGTAGTTTACCTGCAACGTTTTTTTTTTATCAACAGAAATTTTTTTTTGGCAAACGATAACAGCCGCAAATTCAAACAGAATCAAATAATTTTCTGCATACAGCCCTGATTTGTATAGTACTCAAGACCTGTTGTTTTTGGTGAAGATCGGTTGAGGGAAAGGGGTAGTTTACCTGCAACGTTTTTTATCAAGCGTATTTTCTATGGCAAACGATAACTGCCGCAAATTCAAACAGAATCAAATAATTTTTTGCATACGTCAGTGAATTGTAGAGTACTCAAGGCCTTTAGATTTTGGTGAAGATCAGTTAAGGGGAAGGGGTAGTTTACCTGCAACCTTTTACGTTTTAACAAGAGTAAAGTACTTGAAAATTCATTTAAACTTTTTCAAACAATGGTAATTGTTGAAAATAAAATAATTTTGTTGCCAGGCAGTCTGAAAATTTCAGATTTTGTACCACAAAATCTGAAAAGATTATACGATAGTTTATGAAATGGTTAATAATACGTCAGTGGAAGGTGTAATGAGAAATTAGCAGAAATGGAAACCTGGGGAATGTTAACTGTTCTGTAGATACAATTTTGTCAGAATGTTTGGAAATGATCATCAACATTGAAGAAAAAGTAAGCATATTAAGAAACATATGTAAGTACTTATTATAAAAAAATAATGTTTGTTTTTTGATAAAGTCATTTTGATTATATAATATAAATATTTACAACAAGAAAAGAATTTTCAGTTTCCAAATCTAAATATATTTTTATAAAACAATGGGTTCTTCATTGAGGTGGGGACCATGTCACTCACTCCATCTCAAGCCTCCTCTCCCATTTTGCAGAAAAAGAGAACCCTGTCAAGGCTGATACTTTGACGACAGTGACAGGGCTTTCCACCAAATTCAGCAGAGTGACAGGTAGGCCCAACTCTGATTGGCTCCTCAGATTTCCCCAGCGTTAGTAGGTTCTATGAAAATATTTTATTTCAAAAATGATTTTAAATATAAATCTTAGATATGTTTTATAAATCTCATGTTTTATGTTTTAACATGGGTAATTTTTTATATGACGAACCATAACTGCCGTAAATTCAAACAGAATCAAATAATTTTTTACATATGTGCCTGAGCTATAGAGAGCTCAATGTCTGTTGATTTTGGTGAAGATCGGTTACGGGGAAAGGGCAGTTTACCTGAAACATTGTTTGTTGTAACATGAGTAAAGTACTTAATTTTGATAAAGTATCCTGATAAGATCTTAATAATCCACTGTAGAAACGTAGATGAAATATCTATAAATGAAGAGGCTAGTTGAACGGGCTGGGGGTAATTTTCTATAAATCAAAATTATAGTTGAAGGGGGAGGGGATAATATTTTTTATATGTGTACTACGTTATTGGCAAGAAAGAAGTATTTTTTTGTTAAAATTCCTTCCCTGGCTGTTTGGCTGAAAATGATTTTAAATATAAATCTTAGAATATGGAAGTCATGTATGGTTCTCCATACCGATATTTATTTAAGAGGAATAGAATTGAGAGAGACGGGCGCCCGCAGTTGCAGCGGTTTAGAGAATGGTAGGTTTATTATCACCAAGGGAAGAGCCTATTCCCACATGTTAGTTCATTGTATGTTACACTGTCCTGTGCCTGTACAGAGAAACGTAATTTTTATTTTTCCTAACAATATTATTTTATGAACTTTTCTTAACTTTATTAATGGTAGACGCAAAATTATATAAAATATAATTTAAGTAAAAATATATTAATATTCCAATCTGTTTTTTAGCAAGAGATATTTAAGTTTTACAACTTGCTTTTGAAGTGATAATATTCATTGCCAAAAGTAATATAAATGCATAAAATATCAAGAAGTACGGTATAAAGTAATAGAAATGTTTTAAAAAATATGTAAAAGATAATAAATATTTAGTATGGTATAATAACGAATTTTGTGCGTGTATATGTGTATGTGTAAATGTAATTAATATATGACTACATTATGTAAATTTCAAAAATAAAAATTAATATTCATCATAGCAAAAATTATATTATAACTGACAGTTAAATTAAAGGTCAAGAAAAAGTGTTACTCGTTATAAAGAATATTCTTTTTATATTTAAATGTAATGTAGTAAGAATATCTAATTAACTAAAAGGAAAAATTAAAGGAAGCTTGTAAAACACTAATGAAGGTATGGAAAACGTAGTTTATTTGAAAGAAAAAGCATATTTAGTAACAGGAGAAGGATTAACAACGTTTAGTAAGTATAGACTTAAATAAATGTTTCTTCTCTGTGAAAGTATTCTCTGTCAGATAGACTCACTTTGTAGTCTATGTTTGTAGTTATAAACTTAGCATGTTTGTTTATGGCACAATATAGACCAGACGTTTTTAGATGTGACTAATTTAATTCAATGTTCCTGAAAAATTAGAGTGTGAGTTTATTTGTGACAGACTTTTCTGGATGCTGTTCACTCAGTGACATACACTATGTGTTTAACACTCATTAATCTATATCGTACTGTACAAACACGGCCAAAAATTTGTGCGGTAATTTCCTTAAGTTTTACTTTGAGAACATATACAAAAGAGACTAGAAAGAGACTTAACAAGCAAGAATACACGTTAGCGACACGCGTATTTATTACAATGGGCATGCGTTTCATAGGCATGAGAATGACACCACTTTTTTAATAACACAGTAAAACTGTTTGCACAGAATATCCAAATCTGAATACAAGGTAAAGTCAGAGAGAAAGTGAAGGACATTTCTAAGGATTTACTTGAATGTAGCGACATTACGCTAAAAACCCTTGTGCATGCATGGCATTAACATTGGAATGTATAATGCATAAAAATGTAAAATAGCATTCCAACGTGTAATTCTCCCGAAAACTGAAAACTCTTGTGTATGCCATAAAAACTCTCTTCTAAAGTACTCTTACAGTATAAATTATTTAAATGATTTATTTGTTTCATTAAGTAACATTAAAGAAACAGAAAAATATAACTTTTACATACAAGAAATATAAATTATATTTCTTGTAGTCAACAAAGGATGAGAATATTTTAGCAAGTGTTTTGCTCAGAATAGTTGATTGTAATGTTATTAGTAGAGGCATTCATACCTATTACAAGTATAGTATGTTTAATCCGTGATGTTATAAAATTAAATATATTATTGTTTTGAGCGCAATATGTTACTTGGGTGAACAATAAAAATTAAATACGTAATGTTTTAATACAAAGTGGAATTCGATGTTATTATTTTAGCACGCAAAGCTGTAAACATGATGATTCTCATAATTATGATAAACAGAAAAACAAGTAAAATTATACAATAAATGGATAGAGAGTTTAAATTGAAAATGCATCCCAGTAAATTTACAAACAAATACAATTTGTAATGTAGAGCTTTCCACTCTGCAGCAATAATCGGCTGAGACAGAGTATAGCAAGTGTTAATAGTAATTGGTTAATAGTAACCAATTCCTGCATGGATGTAATTTTACACTTTACTTCTTCTCCTTCTGTTTCTTCTCTTCAAGGATAGGTTATATAAGCATGTTTCGGCACCCATCTCATGCTCGGACGACCCACGTCTGTTCTCCAAATTGCTTTATAGTTCAGTCCCGCTTTCGGCAATCGATCCTCTGTCATCCTTTGCAGATGATCCCACCATTGTGTTCTGTAAATTGAAATAATTTCATTTATGCCCTTTACTTTGAGTTATGCTCTGACATCTTCATTCCTTATTCTACCTTCCAATGTATAATATGAAGTATTTCGAAGAAACTGCATTTTAGCACTCTGAATCTTGCCGCATTCCTTTTTCGTCACTCGGATATTTCATTGTGAATATTGCAATTGTCTTATAAAATTTTATTCTTGTGCTGGGTCTTGTTTTATTTCTAAGATTTCTATGAATAGTATCACAAGTATTCCTAAATTTATTTATCTTCTCTTTTATATCATATTTAAATTCATAGTTTACTGCAGTGTATGGCTTACTTGACTTGTTGAAGTAATTTGATATAATCGTTTTACAGTCTATCTCAGTCTATTATATCATATACATAAATCATTTCTAATCTAAAAGGATTTATTTGGATTGTTATTTTGTTTGTTTAAAGGGCACGTTTCTTCAAAGTCTATCAGGAGCTATGTCTAAAAGGAAAAAAACAGTCACATTAATTTTCAGTTCTTTTTCGTTGTAGTGAAAACAATTTGTTCCTTATATAGGAAATAAAATAATGAAGGAAACATTTATAATGGATATTAGTTTGTAATTTTGTGTGACAGATTCGAAACACACTTTTAAATATTAAAAAACTGTATTTAATAATTTTTTGTATTTTTATGTTCTAGTAGCCTATGTTTTAATTAAAAACCAAGGGACTTTAGACATTTCGAAAGATTAAATTTATAATACAGTAAACTGTTTTGAGCTACACCTAAAGGAAATCTACATTACTAAATCGAAATGACATTTATGTTAACTTAAATTCCGGAATTGCAGTTTAAGGTACGTACACATAATTCAAATGACCTGTGTTATATTGTGTATGTCGATTTTCATATAGACCTAAATGTTGTGTATTCGTTTTAGAATTTATGTATCACAGTTTTATTTTGTTATAATCAATAAAGCTTTAATAATCTAATTTTATGTAAGCTTGATATATTGGAAATATATCTTCATGTACACTTCATATTGCAACAGTACAAATATGTTGGGTACTGTGCATTGCACAAAGTAATTTGAATAAGTGATTAGAAGAAATAAATAATGCATTTTGGTAATAATAATAATTCAGCCTGCAATCTAAATTGTAAAAGAAACGCCTAACTTGCATGTTGGGACAGGTGATTAATGCCAGCTGCTCTTTGTATGTGCGTACACACATAAAGGGTGTGTGTGTGTGTGTGTGTGTGTGTGTGTGTGTGTGTGTGTGTGTGTGTGTGTGATTTGTTCATTCATGAAAAGCGCCATCCTTTCAGTAACGATATAAATTATGTGCGTTTATTTAATTATAGTGTTGTGTGCATAATAGCGAAAAACTGAAAACACCAAAATGTGTATTTAAATAACACGAACAAGTGTATAAAAAATAGTGCAAAACGAATAAAAAGTGTAATGACAGGCAGTTAAGAATCAATAGTAATTATATTAAGTAAAATAAAGAAAAAACGGTTTGTGCATGAGGAAAACCTATAAATTACCGGCCGAGTGAATATCGAATAATGTGCCAAAGACTTCGGAATTCACGAAGACGTGCAAATTAAGTGTAACAAGAAAGCGTGGGTTAGTGACGCTCTTGACAATCTCAGACATGCAGAATATTGTCGAGACATGAGTTTGGCGCCCTGGGTATAAATACAGGGGACGCGCAAACACCATTCTCTTCCTTGTTCGACCACTGATGCAGCCGGAGGCTCTACTGGACGACAACTCGTTTCTCGTTAAATCATCAAAACAGCTGGAGGCTATGTCCAACAACTAGAACTTCCATATTTGATTGGTTACCATGGCAGCCAAAGAATCTACTAAGAAACAACAACGACAGTAGATCAATCACAAGCAGAAGCCAGAGACGTCAAGACTGAACATTCGTTCGAGTGAGCAGTTGGGCCCGGAGGCCATGACCAGGAACGAAGGTGTACCAGAGTACGAGGTTCCAGTAGACGAAGGACTACAGGATTCCAGGACTACAAGACTCCAGGACTACCAGACTCCAGAACTTCCAGGACGATAGGAGCATCCGTATCTATGACCGAAGAGGACACGGTTCAGATGTACCACACAAATAACAAGATGACAAATAACCATGCATTTATAAGAAACCGAGACTAACCAAAGACATTAAATATCAAAGAAAAGAATAGACAATTCAAGTACAATATTAGTCAAGAAATTGTATGCTTTAAATACGTTTTGGTACATTAAGTACGGTAACATGAAAGACTGTTTAACGATAAGAGTTAACAGTAACTGTAATTTAAAATCTATAATTGTTATAGTAAATGACAACCTCGTTAGAGAAACTAGTAGAAAGCAAGTCGTATGCAGTAAGAAAGAGAAATTAGTAATAAGAAGAAAAAAAAGAATTAGATAATTAAAAGATAAGATAATCTACAATATAATTGAGCTAGCTGAGAACAATATAAAAATTTATAACAGTGTATTAGAATATAAGATTATGTAATATGTTTGTGTGTAAAATAAGACTACGAATTATACGTAGTAAGTACGTAAAGATGATAATTATTTAGAATCGGAAAATAAATAAGAAATTAATTTGTAATATGAAATTACAAATTAAACGTAATAATTATGTGAAAAATGAGTTTTAAACCTCAAAACAAATAAGATATTGCTAATAAAAATTGAAATGATTTGTAAACCAAGCGAATAGTGTTACTATTATTATGATTACACCCTTCATTCTTGCACACACACGAATTTAATGTGTTGTAATGTTACATAAAGATTAGTCACACATCAATAAATAAACACATTAAAATTGGTAGTGTTGTAATATATCATTCTTCATTTCTGAATTAAAACCACTCAAGAATGCTTACACAGCAACCTGTAATTTTTGTAGAACTATAAAATGATACAATATACAGTTTTTAGGATTTAATTTCAGCAACTTCATAAAAACAGTACTACTGGCCATAACTGTAAAAATTTGTGAATATTAAAATTTACTTTAGATATAAGAGATTAAAATTAAATATTTTTAGTACTGTGTTTAGAAAAGTGCTTTTATGGACGTAAATTAAATTATGTGTCGTACGTTTCTTATGGTTCGAGTTTGATGTGTTCTAGCAATTGTTTTAATAACTTATACCTTGAATATGTTGTTCCTTGTTGCATATTTCCTATAATAATTAGACATTACAGCTTCATGAACAATAGCATTACTCTGACGGTTCTAGTTGTGCCACCAGTAGTAAATATTATTATTCAATTTAGTTTTTCCTTCATTAAAAATATGCAATTTTACGTATTCTTAGAATTTACTAAGAATAAGTAACGGGAATATTACTAGCTTGGGAATATTTTGTACTTCTTTCGATTTAAAGAACACTAAAACCTATAAATAATATCTTTATTAAAAATGAAGTAAAATAAAATTAAATAAAACCATTAAATAATGTAATTAAATTAAGTAAGGTAAAATAAAAATTTTAATTAGAATTTGATGACAAAACATAGAGTAGTGTTAATGTATGACACTCGTATGACGAATTGGAGAGGATTAAGCAATAGGGTAACATATTTGTATTATCTAATGGCACATTTAACTTGTTTGTTATGTTTAATAATATTAGTTTCGTTATGTTAAAACTGAATGTATCAAGCAATGAAAGTTTCTACGGTCTACAACAAAAGTTATGAAGGAAGCGTGTTCCGCTTTTCGCTTCGAGAACGTAACAAAAGATTCCTAAAGCAAATAATTACGTCCTTCCACGAAAACGTATAATTGTTTGATCAACACTTTACAATGGGCAGCTATCAGAGTCTGTGTATTGTTCAACTTGTGTAATCTTTTGTTCAGTAGCATGCTTCCAAATATTGATATATTATTATCAGTTTATCACAATGGTTTCTCCCAATGTTTTGCCTTGGTTAAAGCGGCTCCCTCTACTTGTATTTTATTGTGTAGTTGCTGTAAATTTCATTTTCAGAGTAGTAAATCTAGGTTTAATTTGTAAAGTTATATTATTTAATATAACACAGTTATATTACACAGTTTTATACAGCGCGTTATATCATGCTAATATATTACGAACAAATGTAATAACGGGTTCTTACTCAAAGCCATAATATGATTCTACAGTCACAGCACCTACCTTCTCTAAAGTAAGCCTTAACCAGGCAATCTATCCAGTAACTTTCCAAAGCTACTTTTTGGAAAAAATGGAAACCATTACACAACATCAGGGAGCTCCTGTAGCTTCCTTCCATATATATGACAATATATCTTTGCGCTAAAGTATCTAAACATTAGGTTTTACAAACACACGCGCGCGCGCATGCATTTCCGCCCACGCATGCCCTGATTAAACGTCCTCCCTTTGTGTAATCATATAGGCTTCTTTCAGTTTTAAATTGTTTTACTTCCATGTTCCTTAAGGAAATGGAAATATGGTGATGGCAAAAAAAATCGTGTTCGAGATTATTGCAGATTCTGATTATACTACACTAAGAACATGAAAAAAGTCATTTTTAAAAAAGTGTGTGTGTGTGTGTGTCTGTGTCTGTGTCTGCCTGCCTGTGTGTCTATAGATTTTTTTAAATGGAAAACGATGACAGCCGCAAATTCAGACAGAATCAAACAATTTTTGCATACAGTCCAAATTTGTAGAGTACTCAAGACATATTGGTGTTGGTGAAGATCAGTAAAGGGAAAGGGATAGTTTACCTGCAACATTTTATGTTTCAACAAGGGTAATTTTTTATATGACGAACGATATTTGCCGTAAATTCAAATAGAATCAACTACGTTTTTGGATACCTTTTTAAATTATAAAGAACTCAAGGTCTGTTGATTTTGTTGAAGATCGGTTAAGGGAAAGGGGTAGCTTACCAGCAACATTTTACGTTTTACCAAAGGTAATTTTTTTTATGACGAACGATAACTGCCGTTAATTCAAAGAGAATCAAATAATTTTTGCATACTTTCCTGGATTGTAGAGATCTCATGGTCTGTTGATTTTGGTAAAGTTCGGTTAAGGGAAAGGGGTTGTTTACCAGCAACATTTTATGTTGTAACAAGGTCATGACGAACGATAACTGCAGCACATTTAAACAGAATCAAATATTTTTTTGCATACATCCCTTAATTGTAGAGTACTGAAGACCAGTTGGTTTTGGTGAAGATCGGTTATGGGAAAGGGGTAGTTTACCAGCAAAGTTTTATGTTTTAACTAGGGTATTTTTTAAGGCAAACGAAAACAGCCGCAAATTCAAACATAATCAAATAGTTGTCTTGATTATTCATCGCTTCTTTCACAGCACTAACACTTATCTAAAAATGAACTTTTTCTTGTGAAACTTACTGTACACACACAGTAAGTTTCACAAGAAAAAGTTCATTTTTAGATAATCAAATAATTTTTTGCATATAATTCTGAGTTGAAGAGTTCTCAAAACCTGTTGTTTTTGCTGAAGATCGGTTAAGGTGGAGGGGTAGTTTACCGGTAACATTTTATGTTTTAACAACGGTAATTTTTTTTTTGACGAACGATAACTGCCGAACATTCAAACAGAATCAAATATTTTTTTGCATACGTTCTTCAACTGTAATAGACTGAAGGTTTGTTGATTTTGGTGAAGATCGGTTAAGGGAAAGGGGTAGTTTACCGGCCCCTTTTTATGTTTTAACAAGAGTAATTGCTTCTATGACGAACGATAACTCTCGCAAATTTAAACAGAATCAAATAATTTTGTGCATACTTTCCTCAATTATAGATAACTCAAGGTCTGTTGATTTTGTTGAAGATCGGTTAACGAAAAGGGGTAGTTTACCAGCAACATTTTATGTTGTAACAAGAGAAAGTTTTCCATGAAGTACGATAACTGCCGTAAATTCAAACAGAATCAAACAATTATTTACGTATATGCCTGAGCTGTAGAGAACTCAAGGCCTATTTATTTTGGTGAAGATCGGTTATGGCAAAGGGGTAGTTTACCGGCCACTGTTAATGTTTTAACACGAGTAATTCTTTATATGATGAACGGTAACTGCCGCACATTTAAACAGAATCAAATAATGTTTTGCATGCATCCCTGAATTGTAGAGGACACAAGACTTTTTGATTTTGGTGAAGATCAGTTAAGGGAAAGGAGTAGTTTACCAGCAACGTTTTATGTGATAACAAGGTTAATTTTTTTATGACGAACGATAACTACCGTAAATCCAAACAGAATCAAATAATTTTTTACATATGTATCTGAGTTGTAGAAGACTCAAGGCGTTTTAATTTTGGTGAAGATCGGTTACAGGAAAAGGGCAGTTTATCGGAAACATTTTTTGTTGTAACAAGAGTAAAGTACTTAATTTTGATAAATAAATTATCCTGATAAGGAGATCTTAATAATCCACTCTAGAAACGTAAATGAAATATCTATAAATGAAGAGGCTAGTTGAACGGGGTGGGGATAATTTTCTATAAATGGAAATTATAGTTGAAGGGGGGGGGGATAAATTTTATATGTGTACTACGTTATCGGCAACAAAGTAGTAGTTTGTTGTTAAAATTCCTTCCCGGGCTGTTTGACCGTAGTCCAATGTTTTCTGCAAAACCAAACGTTTCGGGAGTGCCGTCGACTGCCATCATCAGTGAAAAACGAGTGCGATAACGTGTGGTAGTATACGTTAGTGAGCACAGTACTGTGGTTAAGGCTGAAGCAATAAGTGGAAAGAAGTAGTTTATATAGAAACATTTCATTTTGTAAATGATTTTAAATATAAATCTTCGAACATGGAAGTCATGTATGGTTCCGATATTTTGTTTTTCAGTTTCCATCTTTTATTGTTATGGTCCATACCGATATTTTGTTTTTCTCATACAGTTAAACACGAGGACTCTTGTGTAAATCTGTGCAAGATCACATTTTTCAATCAGTGTGTAGTGTACAAAATCAAACGTTTCAAGATAATGCACTGTGCAATACAGCGTTATAGTAATACGTTTGCCTTCTTTGCATCGTATTATTATGTGCAACGTAATCACTTATTACGCAGGATGAGCGTAAAGAGACAGGCCAAATAGGAGAATTATATTAATTCACTCCACAAACTCTCATTCCACCACGCTGGCGAGACAGCTTGCGAAGCGCTTCGTTTGTGTAGCAAATTGTTGACGGTTTCATGAATTAAATGCCCATTGTTGCCGAGTCCCCTTATGGCATAGAACACAACCCCAAAGTCATTAATTTGTTCAGACAAGCACACGCAGACGGCCTCCAAATATTGCGGGTTGCGTTATTTCATTAATTATTTAATGTGATTCTTTGAAAAAGAGAGACATTTTGATTTCGGAAAACTTTAAGTGCATCGTCATTGATTAGAGACGGTACCTTTACTTTAATTAAACTTCCTGGCTAAATAAAAGACAGGATCGACAAATAAACACACTTCATAAATTACTTTAACTCATTTATGCATCGTGTGCAGAATTTAAGAACTACGACATTTTAAAATTTTATATTAATCGTTATCGTGACAAAGTCATAAAAGTCATAATTTGCGTTTTTCGTAATTGATCGCGTGATTCTTAACTGCGTATAATTAAAATTGTTACCAACATGAAGGTTACCAGTATTAGAACTTTTTATTTAATGCTTGGGGTGTAGACTGCAGACTGAGTTTCTAAGTTGCTCTTCACCGTTATTAGAAACATGAATTTGAACATAACACCATTCACAATTCATTGTCTGAATACTATTTAGCACTAAAATCACTTAGTGGGTATACGTATTAATGATAGTTATAAATGATAGTTGTTAATCTAAACAAGTGATTTCCTAAATTGTTAACTTACAATTGTCAGTACAATTGTTTGGTAGCACAGTAATTATTATGTTTACAGTTCTTTATGATTTGCAAGCAGAATTATAACAATATTTTTTTATACTTTCTTTTAGACAGTTCTGTCATTAAAAGTAATGTTCTTTACAAAAGCGTACTTTCTCTGTTTACATAATATTTAAATTTTTTAGTAATTATTATTTACTTTGACTTGAGATTTTCTAATCCTTCAAAGATTCAAAAATTTTTGAATCGTTCTTTGATATTCCCTGTTTCCGACTGAAAATTTAATTAACACACGACCAAAGAAAAATATAGAAGAAACAACAGTTAATAAAATACATTAACCTAATCTTATAAAAATTTAAAATAAACCTATTCTTCAAAAACTTTCTATCAGTAAGCAAATTATGAAATATAGGTAAAATAAATTTTATAAAAACACGTTACATGAGTACGAGTTCTGTATACTGTTAGTTAAAAATACATACTGTTACGATAATTACGTAACACTTTCGACTATTCTAGAGCGTTCTTGTCAGCTAGCCGAGTAGGTACGGGGCCGTTTCAAGGTCGTTGACTCACGTACCGCTTTCAGACTGTTTGAATTCTTGTAACTACAGAAATTATGTTAGCACGCGGTCAGGATTATGGAAAATTATTCTGACAGATCTGCGGGATCTACGGTCAGGTTAGGTAGATAGTTACACCTGGCGATATTGTATATTCCCGCTCAAGTGATTGTTGCGGATTAGTGGAAAGTGATTGGTGTGTTATAATTATTTCGGGCCTGTAGTAGTTGACATTACTATTGCGTGTAGACAAATGTAACTTGAATTATTGTATGACAGTACCTTGTTGATTTGAAAATTTTGTTTGTGACTAATTTAAGCTGGTAATTAGTGACTTCATTGTATTCTGTTTCCACTGTACAATACGTCGATCCATGACTCCGTCGTAACAAGACGATAGGCATAGGAACAGTAAGCATATACGTAAATCATGTCTGTGTCAACCATGGTCATATACGTCATCTGTGACAGCCATTTATGCTTTGGGAAGTAACATCGTAAATAGCAAGCAATATATCGTTAGAAATAAATTTTTGTTGTGGTGCTGAACAGATGTTTACATTAAGGTTTATTTGTTGTTATAAATTTAAAGAATCTGGTAAAAGGTGGTTGATGAATGTAACAAATCTGCTCACGATGAGTATATTGTTAGTGGTTTTAGGATTTATTTAGTACATGTTGAATGGTTTTAAATAA
The DNA here is from genome assembly GCA_034769895.1 of Magicicada septendecula. NCBI lineage: Eukaryota > Metazoa > Arthropoda > Insecta > Hemiptera > Cicadidae > Magicicada > Magicicada septendecula. The sequence continues at coordinate 119,495,591 of CM068374.1, read as the reverse complement.
ACTACACTTGAGATATAATTGATCTATATTACAACTAAAGCTGAAAAAAATATGTGAGCGTCACAACGAGTATTAACACAAACTAAAGTAATAACAGTTTGATGTATTTTTTACATAAGAAGTAGTATATTCTCTATGTGGTATAAGAATATGTTCTGAGGGAGTACGTTTATATTTGCAGTCGTGAAATCTCAATTCACTATGTGTATTTTGTGCTCAGGTGTGAAAGCTCGTGTAATGCTAATATGTTTGGATATTAAGAGTTTTGTTTCAGAATGGTTGATAATATTAAGCTCATGAACACCTGACGACCGGTCTCGCAAAATTCTTCTGCTTACCCTTAATTTTGTAGTTTATTAAATTTTTAATTGTTTTCTGTGCTGTTTTAAGTTAACGTACTGACCACGTTCAGACTGTACAAAAGAACTAAGTGTTTTCCAGTTTTTAGTAGTTATTGTAAATTTCAAACGATAGGGACATACAAGCACTAAATGATCATTTTAGTACAATAATTAAATATACAAATTATTTCAGTACAAACATGATTACAAACGGCTCTGTGACACCACTTCTCTCCATGCTTGCTGTGTCGTGGAGACGCTGCCGTAGAAGATTTATCTCACTAGCTGTTCACAATATCACCATTTCTTGAGACATAAACTTCAAAATCAATTTTATAACTATCGGCAGCAGTAGCGCTTGTTAAAGTTATAACTTCAATGAAGATTTATTTGTTTTCATTCAATTAATCTGCTTCCAAAAACGAGTTCTTTTGGTCTCTGATCTCATGGTGTCTCTGTTCTTACTGTTGTAGATTCTGTTTAATCGGTATAAGATCATACAAAACCTGTACGTTTCTAATCCAGCACGCAAACCTTGTCAAAACTGGTCTCTTTACCGTATCAATGGTGATAGTGAATTAGAAGGAACAGTAAGTTATTCTTTTCTTTGTTCATGGTCATGTGTTAGTAGAAACAGTATCCATTTGGTAAACTTATCATGATTACATTGTACGGTTGATTTTTTACTAATACAATGTCGTCATAAAAATCTGGTAGCCACCATTTAACAAACACATTTTTATAATATTAAACTGATGTTTGAGATATCCATAATCGACTCATACCGTATTATCTTATATTTGAAAAAGGGGTGAATAAATGAATTTGAAACCTTTTGTAAATAGACTGTAGTGTGTCGCTTAATAGAGAAAGTACAGTATATGCTGCATTTTAAGTAAATAATTTACTCGCTTAGAAACCACGTTAACTGTTTATTCAACATCAGCTGAGTAGACTAGAAAGTTAGTTACAAGCTATAGACGCTCGGTTCTTGCACGGTGAACGTAATGCGACACTACAACTTTGTGTTGCATATGTTCTAATCTAAGCCAGTCACAATACTAGAACATTATACAAAGTTACATCGCTTATTCTGACGTACACGAAGATTGTGTGTTGAAATACGTACTGAGATGTAAATGTTACATCATCTGTAGAATAACGGCAGCAATTCAAGTCAATAAAATTATATTTAAAGATTATAGCAAACAGGTTATATGAGATTGGATGGCAAAGGATAAATCGGTTTAATGACCGTACCTACAAATTTACGTAAAGAAATAATTTGTATACTGTAGCGCAAGTGTACTCTCAAACCAATTTGTAATTTTCTTTTCCTTTGAACAAAAGAACGCACATGCATTGTAATTGCTTTGAAGTGTTGTATTATAAAATAGTACCAGCTATTTACCAAACCGCGCTGTGTCTTCCCCCAATACGATTGTTGATCTTGTCGCCTGTAAGCGTTACAGGCTTGTCCCCCAATACGATTACAGAGACTGTAAACATCTTTCTCCCCAAAGGAGAAACTTGACTTTTTTCAAAGTTTACATTTCTGTACACTTTATGGAAAATAATTAGCTTTATTGAGGTAAGTTCTTTAATTCATTTTTATTAGATGTTTTCCTGTTAAACCATTTTTTCGTTTAAAGTTTGGTTAGTTTTAACGTCCGTATGGATGATGACAAATTGTTGATGACCTACTCGTAATGTGAAATATTTTACAAGTTTATATGAAAAATAATCAAAGCTTTTTGTGATTCGGTAGTTCACGTCGCTAAATATAAGCGCAAGAGTATTATAAAGCGACAGTTAATGTTTGTAACGTCCGGATATTGAACTTCGCACCTTTATATTTTCCATTGATGCGGTGGGGAGGCTGCGCCCATCAACCTGGTCGTCAGTTATATGTGTGCTCCCATAAATTCAAAGCTTCCCTATGACTGCTCTTGCGTCTCGTATAAACATATAGAATCGTTGAACGAAAGTGAGTTGCTCATGACATATAGCGGCTCCCAAGTAGATAGAACGTAACGTAATATTTAGAATAATAACGTTTTTTGTAAGCATATTAAATAAATTTTTATCTGTCTCTATCCCGTTTCTCTATCTGTTTGTGTGTATCTGTCGTCAATCAGTCTTTCTGTCTCTCTGTCTGGCTGTCTCTGTCTCTCCATAACCTTTTTTCTTAAACGAATATAAAACACATTTAATAACATAAACATTTATGGACATCACGATAAAGCACATTCATACGGTTGACCTGAATATATTATAGATCTTCAGAAATCGCAAGATATGCAATTCCTTAACCATGGCTCCTATGAGGAATGCTCAACGTACATTAATTTAAATAATATTTTTATTTCTAGCGTTGGCGAATTTAAAAGACTCTATTGTAATTACACGTTTTATGATGAGACTGTATCATAAACGGTTATAAACACAACGGTATCAGGCAAGAAAAACAACAATTTGATACGTTTCTGAGAGAATTTACAAGAAAAATCTAAACACAGGAATATCGTGAACACAGCTTTTAAAAAACACACGTATAGTGTAAAGCATATTTATAATAATTCGGTTTACATTTATTGATAGGTTATAAGGATAATTCATTAAGTTATAAAGTTCTAACTAGTTTCGCGTGTTAGATCAAAAGCATACTTACGTTTCTTTATATCATCACATTTTGTCGTCTCAGTACCGCTTGATGTAAAGCATTTAACAATTCTGAATTGCCTCTTTCATGTAACTACACTATAACGTCTAACTTGTAAAGCCAGAGAAATTTCGACTTGTAACTAAGTTTCTAAAAATCACTGAAACCCTAAACATACTTATTTCTAACGCTTTTATTGGTTTGCTGCTTTCATTTATAAGTTTTACGCCTTTTTTTTGTGTGTTACCAATATAATTGTCAATTCAATTTTAGACTTTCATTATGAGGCACCGTTTTCTTTGTGACATCCAATCATCAGACCAAATGTGAACTTATATAGACATAAATGACAAAATAACTATACTCGTATCAGTTGAACAGATTGATAAGTTATTTGGTAGTCAAGAAAATGCTAAATTTTATTTCCAAAATAAAGAATGCTTAAAAATACCTATACTTGAAAAAGTAATATGAAGAGCAATATATTCAGGAACCAGAAGAGTTCAACAACTTTGCCAGTAATACTTGAACCACACTTGTAACAGTTCAAACAAATTTCTACATTCATGACATTGAAATCTAAAAAGAGGAGAGAGCAATTGATTAATGAGGAAAGGAACTAGTTAGTTATTGATGGTACTAAAGTGGAACAAGTCCTACCTTCTAAAATTGTGTCTGTGTAGTCTGTATGATAGGTCAGCAATTTGACAAAGACTTGATAAAAAAGTGGTAACTTTTCAAAGTGCCTGCGTTATATCTATCAAGTGGTTTTCACAGTTTTATTCTAATTCTTGGCTTCATATTTTGACGCTGGACCATTACGAACATTTGTATCTCCCATTTGGTGAATAATATTAATTATTAGAGTCTTAGTATATATTAGTTATTAGTTATCTTATTTTTAGTATATACTCCTAATTATTAGTTTTGCTTTCCTGGTTACGTTACTAATCTTTATTTTCATTGCGAATTTTCTTTCGCTAAAGAAAACAAATAATATATAAATTTCAGTTTTGAAACGCACGTATAAAATATTTTTTTTTTATCTCAACTTAGTAAGTAAGCTTGAAATAAATATGGATTTCATAAATGTGCTATGGTTACCGCAATATACTATAGAGCTTGCACAGACATTTTTTTCTCATCGGTATTTACTTTATTACCATTTACAGCTTTATTTCTGTTATTGATACGTTGTTTATTTTATATTTGTCTTAAAAACTTTCTTGGAAGAAAATATGTTTTTCCGCGCGATATTAAGATTTTTTTATGTGGATTCAATGATATCATTAATTTAAAATGTATCAAAGGCTTATTAATAAGAGAAAGCTTTAATCTAAAAATAGGAATGTGAGTCCAGGACAGGTTGTTATTTATCTTGTAATCTCTACAGTAAAAGTAGAAGAAATTTCACTAAAACGAGTATATATTTATTTTATATTGATTATCTTACTTCTAAACATCACTGAAATTATCTCTATAAAATGTTAATGTACGTTTTCTTTACTGTATAACGTCTATTGTATTAAAACTTTGGTCATTAAATGTAAAAGTTTAATACAACAATAATAGAGCCAATGTTTCTTAGTGTCTAAATAGTTTTGACATAGTGTGGAATCACCGTGTATTTGTGTATGTGTTTTACGTGTGTTTTAAGCAGTCATTTAACGTGGGTGATTCTTATTAAGTTTATATTTTTAAACTGTGTGCGTGATAATTTGTCAATATTTTTTGGCGGTGACTTATTTAAAAATGATAATACGGCGTCTAATAATTATTAATATGACATTAGGAAAGGAGGGTGTAGTTAATTCTCTTAAACCTCTTATAGGAAAGACAAAAATTTACTCACATTTTTAAGAATAATAATAATTTAGTAAGAAATGTTGCAGTATTTTTAAACTAATGATTTAGGCAATGAAAATAAATCGGCGTGCCTCAAGTGTAAAGTGATGAAAATGGCATTGATAAAGAGTACCTCTATAGTTTAGATGCCATAATATAAAATAACTAAGTTCACACTAGTACTTGAAATATTGCCATTTATACTGTATTAATATAACGTATATTTATGGCATATGGTGGCATATGAGTACTAATTTTTTATATATTGTAATATCATACGTTTGATAAATAACTTCAAGCATTATATATACCTTCCAACATAATTTTTCTATAGTGGTGTGCAACAGTGTTAATTCTGTTTGTCATTATATATATATATATATATATACATGTGTGTCTGTGTGTGTGTGTGTACACATATCGTATGTAGAGTTCTACTTTCCAGGCTGCATAAGTAGAAATTATTGCTACGGAAAACTCTTTGCACGTCATAATGACTCACTCAAAAAAAGAGTATGATAAAAAGAAACTAAAAGTATGTACTAAATAAGTCAATAAACAAAACGTTTCTCCGTTTTTTAATATAGTTCATTAACGTAGATTTAGGCGGTAATAAAATTGCAAAATTTATCAGAACTAATGTGTTATGAAAAGAGTCTTAATATTTTTTACGAATGTATAAGATAACTCAGTTTACAACACGTATCCTAAAATTATCGCAGGGACGTTACTACAAATATATGAAGGGTCTTAACATTTTAGTAAAACCTAATGTAAACGTGGGTATATACACTGTTCTATTCGACTTTGGTGTGGCCAATAAACACAACGAGGATAAACTGAAAACAACAATAATATTTTCGTTCCATTATTTACGCACAACGCGTCCGACCAATGGGGCACAATACAGTCACGTTGGGGTGTGAAGCGCAGAGGAAAAAAATAATCGGATTAAATAACAAAATCCATCTGCCAAAACACGAGAAACCTGTTTACGAGGGACGGAGGGCTTACCGGATACAAGCGATTATCTGCAAAAGCGAGAGAGTAAAAGGGAAGTGTAGGCGCGGTCGTACAGTGGAAAGCAAATCAATCTACATTTAATAATCCATCGTTTCCTGGTCACACACGATAACTGATTATACAAAATATGTTATAAAATGATTTACTGTAGAGTATGGTAATACATTTCAGTTTCTGCATAAAGTTCAGACTTTACATGTAGCTGATATTTGTATTAAGAATTGAAACACTTACTCAGATCTTAACATGAAACATTCATAAGGTAATTATTTTTCATTAACCAGAACACTAATATTATTGTGTAGATAGACCTACATAAGCAGATACTGTTACATGGTTTCAATTGATAGTAAACATATAAAATAATAGAGTATATTGTTAAACGTCAGAAAAATTGGTAATCACTAGAACACTTCTATTAAACTTTCATACGCATATAACCTCATTAGTCAGTTCCCATGGGTTTTCGTTGTTACTGGTTTTTCGTTTCTATACACGTATTTTACTTTTTCTTAAATCAAACCATTCGGCTACACAACGGAGAGAGATGCTGCTCTGTGACTGTGCATAAAGTAATAACCCACCTCTGGACTTACAGTGAGTCCCTCATCCCTCCCCATAATGTACAAAAAACAGCCCATGCTCTAACCTAAATTCATAGTAGATACATAAAGATTCATACTAGTACGAAGATAAATAGATACATAAAATCGTGAAACGCAATTATATAAGAGCAGTAACACTTTATCCTCGTTACAGCAAGTAATCACAAATTATGAAGATCAATCTCCGAATTCCCGGAAAATATCTATCATTCCAGTTTAAATTATTTTCGGTATTCTGAATTTCTATCGCCTCTTCAATGACCTAAGTATAATACTTCTGAATCTTTGTTACGACCATTTTGTTTGAAAGTAAATTAGAGAAACTTATTCCTATATACTAGTGTACAACAGTATCTTACTACCCGACATATACTCTATTGTAAATAGTACTACTAACTGTATAGTAATAAACTAGTGTATTAGTTTGTATTAATAATATGTTTCCCATTGCCGAATTTTCTGTACCCATTTTCTGAGTGTGTCTCGTGTGTTCTTGGCATCTTGCTAACACCTGTCTCCGCGGTTTACCCGCGTTCACTATTGCCGCTACACGGAAAATTTCTAAACTCCTAGTGTTGAAAGACTTTCTTTCCCAAAAGGTAACAGTAACACTTGGGTTACCTTCCATTCGGTTTTAATATCGGCTGTAATTTTTTTTCTTTAAAATCTCGCTCAGGTACTTTACGTAATTAATCCCGTTGAATGTCTTAGGGTGTATAGTATCGCCTTCATTGTCTGAAGGAGGCTTCTTACTCTTATTTTAGATTGCACTTGCTTGGTAAAACCTCACAAAATCTATGTCCCCTGACCGTCGTTACAAAGAAGGTCTTTAAATATGTTACAATTTTTGGTTATTTCTTAACATATCTCCAGTTTCTTAATCCAGTTTTCCACGTCGAGTTGACAGTATGCCTGTAGCCATGTTTATTACCATGTTCATAACTTTTTGTGTCAGATGATGGTGTGATTCAGAATTGATGTGCTGATCACAGAGGCGATGAATGCCTACATAACGGTGTCATAGTCGTCTTCAGTTCCGCCATGTCCACAGCTGTTTGTTTCAAAACACTGCATTTACAAGTTCGCCGCTGCTGGTGTCACAGGAGCAGTTTGTTCATAAAGTTTCCAGAGATATAAAAATATGAGATGTAAGTTGTACTCACAACACGCCTGTGCGATTTGTGTGAGTTGAGGATAGAACATACTTTTTCCAGTTATACACTTTGCGATGTCGGCAACGGAAAAGTAACGACTTGATTGAAGAAAAGAAAACTTTACTAATATTTAGTAAAGTTTTATATTTAAGTTTATAAATCTATTTTAGACGGGATTATAATAGTGTTACAAAGTTAAATAAATTTACTCTGTATAGCCTTACGTGCAAGCAACCGAGTATTATTTACATTACTTTCTTTATTAATTCTGTGACACGTACACACAGTACGCATTATTCACAGAAACAAACATTTTTAATATTAGGGCCTAATATAATTATATAAATATCTGCTCAACAGTCCGTAAAGGGTTACCGCGCGGCTTTTGTGTTAAGTGTGTGACGGTTGCATGGTAAGTACAACACGTCGCCAGCCTTAGTTGCGGAATCCGCAGCCAGGAGGCGCCGACGTTATCTCAGTGTCCTACTCAGTTCTGCCTCACGACGCAACGCTGAGTGCATGCCGTACGGAGCCTCCGCCGGGAATTGAACCAGGGACCATGAGCACATCAAATGCCTGCGTTCGCCACTAGACCAGCTAGAGGCTCATTAATATAATTACTATTTTCAAAACCGACGTCAACAAAATACTACTTACTATCATGTCATGTGGAGCACATTGCCCCCACCAATAGTGTTACCATGTCACACCACTGCATGCTGCTTTCAAAAGCTTGTAAAGTAACATTTATAAAATGTTTATTTCCGTTATACATGCCTTTAACAGGCATTCGTATGAATCCAGTCATTATATAAACGTGTCAGATATATTATATATGTTATTCAGAAGAAGCGGAAAGGATTTAGTAAGAGATTCATTAGGCATGAACCGTTAGCTGAATGTGATTAATTACGGATGGCTTAAAGAGAAAGAGGCTGAGTAAAGAGAAAGCGGTGATTTTCACAAAATTACACCAAGATCACTAAAAATATGTGAATCACTGTTTGTCTGTCATAAGAGACATTTTATTTAAATTTCATTAAACTATTGCTGTTACACATTTATATAAATATTTATATTTTATTGGCTTCAAGGTTTCAAATTTTATGTTTTTTTGAACCTTAGGTGAAAACTACTGAGAATTGAACATATGTCCTCAAATATATTTAAGAAGTATGAGCTTCAACACATTCAAATGAAAAACATAAAACAAGTTAAAGTAATGTTTGATCATATGACGTAATTATTGGTAGCCATAAGTTATCAAGCGTAAAATGTGCCTACATTAGATTTGAAGTCTTCTCACTGTATCACCCATCTGCAGCATTCTAAGCATGCGTATGCATACTTTGCATTTGTATGCACCCTTCCCAATATACGCATCCTGGATCCTCTACTTTATTCAATTTAACAGATAAGCATGAAAATATCTGTGCCTTAAAGATACAGTGCCAGGTAGCTATTGACATCAGCATGTACTCAATTGATCCACCTGTCCAGATGTCTAACAAGTCTAACGGTTCACCTTCTTCTAGATCCTAAATTCCAGCTTTCTTCTCAACTGTGTATGGTCTGTAACCTTATTTCATTTTTAGCAGTTGTTTAAAATTCCATTTTGTCTCAAAGTTTAGTTTACACTCTCGTGCTAACATTTCCACAGATATCAACCCGGCAGTACTATAATTCCAGGTTAGATAAAATGCGCGAGCTATCCCTAGCAACCCTCGCCGTTGCTCTGATTCTACCTTCTTGCAGTGTTTTCTAGCTTGAGTGTGTTAGCCCGGATTTCTGCGCTGTACAACAAGATCGATTTTGCTACTGTCATCAGCAAACTGTCGCATGCACCGTTTGAACCAAAAATACTTGCCATGAGCCTGCTTAATGCCTTGTCACACTTTCAGCTTTCTCAAAGACTCGCGTTATCTATTCCCAGAAAATCATCTTAGTGTCTACAACAAATTCCAGGTACCTTACAGGGCTTGTAGTCGGTAACATCTCTTTGTTCACATGATGTCTTATAGTCGGGATCCTTTTCCTTGTGAACACGACTACCTCTGTTTCGTCCGTAGCAAGACTCAATCTGTAGTCTTCCAACCAGAATACAGTACGACTCATCCTTTGCACCTTATATATTCTCCTTTGCGCTCCCTCTGGATTTCACGTAACAATTACTGCAACGATATCAGCATAAATCATTAAGAAAATATTCTCTGGCATTTACGTGCATGACATTATTGTAAATAAGAAATTTGAGAAAGAAAAAATTCCAATAGAATAGTACCTTACTGCTTTTTACAAAACCATATTTCCATTATTCGCACTTTTTTTTTGTTTTAGGTATTATATTTTAATTTTTAAATATTTGTAGTTGCACGAGCCTATAATCCAGTTGAAATAATTATATTGTGATTTTTACGCTGTAAATGAATATTAATAATTTGTAGGACGTTGGGAAATGTAATTGAACAGCAACCTGATTACAGATGCAGATTTCAGCAAAGAAACAATAATTTCTTATTTTTGAGAGGGTTGGGGTTAAAACCATTAGCGGATGTTAAATAGTTATCATTAGGATGAAATTCAAACAGAATCCGAGCGTATTACGCAGAAGCGACACCTGTGATTTCACTTAGTGTATTTTGTAATTTTTATAAGTTTTCGTAACCTATATTACTTGTATTTGACTTAAATGAAGAAGTAGTATTTTTCCGTGTGAACTAAATTTTTCCAATTTTATTTTCCAATTCTTTTTTTAATTTTATATTATTCCTCTAAATAATGTTTTTTAACTCCTTTGAATAGACTTCCGTCTGTTTGCATACAATTTCACAGACAAAGCAAGGTTGCTTTCCATCATACTGTATATGAATCCTAACTTCTAACTTTTCTTAAGTTAAATAAAGCAAGAACATCTAGGGTGTCATCCGCTTAATAACTTCAAACCTAAAATTTCAGCAGATTTACAAAAAATATTTAAATAATTTGAAATTTCCAGTCGTAACAGAGTAATAAAATCTAACACAACACACAAAGCATCTAAGTCAATAAAATCACGGGGCTGGCTTTATGTAAAGTAACGCTGTATAACGGACATAAAATGCGCTGTCTGTGTCATACAAAAGAGATTTCCGATTAACACGTGTACAGTCAAAGAGACGAGCTTACGTATGTTTATTGATACACGCCGGTGTAATGTGACTTTGTGTTTTAGCGAATGTACAGGAATTCACGGAAAAATCTTTGTATGTGCTGAGCAAATGAGCAATCGTAGAGTTGGTTCGTTTACGTACAAACGACTGTATGGGGTGATACACCAAAGGCGTTATCGTAAGCACACCTGACCCACATTCGGATATGAGTGAATCGTAATCTGACTTCAAACAAAATTTAAAATTTAATAGCTTCGAAAATGTTATGGAGAAAATATAATGACTTAAAGTATGTTACTTTTCAATTACTTTTAATGATTTTGAAATACTTTAATGTAAATGACGGTACTTAAATTAGGCATAACTATTTATTCTGTCTTATACCGTGAATATAACTAAATTAGCACAAAATTTCAAAATAAGAGAAATATGTAACAAAACCAAACCCAATGCCGTTCTGGTACGAAACAACTGTAACACTTTACATAGGTTTTCATGGTTTTCCATTTTAACAAACACAGGGAGCTATATTATTCAAATAACGAACAGTGGAACATCATTTATCTTGTATACAAGTTTAACTAGTCAGTAGATAGATTGGAAAACAACTGTCGGGCTGTTAGTTTGTGGCCCAACATTCTTAAAATTATGGTTGTTATCATTGGCAACGGCTAAAATTTTATAGTTGCTATCATGGCTGCTATTTTGGATCCGCATGGTTGCTATTAGAACGATGGTCCATGATAGCAATCCTGTCAACATAAACTATACAAAAAACTTAACAAATTTACATCAAGAACAAAAACGGACGTTTCGGGAGTGCTTACGATGTACTTCTTTAGTGTGGTGCGAAGAAGGTAGTAAGTTCCTCGAGGGACTGAGATTGTGAACCAGCCTCCCTTGAAATGCTCTCAAATTAATAAATTTTAAGAACCAGAAACGTTGTATTACAATAACGCATTCTTACTGAACCCCAAATCAAAGTCTGTTTTGTTCCTGATTAAATCGTTTCAAACACAAAACTGGTAGTTATTATTAGCCATGGGTTTTTCTCGTGCTTTGATCTCCGCAGCTGTAGATCTCGATCGCCTTTCTCTGCAAACAAGCATAGTACCGCCGAGTCGAGTACAACACTTGGGTTTCACTGAACAAGATCTCGTGGCGTTCGTCGGACAAAGCGTACTTGGAAGCGGTAGACTTCTATAACTGGTTCAGGCGACAGTGTTCGCCGATGAGATGGTGTTCACGCTGGATTTTGTAGTGCCGAAGTACACCATACAACACGAGCACGGCACTCGGTACACTCCGCACGAGGACAGTGGATCACTGGAGTCCTTAACCGATCACAGGCATTGTTGGAACTTCTGTATCTCGGCAAATAAACCGCTCACACCCCAAACCGCTCAGAAACTTCCCAACATTGTGTGCGGACCGTATTGTGAATTTGCTCGTGCGGCGTCGATAAAATCGTGTACACAAAAACATTTAATACTGATGCTTCCATTTCTGTGTATACTAGTAAATAATGGATGATGCTTTATTATGCAAATGCTGAAATGTTTATCCAAATGCAAGTGCTGAAGATGCTTATTATGCTTATTTTTGCTGTCCAAAAATGTTTGTCATGGTTAGAACTTATGCTGGAATTTTATTGTGCTAACTAGAATAAAGGCAGTTAATCAGTTCTACAGCTGCCACGTGTTTTGCAGTGGGCTATTATTAAACGTTAATGACACGCAAAATTTGAATTCAATAATAAAATAGTCCACGCAACAGTTTCAGAACCTTTTTGAAATTATTTTACATTAGTTTTTTGAAGAGGTTACGAAGTAGTTAAACTAAGTATCATTGAACAGGTAAATTAACAAGGAGATCGAACAACATACAGCTGGCAAGTTGATTTAGTAGGAGAAGAAATTTTTTCAAATGAATGTCATTTTCTAAAGTTAAATACTAAGGAGGTGCAGACAAGCAGAACAAAACTGCAACAGAACATAGTAGTTGTTAGTTTGTTCTGATCGAATCATATAAAAGTTTTGAAAGTCTGGCGTGCAGCTAAACTAGAAAGTCGAGTTTACCGATTGGTACGTATCCTCCAACAGTGAGTGCCCTACTTTTACCAAGACTACACACGAATTCCATGTTTTAATATGTTTTAAGTTTAAATCACGTAGCTTTCAGAAAGTTTATACAACCATGAAAAACCTGATTTTAAAGTTACTTAAAATAAACTGAAATATAACTAATAATTTATTAATTTAATTTATTAAGTTTATTTAATTTAAATAATTTAAGTAATTTATTTTAATAACGTAAAGACCTATATAAAAAAATTGCAAAATTGAATACCGGTAATTTTTACGTACTTGATTCCTAACAAAATATGGAATAAAATCTTATCCAAGTATGCTATAACACTTTCTAGGTTCTGAGTTCCGCGCACCTCATCGTTTCGCCATCTACAGTTTTGTGTTCATAATTTCATTCTCCGTCTGGATGTTAGAAGAAGACGGTTGAACGGGATTCAAGGGGTTCATACTTTCAGCATATACGGCTGTAACTAAATGTAAATTGTGTTGTTTATGCTTTTTGGAAGTTATGACACAAAGACCGTTGGCCAGTAACACACTTAAATTTAATTAAATTTATTTTTAATTTACAGCTGTCTATTTCATATTCTGGTGTAACTATGTCTATATCTGAGGCGACGGAATAAATGCTTTTGCATCCATTCATGTAAATAATTGTAATAAAACTTTACACAATGTTACATATTTAATGACTTTTAAAATCGTAATATAATTTAAATAAAATGAGTGCATACACAGTGACAATCCTGCCTACCCTATTAATGTTTTATGAAATAACGTTCCACACACCTCTAGCAATCAGCAATAACATATATTCTGTAAAATAGTCTTGCTCTTGTTAAATAATCACTTTCTTCATCGTGTAATAAACTGATACACGGAGATAAATTTTACCTTAAAAACAAATTAATTAATAACGTCTCGAGTAATGACATCTTTACATACTACTCGTTGGCTAAAAACGCTGCAATAAACTGTTGAATTCCTTACTACTGTTTACCAGAACAGTAACCATTAACGACAAATACTCACAGTAAATACATACGCATTCTGCCACGTACGGGAAAGGCTATTATAGTGTAAGATCGTCTAAAACATACAACATTTATAATACACTTCTATTCGGCATATGGCTGCGTCAATAAAAACTTTTTTTCACTTAACATACGTCCTTATACTTCTATTAAAAAACCAGATGTTTCGCCTATACTTCAATGAGATCTCCTCATTGTGTAGGCTGATACTACACACGAAGTCTTTACCCGCTCCTATTTATAGACTCCGCCCGCAATGTTACAAAAGAGAGCATAATTTTAAAAAGGCTTGCCCATCCAATCACTCACCGAAAAATTAAAACAAATTAATGTAAAAATTGGAACACAATACACAAAAGAAATATTTTAAGCACATTAGCGTTTTACCACTTTTTACAACACAAATGTATTGTAATTTCATTATAACAGCTCTGTCACTATATTTAAAACAGGTTTCTAATCTCCTAGGAACTTGTAACTACCGCCTCCGTTAAAGTCGTTCTTACTTTTTTAGATTTCTATCGCCTCTTTTGCCTTCCGCAGGAAATAGTTTAGAATCTTTAAAACGATAGCCGTTTTTTCAAATAAAGTATAATGTTTATTTTTACAGCTGTGCTCCGTTGTTGCTGGTTTATTAAATAATTTTGTGTCTGTTACCTTCCTGTGTCTCACGTGTTCTTGCGCCCTTGTTTTAATCTATCTTTGCTATCCGCCAGTGTACACATTACAACAACTGCATGGGATCTTGCAGACGCCAGGAGTTAAAGAGGTTTCTTGTCTTTCGCAGATGGTAACATTTGACCTAGCTTCAAAATCGGCTTCAAAATAGGCTGTATGTTTTGTTTATTCAATATTCGACCGGAATTTGTCAGTAATTCCGTCTGTATACAGCAAGTGTGTGCGACTTTCTCCTTTAGCTTACCTGCGTGGAGGGTCGACTTCAGTTTCTTCACGAAATTTAGTACAGTTTATTCGTAGCTAATTTTTGAAAAATTGTCTGATTTCTGTGTCTTTGTGCCCATTACTGCAAAGCATCATTTTAACGCACCTTGTTCCGTAGTTTACGGTATACGTATATATACATGTCGCTCTATTTATTAACGAGTTTTTCACTCATTGTTTTTGTACTTGGTGAAATGACTGAGTATGTGTTTCGGCTTTCTACAAAAGCGTGACCCAGTGTTACGTCTAGCTACGTTGTAATCCTCACATCTAAGAATGAAAGCGAGCCGTGCCGACAAAGGGATGTTTTGTTTACGTCAGTCTACAAATTGACTATTTGGGAACAGTTCCTTACTCAATTTGGACTCAACACTGAAATCCCTTGTCATAGTTTTGATTCGTTATCTATTAAGTCAAGTATGGCATAATTACTTATTTTCCTTTGTTTCTTGCATGGTAGAAGGAGAGAAAGCTTAACAGAAACGTGCTGTTTAAGAATCAAAGCAATATATGTGGATTCGATTTATTAGTAAAACTTTAAGGAAATATTATGCACACTTATTTTAATGTACTTAATAAGAATTTGTTCAAGCCACCAATAAAAGTTTTTAAAACGAATAACGTCGAATAAAGTCTGCTTTACTGAAGCCTTAATAAAAAAAATTCCAGTGCTCTATACAACTTTCAAAAAGTGTCCTTTCTCTTTGTACGTATGTTTGCTTTATCGGCACTAAGTAGGGCAAAACTTTGTATACTTGTCACAGTTTCAAAATTTATCAGTGTTTCTCAGACTTTCAATGAAAATGTTTTATTTCAATAAACTGTTGCCTATTCAGTCAAAAGTGTTTCTACTGAAACACTATGTTTGAAGATGTTTTAGCCGTGAATTTATTGTGTCCACCAGACTAAAGGCTTATATAATCTCAACGGTGATCAAACGGGAGAAAATTAATTAAACAAAATTAAACTGTGTATACAAATTTTTCCATTGATTCTTGAATATAAATTTTACACTTGAGGTAAGATCAATGTAAAATAGTAATTTGAGTGTGTGCGTTTTGTATTTTTCTGGTTTTCTTATGATTCATGTCAAAGATATTTTCTGTAAATTGAGCCCTTTAAACGTGTTTGTTTTAATTGCTAACCACATTAACCTAGAGGTAGATAAGAAAGTTATACAAATGTACGTGCTTACACGCATTGTTTATATTCCTAACAACAAATTGACAATATGGTCTTACCAACTGTGAATCCATGGAGCGTCTCACAGAATAAAATACAGGAATTTTAACTGTCATTTTTCATTTTACAGTTAAAACTTAACAAGAATAAGTAATAAGTTTCACATCCACTTAAGGAATTCGTATTATTCATCAACATTATCTAAACATTTCCTCTGTCGCAGGTAGAATAAAATTATTAAAGGAAGTAAACATAACTAAACACTAGGATAAGAGTTTTTTTGAACGACTAGGAGCTATTTATATTTTATGGAAGTTTAGATATCCATTTGTAATAGATGTGACTACAATGCTTATAAATTCTAAAAATTAACTAAAATTAATTATTTCGATCCTTTCTATGTCGTCTACGTAATTGCTTCAATATGTCACCTGAACGTAGAACTGGTAAAAGCCTAAAATTTTTAGCGTATCGAGAAGTCCATCGTGCATCGAGCATCGTTAGGGACCTTTAAGCTGTGTAAGAACTCTTCATTTTTTATTATATTTTAATTAGACAGTCAAAACAAGGCGTAGTGCTACGTCTTAGACTCTAAACGTAAAATATATACCTACTGCTTATATGACGATTAGATTTTAGAATATTTCAGGAATAAAGTCTATGTGATAGTTGTGATAATTGTTTAATTTTCTTTATATCAGCTAAGTAAAAATATTTAATACCTGGTTCATTAATTACTTACGCTATAGGTTATTTATAACTAATATCTTAATTGTAAATTACAACAAGCGAAGTAGAATGTTACTGAAAAATTTTGTGAAATACGTAGAATGGGGAAGATCTTGCTTCACGTAGAAGATCTCGACACACATTTATTGGGCTGTTTGTTGTTTTGGTAAGCGTAAGTACTGCATAAATCCTAAATTAGGCACAGAAAACAATACAGTGTGTCTTGAGCATTTTGCATGCAAAGAAGTTATGGTTTTGTTTGGAATACAAATATTTCTTTGGCTTGCAAATACCCAGTATTTAATTACCTTGCCTGCAGTCTCGGTAGGCCTATATAGTGACGGTGTTATGCTTGCGAAGCGGCAGTGTCAGCGGTTGTTAAACCACAGTGGCATGACCATTACGGATTTGTCGGTGACTTCTGATTAATTACGTCAGTTAATTTATCTTATAATAATAATAATAATATTATTATTATTATTAATCATAAACATAATCATAATCATAATCGTCGTCGTCGTCATCATCATCATCATCATCATCATCATCATCGTCATACAATTGTTATTAATTATTATAATATAAATAAATAATAATAATGTTATTGTTGTTATTATTATTATTATTATTATTTCCATTATTAATATTAATATTATTTTATTATTAATGTTTTAATTACTACTATAAATAACTGTAAAAAGAGAAACATAATTCTTCAATTTAATATTATTGCTTTTAATTGTCTAATTTGTATTTTGTATGTTTATTATTGCACTTTTCGTATAAAGTATGGCAATTTAAATGAAAACTGGGTGAAAAAGATTAATAGGTCTATACGTGTTTTTGTTTTATACTCTCATATTGGTTTATACTGTTGTTGCATACTTTGTCAATGTGAGTTATAGAGAAAAGTCAATTGCAGTAAACGAGTAACCTTAGGTAATGTTGTGTCGAAATAACAAATAATGTCACTCAGCGTGACAACATAAAACAATCCTAAACTGATTAAATGCGTAACAAGAATGTATGTATGTCTTGTACACGTGTCTTCGTGTACTTACAGTTTACTAAGTGCACGTAAAAATTACATAGATCTTTTAATATAGTACTTATAAAGCTTAGAAAATTATGTTAAACGTATACAAATTAGAATACAAATTCATTTTTCAAAGTATTTAGTTTACCACTATCTAACATAAGTAAATACAAAAGTTATGCTTACAGTCTTGTTACTATTACGTTATTATAAAAAAGTATTAAAGTGAAACCTCCCTTGTCCGGACACTTGCCGTGAAATAAATTTTGTCCGCATAAGGGGAGTGTCCGGCTATGGGGAGTGACAAAGTTTTCAAAATTGTTTAACATAATTAAGGAAATGTTAAATAAAGTATGAAAATGCACTTTTACTTTTACTGTACTAATAATTAATTTATTTCTCAATTTAAAATTTTTATTTAACAGATCCTTAAAGCAAAATATGAAAAAATAACAGTACGTGGTTTATAATGTACTGTAGTACTGTATAATAAAAAAATACTAAATTACAGTATTATTAAGTTTATACAAAATCATACAACTGCAGTCTTTTACAAAAAATTATTGCCGTTTGAAAAAGTCTGTCAAACTAGTTTGTTTAGAGAATTTTAATTTTACAATTTGTTCTTCAGTGTGCATAATTAAATCGCAGATCATATTTAAACCGTTAGAATCATTCTTAAATTTGTAAAACATTTTAAGATCGTTTAGTCCTTGTAGCGTGTTTCGGTAGGTGTTAAAAGGATTATGTGTATCTTCGTTAGTTTCAATTTCTTCCTCTTGATCGCTATCATCATCAACATTTGTTGCAGTATTGATCAGGTTGGAAATCTAAGAGCATATGAAAGAAAAAAGTAAACCTACTGTAAGGATAATCATTACACCGTAAACAAGCAAAATTTACAGTACGGTACTGCCTACATTGAGCACGAATACAGTAACATGATAACATAACGGCATCTCACCTGAGTGCTTGTGCCCTCGATAGCTAAGCTGGAGTCGATTTCAGGATATTCTTGCAAATTGCATGAATTAAATTGGCTTTCAAATTGTGTGAAGTCTTCGTGAACCTGTACTGCTTCCGTTGGTTCACAGTGGATAGGATCTTTGCAAAAACACGCTTTTCTGAAGCAGTTAACAACGGTACTTTCTGTGACGGCCTTCCATGCTTTATCAATCCATCCTACGGCCTGAAGAACATCTATTTTTTTCACCAAATCTTGCTGTGTTGTGGTTTCACTTATGTTGGATATCAAATGCATTAAAACTAGCTTACGGTATTTGTGCTTAAAATTTTTCATGATCCCTTGATCTAGTGGTTGTGATGTTGCGGTAACATTAGGTGGGAAAAAGACGAGTTCAATGTTTTGCAGCGTTAATGGTTGGTGACAAGCAGCATTATCGATGAAGAGCACTATTTTGCGTTTTTACGTTGCATTAATCTATCAAGTTTTTCTAGCCACGAATTCATGATGTCGCGTGTCATCCTCGATTTACTATTGCTCGCCCACTCTACAGGAAACTTATCAATATAAAGTCCTTTAAAACACCCAGGTCTAGCTGCCTTATCAATAACTAAAGGCATCAATTTTTTTCCGGTCATACTGGCACACAATAAAATCGTTAAGCGTTCTTTAGCGACTTTTCCCCCACTACACGTTTCATTTTTTAGACATAATGTTTTATCCGGTAAGGCTCGAAAAAGCAGACCTGTTTCGTCTGCATTAAAAACATTTTCCGGCAAATAGGCTGACAGTAGATTTGGCAAATGTTGTATCCACTCGTTTACAACATTAACATTCACTGCACCTGCTTCACCCGAGATTACCTTAAAAGAAATAGAATGCCTGTTTCAAAATTTTTCTAAACAGCCATTAGAAGCTTTGAAATCAATTTCCCCTAATTCCTTAGAGACTTCAAGAGCCTTTTCTTGAAGCATTGGTCCAGAAACGGGGATTTTTTGGGCTCTTACCCGCTGAAACCATTCAAAAACTACTTTATCAATTCTTGTACCCAGACCAGGTCCAACAAATTTTTGCCGAACATTATAATTTCCGTTCTGAAAATTATTTAAAATATTATCTTTGTTTTTAATAATTTCAGCCGCACAAGTTTTACCAATTTTAAAATGTTTCGAAATTTTACGAACACCACAATTTTCTCGCGTCGCGTACTCGATAATTTTAATTTTTTCACTCAGGCTTAAAACTTTTCGAGGGGCCATTTATAAAAAAATTTGGTAATAAAAAATTGTGAAAAAGTTACGTAATTACGTAATTTCAAATCTTCACTTTAAACTGTAAATACTGAAGTACTGTACTGTACTGACAAATATAAAATCACTAGTTAAAATAACTGCACTGTTATTTAAAAGTAAGCTCGTAATGCGTACTATCGCAATACGCACACAGAAGCACTTGTTCGAGTGAGTGACCAAAGACTACGACCGACCAAAGTCAACTAAACTACGAAAATATAATACAGTACCCGCTATTTACGGTTTTGCGCATTCAATCAAAACAAGCCTAGTTCTGGAATTACCTCCCCCCCCCCCCCTATGCTGTTTAGCAACTTTCATAACAAAGAATAGTTCATTCCTGGAATTTGCAAAATTAAGCGTACAACAGTTACTATGTATTATTTACAGCCTACTGCAGTCTGAACGTAAGTCACGTTCGTTGCAAACAATAAACACAAGTTATTTTCTATCAATACCCATCCATTATTCCAAGAAAATAAACAAAATTATGCTGTATAGGCGTATTTCTTACATTATTGAATTGTAACTTAAAGTATTAAAATAAAATCCAGTCCAACGTGTTAGCATTTTGTCCGCAAAAGGGAGGTTAATGACACATAATACCATAACTCTTAGTGTCCGTGTCCGGCCAAGAGGGTGTCCGTCTATAGGAGGGGAAATACATAGTAAAATATAGAAAATTCCTTGGTTCCTTAAAAAGTGTCCGTATAAGAGAGTTGTCCGCTTATCGGAGGTGTCCGGAAGTAGAGGTTTCACTGTATTACTAGCCTTTCAAAGAAATCCTTGGCTTTGCTTCTCGTCAGTCAAACGTTCACTATCGAGCCCGTACTTGCTTACCTTTAACTTCACATTAGCTTTCGAACAAATTGCTACAGACAAAGATCTAGTAACTTAAATATATTAAACATGATACATGAATGGTTAGACTAGCTATAATCTGTTGTTCTTTCATGAATTCGTATTTTTCCGGATATCAACAGATTAAGTTATTAAATATAATCCGTAGGCATTATAGAAAATATGCACAGGACTTAGCATACATTACACAGGAAAAATATATACAAATGTAAATAATGCATCAGTTGTAGAGTTGTAGTAGCGTAGTAGTAGTAGTAGTAGTAGTAGTAGTAGTAGTAGTAGTAGTAGTAGTAGTAGTAGTATTTTCTTTCATGTAAAATAAGAATTTAGGATATCGTAAAGACGCCAGAGCGGGTTACACCAAGCATCATAAACGGGTCAGAACGATGAATCAGATAACGTGTGGTGATACACAGATGTCCAGTATAAACGTCAGAGATAATGAACATAATATGACGTTACCACTGAAACATCTTCCTCTACCACAGGCAGTGGATAAGAAGGCTCTCAAAACGTAGGGAGACGGACAACAATCCAGGTCGTAAGATCTGAAGAACAAGAATCCATTGTGTGTGCGCGCGCGGTATCTCGTTTTTTCACAAAGTAATGTAAACCGTTATGTGAAAAACCTATAACTCATGACATGATAAGCACAATTGTCAAGTTCTTCCTTCTTATTCAGTTTCCGCGAAAGCCGTGGTCTATTTCCTCTGTATTCACCGCATACTATTAATTTAAATTTCGCATTGCTTTTGTATGAAATGAGATTGAACTTGTTTACAAATTCGTGGAAGTGTATACTTTTATACTAACGAGTAAGGCAGAAAATCAAACCTTTCAAAATACTTCATGATACAATGCGACCTTTCAATAATTCGTTTGCCACCCTCGTGCTCAAACATTACGTTGCGACTTAAGCAATTATTACTCGGATTGAGCTTGAGGAGACAGGCCAGTAGGGGAATTAATTATTAATTCATTCGACAATCTCTCATTGCACGACGTTGGCAAGACAGCTTGCGAGCGTTTCGTCCACTGTAGCAAATTGTTGACGGTTTCATGAATTGAATGCCGTCTGTGACTGAGTCCCCTTTTGTATAGAACACAACCCCATAGTCATTAGTTTGTTCAGACAAGCAAACGCAGACAGCCAGTAAGTATCGGAGGTCGCGTCATTCGCTCAATCATTTGATGTTAATCCATTAGAAAAGATAGAGACAGTGTTGTGCACGAAAAACTCTAAGTGCATAGGTTTAGATTAAAGAGAGTAAATGCATTTTAATTAAACTTATTTTCTGAATCAAACATATCATTGGCAATCCTTACAGTTTATTTTAAACCACACATGCATTAAGCATATGCATGCCAATTTTCATACAGTCAGCAAAATACATAATCGGATTTGTTTTTTCATTTCAAGTACGTATAACAAACTTTTATTGTAATCTTCCGTAAACATATTATACCAGTTTTACAAATTTTTACTTCGTGCTTTTGATCTAAGCTGTAAATATGTGTTTTACTTAGCTTTACTTTAAATTACACACACACACACACACACACACACACACACACACACACACACACACACACACACACACACACACACACACACACACACACACACACACACACACACACACACACACACACACACACACACACACACACACACACACACACACACACACACACACACACACACACACACACACACACACACACACACACACACACACACACACAACATGTTGTGTGTGTGTGTGTGTGTGTGTGTGTGTGTGTGTGTGTGTGTGTGTGTGTGTGTGTGTGTGTGTGTGTGTGTGTGTGTGTGTGTGTGTGTGTGTGTGTGTGTGTGTGTGTGTGTGTGTGTGTGTGTGTGTGTGTGTGTGTGTGTGTGTGTGCATATATATGTACACTGTGTAGGTAAATGATAAGTATGCTTCGGCTATATAGAAACCATTTGTTGTTTTACATTTACTCTTTATTTTTGTACATTTTGGACCTTATTTTTAGAATATATTTTTTACAAATATTTTATATTAACATAATATTACTGTAATTATATGACGTGTATTTTTAAATATTTCTAATACTTTCTATAAGTAATTTGATTTTAAATGATTGAACTATTCAACATATGAAATATAAAAATCTTATAGTACAAGTTAATCAACGCTAAAATGACGAACCATTTATACTTAATAATATTTTCCTCATTTAACAGTAGACTTCTTCAACACCCCACCATTCCGTTACCATTTTCTACAACACAAATGATGTATTTTCATTTCTTTGTAACGGTCCTGTCACCATATTTAATGTTTCCCATCTCCTAGCAACTTGTGGCTATCGCCTCTGTTAAAATTATTATCTTTGTAGCTTTCTAGCTCCTTTATGCTTTCCCGCTCAAAATAGTTATGAGTCTAATAGTTATGATAGCTTTATCTTCATATACAATATAATTACAGCTGTGTTCCGCTATTGCTGACGTATTTGTATTTTCTTTCTTTGCGTAGCTCAATGCGTTCCTACACTCTCGCTCCTCAATACGGATTTACCATAACAGTACAACTTTGTAATAGTATTAATTCATCTCCAGTATCAAAATCTTTACTCAAATTAGTAAACTTTTATCATAAAGCGTAATTGTGTACATTTAGTGATTAGCCTTTTTTTAAATACCAAACTGCAGAAACGATACTTTTGAATACCAAAAAGTAAAGAACCTGTTAGGAACTTGCTTATCATAGTTTGTTTCAAGGAAACTAGACAACATCCAGACTAATGAAATTAGTCTGAAATCTGAACACTCTTTGATTTATTGGGTACAGGTATCACAATAGACTTTTTTAAACCACAAGGGAAGTTTCCAATTAAAAGTGTTGAATTCACTATGTGAACAACCATACTTCCAAAATATATTTGAATATGGATTCTAGCACATCAAAACAAATTTATAACAATGTAGAGCTTTCCGATGTTTAAACTTAAAGCAGTTTTTAAATTTCATTAACAGTATCCGGAATATAAATAAAGATGTAAACTATATTTACAATATTTCAGTTTAAACTTTGTAAGTCTTTTGTATAGGGTAATACAGGAGCAATATAAGATAAGGCATTCTTTAATGCTGAATGTACAGTAACGTAATTTTATGACGTCACATTTAATCGTCCGATACTGTTTGTTGTAACGTGAATAAAAACTGTGAATGGCCTCTTTCATTCAACGACCCTATAACGTATTGCAAACTTTGACTTGTAAAGCCGGAGAAACTCTGACTTTTAAAAGTTTTTGAAAAGCATTAAAACCACAAATAGGTATACTTTTAGCACTTTTATTGGTTTGAGGCTTCTGTTCCCAAGCGGTTTTATAGCCTATACACGTGCTAACTGCTTACTTATTATAAATAAAATGTTTAATTACAGTTTAATGTGCTTTTTAGTTTGCTACATCTAAGTTATTATAGACAGTAGGATAGTACGTGCACATTGAATAATAAACTGATATTGCTTGGACAGAGACCCAAATAAGTGACAGAGTGAGAAGTGAAATTTCAATTACAAGTTCATATGTAGTAAATATTATATATATGCTACCTAAAACAGAAAGTCAATAACAATACATTCAGGAAACAGAAGAGGACTTGCACCTTGACAGATACACTTCAATGAAGTGTATGTCAAATGTGACGTTAAAATCACATAAGAAGAGCGAGTGAGCGCACGTAGAGGAAAAGAACTAGTTACACCTAGATAATATTAAACTGAATATGTCTCAAATTTTTATGTTTTAACTATTCAATGATATTCACAGGTCATGATAAGGGCAAAGATGGGATGAAAACGTGAAAAGATTTCAATGTGTCTGCAATAGATTCAGTTACATGTTTTAAAATTTCCATCAATTACTTTTCTTTACTTTAAATGTTACCTTGTTGCCAACAACGTTACCTCACAGGTAGTAAATTAAGTTAAATATAAAATGTACGTTCCTGGTATTTATTCCTTGACCAATCATTCGCTTTCCTGTTTACTGCGTTTTACGTCAATGTCTCCTTGCCTAACAAAATACTCAGGAAATTAGAGTTTTAAACACGAAAATTTTCTCCTGATTTTCTCTTAACCGATGGAGTATATTTCTCTTAAAATCGGCCCCAGCGAGAGACTATACAGTTACTATTAAAAGGTTCTCAATTTCATATTGGAAATTAGATTATTATAGTCTACGGTTGTACGTGTCCACATGAAATATTATTAACTTTCATCGTTTTGAAATTCTTTTGACGAAAGAAACATTTCCTACAGAATATGGAGAACGTTTGCCTTGAATTCAGTCGTATAAACAGTTTTATAATGTAAAAGACATCTGACGAGGGAAATCTGAAATTCAAGCAAGACTGTAAGCCGTAGCATATCAATATACAGCGGTTAACGACCTCATTGAAGTTAGCAATAATGCAATAAAAAACAGGCACATATTTGTTTTAGATCTATTATTTTACTATTTTGTTTGTCAGAAACCAATATGAATTCACCATATTTTATTCTGGAGTATGTGACTAACATCAGACACAGCTTACGTTTCGTGATTAGGCTTATGAGATTTAATAACGGATGTGTTTAATAGGGGGTCTGTACTCGATAGAATTTATTTTCATGTACAGGAAAATTATACAAACTTTCATTTCAATCAAAGTAACCAGCATATGATATTTCCTTTGCAATGTGCTTCTTGTTCCTACAAGTATCTACTTCCTTAAAAAAGAGTACATAAATAATTATAGGTTCTACAAAAATATTGACGTTAACAATTAACCAACTTTCAACAAAAAATTACGTTTTTAAGGTAGTGTTACGTAACAAAACAAATCCTTACATATTCAAAATACACTTCCTACAATTCAAATAAAACCAACAGTATGAGAAAACAGAGAAATAAATGTTTGAAAAAATTGTCTAAATACAATTTTTGTAACTAACGTGTACTTGTTTTAACGTGTAACTAAATAACATAGAAAGATATGACTCAAAGTGTTTTTGTATCTGATGTTATATGAAACTTTGTAATAATAGTTTTAATAGAGACACCAAATCATTCGGTTTTTAAAAGATGTAGCTGCAATTTGACATTAAAACTTAAAAGATACAATATTTACAGAATTAATATGAAAAATTAAATTGTTGATTTAATTTAAACAACAAAATTGCAATGATATGGGCACACAAAAGAATGGGACAGAAAAGATTGCTAAGGAGAGGCTGGACCTCACCGGGAAGAAGGAAAAGAGGAAGACCACATATGACCTGGATAGACAAAATTCAGACTATAATAATAGAAAGAGAAGTTAAAAAAGATCTTTGGATAGACAAGAAGCAGTGGAATATGAGAATTAAGTCAATTCTGTATTCCTTGGTTACGAAAAATGTGTAAACATTTTACAGCGGGAATAATAATAATAAAAAATAAAGGGATACAATAATTATTGTTGAAAGTCCTAACTATTTTAATTTAAACTAATGTCTGAACATGAATGTGTTCACTGTTTACTTCCCAGTGTTGTAGGCAATAAACGCAAAAATGATAAATTGAAAATCACAATAATATTTTCATTCCATTATTAACGCAGAACGCGTACGACCAATAGCCTACAGACACGAAGGGGTATGAAGCGCTGAGGGAAAAATAATCGGATTAAATAACCAAAACCATCTGCCGAAACATGAGAAACCTGTTTACGTGGAGGGAGAATTCACCGGATACACACGATTATCTGCGAAAGCGTGAGAGTGAAAGGGTAAGTGCAAACAATCGTACACATTATTCGCGAAGCTGGGTCGGAAATCTCTGTAAATTTGACAACCCATCATTCGACAACCACACACAATCACTACATGAACACGAACAAATTATAAAATAATTTTTCGTATACTATGGTAATAGTGTTTAATTTCTGCATACAGCAAACAGCGTATATGTAACTGATGTTTAATATATTATGAATTCTTACAATTATGAGGATTCTGTCATAAAATAGTCCCATAACATAAATTAGATCCAATTAACCAATGTATTCATTTGGTTGTACGGTTAACGGTTGTAGTTTCATGAAATATAGAATTGTATGGCCCTGGTAGTAATATTTCATATATTTGGTATTGGCAAGAAAGTGTATTTTGAGTATTCTAAAAGTTTGAGTCATAGCATTGACCTTGATTAGACGTACCTTGTTTCCACAATGGCTGATATTTGGGCTCGTAGGCCTAGAGATAAGAAGAGCACAACACTGCCAAACTTTGGATGTATACCCTCTAACCTAGTGTTTAAAATGAAGATAAGATAAGCGCAACGCACGCACACTAATATAATTACTGTCAGATTGTCATGAAAGTACTAGCACAACCAGAAACATACACGTGAATCACAGAAATTGTTATACAAATTATAATATAACTATACCGCTTTATTCTCTAGCGGGGATTTACATCTTTGAAGGCACAAACTGAACTTTTTTTAAAATACTGAGCTTTGATACAAGAATCGAGTAGTTGGCCCGATCGCACAGCCCCGAACCTGT
The DNA here is from genome assembly GCA_034769895.1 of Magicicada septendecula. NCBI lineage: Eukaryota > Metazoa > Arthropoda > Insecta > Hemiptera > Cicadidae > Magicicada > Magicicada septendecula. Next base: position 119,468,102 of record CM068374.1, on the reverse strand, counting down.
AGAAACGAGTGACTTTATGTAGACGTTTTCTTCCTCTAGCTTTTAACTAATCAACATTCAACTGCATGGGAGCATCTTACTTATATACAATCCCTAAAAGCTGGCTGGTCGTGACCGCTAGATTTGGAGTGCCAAATATATTTTTCTTCCCCTTGATCGCCGTCATTGGCCTTCGTTCGTATCCCTGAACAAGAAACCCCTCTACACTGGGCTGCCACGGAAACTTAGCCACCGACGCATAGATCAGGCTTACCCTCGCGCCGAGTACGCACCCTCTGAGAATTACGTAATTGCAACAGAGGCGAGTCTTCTTGTTTGTCTTACACTGGGTCAATGCCAGTGTGTAATACCGTATGTAAAAGCAGGTAAATTTTCTACAAGGATGTTAGGAGAAAACGAAATGCACTTAACTATATTAAAATGAATCAAAATTGTATTCTAAAACTGAAAATCCCTTTCTAGAACCTAAAATTTATACATGTTACTTCTAAAACTGTTTGTGCAAATTTTGAATAGAAAAATGGCTTGCTTAATTTCTAAAACTGGGTTTAAAACTGTTTTATATGACAAACAAAAAATATACAGTTTTAGAATTTCCTCTGAGTCCCTTTTAGCCATATGCAATTAGATTACTCAGTAGACTGTGGTGTAGAATTTTGGTTATTTAATTATAAAGTGCAACCATGCGATTTAAGTACAAAGAGCATTTTTTAATTTTACTAAATTTACTTCGAATTTCCTTTAAATTAATTAAAATTATATATTATCAGGTGAACTACATATTCTTGTAACAACACATACTCTCCCCGGCGTAATAAATTAAGATTGTTATTAGGCGGTACGAATACAAAGCGATAATTTAAAATAAGTTAAATTTACAATAACTTAATACAATTTTGTATGTAAATTTTGTATTTACTAGGATTTTAGCCTTGAAGTGCAAACAATACAAATTAAAAGTACAACATTATTACGCTGAAATAATATGTAACAAACTATATTTAGTTTTCGATTGTGTCCGTAAATAATTTTGTCCTTTCTCCTTGCAGTAGGGAAATTTTTTTAAGTGTTTGATGAAGCCTATAGATCGTTACGTTTTTTGTAGTGCAGAAAATAAATAGATTATACATTTATCTATTCTGTAACTTAACTTTTTATACTTTGGTACTATGGTTTATTATTTAATAACAGTGGTATAACGAACGAATCATCTCTTTTGACGATCGAGCTTAAAAACGTAGTTATGTAGAAACCTGTTTTGATTACACACATTATTACATAAGGTGAAGATTATCATGTCGTATGTACGTTAAATCAACGAGTCTATATCTTCTACGGAAATTTGATGCAATTATTGATTTTCTGATTCAGCCGTCTGCCTGTTTCTAATGAATTAACTAAAATAATCGTGGGTAGGGAGAGCAATTCCCCGTATTTGCTACCTGTCATCCTATGCTCCTCTGAACAAATTAATAACTGCAGATTGTGTTTCTATACAAAAGGGTTCTGCGCTACAAGGGGCATCAAATTCATTTTGCGTCAATGTGTTACGGCGGGCTACGATAGCACTAAGTTTACAATTATAATTAATAAAAGAAAAGCTGTATACTAAAGGAAAATAAAAAATTATTAAAAGAGGAATGATATAACAGCACTACTAACTGATTTTGACTTAGACAATGACGATGACTAGACTCAATAGATTGGATAAGGTGAGGTAGAGAAAATAATTCAAGCCACAATATAACAACAGTTATAAGCACCCAAGTGTTAAAAAGAATAATATATAAACAAAAGTACAAAATTATATAGGAAAATAAATAATATGTAACTTATAGGAAAGATAAAAAAAATGAGATGTAAAAACAAATATACTGAACAAATTACTTTTGAAGTAAACTATCAAAAGACAGTAATATAAAATGAACTTGAGTAAAAATAATGCATTAGGAAAGCGGTGATAAGTAATAAACATTGATAGCACCCAATGAAAATAAATACATGAAAGAGTGATAAATGAATAAGAAAGATAATAATCAATAATGAACCATAATAGGACCCCGTGTTAATAAATGAACTACATGAACACACTAGTTAGGAAAGTGCAGTGTAGTCAGAAATAAAGAAATGAACTTGTATTAATAGATTATAAGTAATCTATTAGCCCAAATATAATGACTAAACAGTGTAAATTATAAGGGACAGTTATAAGTAATCATGGGCCTATTGTAATGAGAAAAGAAAGATTGTATTAAAATATAAGAATATTTGTGGGAAACAAACCACTGGAAATTGTATTACATTATATTAAAGAAGTTTGTTAGTGTAGTATAAGGATGATAAGGGATACATTGTTTTAAGGTTAATGAATAAAATTAACAAAGTTATATTAACCACATTGAAAATAAGTATAAAAGACTAATATGTTAGGTTGAATACAGTAAGGGAAGTTAGACACTATATTCTTTAAAGTGAGTTTATAAGGAAATACTAGTGCATATTTAATGTTCAATTTTGTTATAGGTTTCTTTGATTGTAATTAACCACAATGTTATTATGTTGCAAATTATGCTAAACAAAACCGTTTAAACACATGTAAACTTTAGATACAGGCATGGGCCTGAAAAAGTTATTAATTAGTTATATTATATTATATTATATTATATGATGATTAAAATTAATCAAATGTTATGATTTAAGTTAGTTTGTTACGGTAATTACGTTTAGTAACATATAAAATTAAAAAAATGACTATAAACAATTGTAATAAGTATAGGGTAGGTGAATTATGAACTCTAGGCATTAGGCCTAGAACTGATAACCAGAAATTTGTGAAATATAAGATAAACAATAGCCATTGATAAAATAAAGTATATATAAATATTGGTAACAAAACTGGGTAGATAATAATTATTTTAAATGTAATTAACAAAAGAAAAACCAAATTAAGAAACAGTAATCTGTTATAATTTGACAAAAATTAAACTTGTGAGGTATCAAAATAATTTGTAAACAAAAAGCAAACTAATGGTATTATTTTATTTAAGATTACAGGTAGTATTAGGGAGTTATAATAAGTTAAAGATTTTTAATAATTTTGTATAGAAAAACGTTAGTTTATTTAACAATATTATAAATTATCAACCAATGGGAACTAGTGTTTGGAAGGAGAGTTGCCATAACAACGAAACCTTGTTAGAAAAAAACCGTTAATAAATTGTATCATTCCATTATTAGAGCTTGATGAGGGCAGATGTATTAAAACCACAAAGAATAAAAAAAAGAATTACTTCAACAAAATTTATCAAAAGTAATGTTCAAACAAATAAATTAAAACACCGCAGTAACACTAATACTAACGAATTAATAAATTTACCAGAAGAAATTAACATTAACCAGGAGGATTGCTGAAGAATCCCAAGATTGGAATACAAACCAACTGAAGGAAGAAAATATATGAAACACATAAATGAACAATGTAACCTGCCATAACCAGGATGACTGATGGAAAATAAACATCTTAACCAGAGAATTACGAAAATTGAAACCCGGAATTAACCGAAACACCCAAGAAAGGACAAGCAGCAGCATTCGTTGAGAATTATTATCCTGGGTAGCAGAGACGAAGGATTGTTAAGTATATTTTAAATGCGACTTCACACTAAAAAGACCAGAAAAACAACCATAAGTGAACTACACTTTTCACATTATTTATCGCTTTTAATAAACACTTGAACTTGATTTTATTTAACAAACACCTCAAATTGAATAACTATCTCAATCCAACATTGATTTTTAAGGAATATGTTTTAAAACGTAAATAACCTTCAAACGCTAATTGCCGTAGCTATAGTTTACCACTATAATTATAATTATATCTCCTGTTCTATAATGTTTATATGAGATTTGTAAAATTTTGCACTTTTATTAGTCCATTTAACAACATTTTCTGTATTCACAAGAACTTCGACCTGAGATTATAAATAAACGAAAATGTCAACAACCATCCACGAGAGTCTCGATATACGGCTGGACAGAATAGCCAACCTCGAATAATTAAACATGCCGGAACAAAAATAAAAGTTATAATTTGAAGGAAATTGTAGAATTTCAACCCAAATAATAATTGTTCATACACCTAATAGAAACAATAACCTGTATGTTTGATTTTATTCAACTAATATTTAATATTTGAGCACGCAATATAGAAAATTAAACTTTACAATTTAGGTGTACTAAGAAGAGTCGGCCAACCCGACGTCGAGGAAGTAAATACGAATTTGAACGGCCGAACTAGTGAGTAGACACTCTCCCATTATAAACACATAAAACCCGCTAACGAAGGCTCGTTACAATATGCACCCTATCGTAAAACAATAAAAACCCTTTTACACTCATATATTCACATACGTGTGCTCGTACATATAGATGTGTGCGTGCACGTGCGCGTGTACACACGTAAGTTCGTGTGTAATTGCCCACGTACTATTTGTGTTTCCTTTTTAGAGCTTTTAAAATAATAATATGTTAACAAAAGTCTACAAACGCCTATTTTCTGCTGCAAAGTCAGTGCGTAAACATATTTTGGTTTCACGTTATTTTTAAATATCTTGATTTTGCCTGTTATAAAGAAAATTCATTTATTATGCATATTGTTACTGCTGTTGTGGTTGTGGAGAAGTACTTTAGTAAGAATTACATCTTATGTAATTATTTATTATAAACATGACGTGAACACATAACGTCAGAGGTAGAAACAAATAGATGTTATGTGGCAGGTCTTTTTCAGTACAAAACGTAAGACGCAGTTTAAAATTAAAAAAAAATTTTCGTGTTTTGAGAGACGTCCTGATTTTCAGATTTGTTAGGAAGCAATTTTCGGCTTTCTCTTAGTCGTAGACTGTGTTTTTTTTTTCATAATAGCTTTATAATTATACACGCGTGTTAACACAGACTCCAATATTAACTACCATTTCTTGTATGAAATTGATAACATAGATTCTTGAGACGGCATGTAGTTAGCTAAATTAGATAGTCCTACATTTGTAACGTATATGTGTATTCAAAATAGCAAGACTATTTACGTAAGGAAGTAAACTAATTTAATTGTTGCTTAAAATTTTGAGTGTTGTATTAATCAATATAGAGGCAGTAAATTTAGTTGTGTAATTGTCTCCCCATATTTGTATCTGCTTTAAAGGAAAATTAATTTTTGCCAAGTTATATTTTGGTTCTGCGCAATTTACAAAAAGATTATGTTTTTTAATTAAAACCTTAACTAATATTAAAAAAGCTCCAAACATAAGGAATTATTACAATTATTATATCTATTATTACATATTTGTTCAAAATATGTACTCTAACTTAATTTTCACGGCTTAACAAAAAATTGGTAAGCAAACTATAAAGGTTCTGCTTTACATTATAATGACTTTCAACTGTTCTCTTTTGTAATCTTATGAGAGTTAATGTACTTTTTTAACTAAATGTGAAAAGGCTTACTTGCAGCACTTTTGAAAATGTATGATATTGTCCTTAGGGAAGCAGGGTAAAATTTTGTAGTAAATTCACACTATAATCGACGCATTTTTACAAACCTTAGCAAAAAGGTTTTCATCTCTATTTCATGTAGTGAAAAAATAATTTCTAGTAAATAACACAGTATATTTGTGTGTGTGATTATTTAGCTTATATCTATTTTGTAATATTCCGTGTGTTTCACATGTGACATGGTACTTGACTTTAATTTAACTAATATTTCTCAGGTCATGCTCAAAAATATGATTTAATCTCATAACATAAAAAAAATTGTATGTTACATTTTTAAAAAACATGTTACGATTTTCTACAATTTTAATTTACTAAAACATCAAAAAATCAACTACAAAAGTAACTTTGTGTGTGTGTGTGTGTGTGTGTGTGTGTGTGTGTGTGTGTGTGTGTGTGTGTGTGTGTGTGCAAGTAGTATGTTCTAGTATAGTCCGATAAGTTTCCTTCATAAGCTCAAAAGTTTCCCTTTTCTGTTCCTTCTCTGTACGCAGTAACTTACTCTTCAATCATACTCCACGTAACCTTATAACAAATTGCTTTAGAAGTTAGGATTAAAAGCGTAAATTTTACATAACATTATGCCGTTATAATTATAGATACCAATTTTTGAATTAAATAGTTAATTAGGTCCACTTTTCCATTTTTTGATTCGCCAATTTCTTTAAAATTTTGACACTTTATATATTACTGATACGTAAAAATTTTCTTGTTCGCTTTGACGTGATAGTTAATACATAATCTCATTTACATTTATTAATAGGTGTTCACACAAAGACAGTATGATTACACTATCCTTAATGACGGTGGTTCGCCGTGTTACATAAGAATTACGAAATTAGGGCTATTAAAGTAATCACCGACACACATAATCAAACCACATTGTCTGGTGATGAGATATTGTTAGAAATTTAATTTCTTGATTTAGATCACCAAGACATTGTAGTCTCAAAATTAAATGTATAAAGTTTAATTCGATTTGAAGACGCCTGGCAATGCTAAATACTGCACTGCGATTGGATGAATAATAAAGTTTCACTTAAAATCCATTTATGTGAATTAGGAAGATGATAGGTGTTCAATGAGATCATAAAAATGTATACACATGTACTTACGTGTGTCGTAATATAATGAAACATTAATGCTTGCCCTAAAACAGTGTCTATGTACCTTCTACTGTAGGGAGATATTTACAGTTATTACGGTTAGCAAACATTTACAACTATAAGTACACTAAAGCTTACCAATAAAATTGGATAATACACTTGTTAGCAAGAATATCAGTAGACTTAACTCACAGATTACAGAAAAACTCTATGCAAGGAAATGAATCAAGTTTATCTATAAATATTCCAAACAAGTAAATAGAGGAGTTATCCAAATATACCCAGAGTCGTAGAGACTAGCTTTTCAGAAACGGGAGTACAAAATTAACATCGTGTATTAAAAATTAACGGAACTAAAATAATACGGTATTTACTATAAATTTACTAACTTAAAACGTTATGCAGCAAAGATAAGAAGGAAAGGAACAGTCATGTTTATGTACAATGACGCCGTTTTCAATAAGTTTAGAAAAATAACCACTTCTTTTGGATTACGCGTAGCCTTTTGTCCCTTCAAAATTGTTCTTATATTCTACCAAGCAATTAAGCCCTAACATAAAACATGTCGCTTAATGAGTACCCTTAGTGACTATCACGACTTACGCAGCCATGTTGCCTGTTGGTTCTTCACAATGACGCCTTGACGAACAGTACACTTAGGCCTATATTAAATAAGATAATTGTGTAAAATCAAATAAATTTGGGAACAAGGTAGAACCATAGGATTCGTTTCATCAGTGTATGAATCTTGAATAATGGACGAGTTGTTGGAACGCAAATACAAGGAAGCCTGTTTTCTTTAGGCAATTAAAACTTGGATTAATGAAGCTAGCGAGGAGCTTCTCACGTACGTCAGTTCTAACAATTATGGAACACAACCCTTCACGGACTAAGTGTGGTCTTAGTACCATATGGCAGCAAAATGTGTATTTCTTGGTGGGAGGGATTAAAAATAAATAGAACTTTTATCACCCTTTTGGTAGTAATGTATATGTGAAATTATTTCGTAACACATTTTTTAACTACCAGCCGTAATGTTGTTAAGCATTAAAGTTTTATTTTATTCATCTTTTAACGTTTTGATTACTCAGTGTGACAGAGACGACGTTACCTTACTATTAGCTTACTGCACGTTTAGTACCATTCTGCTATTTTGTTTCTTTGTTTATTATATTACTTTCTTTTTTTTCGTATCGGCCATCTTAGATATGAACCACATGCCTATTTCTGTTCTTTACTCTCTGTTCTTTCCTTTTTCCAATATTCTTTCATCTTCTCATTGTGCCTTTTCTTCCTGTCTTCAGTCCACTTTGAACATGCGTTTTTCTCTCTCCTACACTGGACTCCCTCCATTTTTAACACTTTTGCCCAAAAAGCTTCTCCTTCAATTGCTTCTTCCGCATGTATATTATTTTTTTCTAAATCCTTTTGGACTTCTTTAATCCAACTTGATGTTGACTTCTTCCCCCACAGATATTCAAAGATTTGCTTTGTCACCCTATTGTCGTCCATTACATATAAATGTCCAAAAAATAATAGTCTTCTTTTTCTCATTGTTTCTGTTATATTTTCTATAATTTGATATATTTCAACATTACTTCTTAACTTCCAACCTTCTGAAGTTTTTCGTGCGCTTAATATTTTCCTAATAATAATTATTATTTTAAAACAATAATAATATATTATATAATAATAAAATAATATGTATTTAATAATAAAATATTATAAAATTTATTATTTATATTAAATTATAAGAATTATAATTTGTCTAAATTATAATTCAGTGCTAGACATTCACTTGCATATAGGCATTATCGCTTCACTACTGTACTGTAATGCCTTACATCCGCATTTTTAGATACGCACTTTTATTGTAAATATCTTTACTTATACCATATGACCTTTCCATCTAATGAAGCCTTTCTTCTATAAAAGATTTTTCTAAGCCATTCTCTTGAATTATCTCTCCTAGATACTCATATTTTCGAACCCTCTCTAATCGATCAATATCTGTCACCAGGAATTTTGGCGCGTTTTTAAAGTTTGTGAGAAATTTGGTATTTTCTGCAAAATCATCTGCGAATGCCAAACAGTTTATTTCAATACATTTGTTCCTTCTTCCCAATATGATTGGTGATATTTTGCATTCCTGTAATTTTTATTAAAAATTCTCACTGCTTTCTCCAGGACACAGTTAAAAAGAATTGGGGATAAACCATCACCCTGTCGTACACCTGTATTTATTTTGAATGGTTGAGATATTTCATAATACATTCTTTATTGTTTATTGCTTTTTGTAGATTCAGGTGTTCTAAAACTCTATACTTAATTTGCGACAAACACACAGTGCGATATAATTTGCGATATACACAGTTAAAACCACAACTTGCATTTAATAAGAACCTGATTATGCTGACAGATTTCAGCAAACGACACATTAATTTTATTTAAAACGTTTTAACGAAGGTTGGACTCATCTATCAAAAAGGAATTGAAAACATTCAATACGTATGTTTTCACTAAGTATATTTTATAATTTGTATAAAATTCTGTATAATTTACCACAAATCTTTGTCTTAAATAAGCAAGTAAAATTTTGTTGTGCCGGCAACTATTTTTTCACACTTTTAGAAACATATCGATTTCTTTAGAATAAACAGTCTTCTGTTTGCATACAATTTCACAGACAGAGAAGCACAATATACAGTACGCAGAAGCAGAGTTTTTCTAGTATATTTATACAAATCGAAAATTTATATACTACTTGTATTTACTTAAAGCAAATTAAAGTGAAAACGTCTAAATTATGACTCACTTTAATGAGCTGCAATGTCAACAGATTTGTAAATATCATTTTCATTAAATAAAGTGCTTACTTGTAGTCTAGTGATAAGGCCAATACGTACCAAAGCAAAACATTATCTAAGCAAAGTCAGTAAGAGCAAAGAGCTGTCTACATGTCATTTAAAGCTGTGCACCGGACGTGGTGTGTGGTATCTGTGTCGCTCAAAAGGGATTTCTGATTAGCCAGTTAACAATCATAGAGAATAGTTTATCTCTGTTCTATTGACTCACGCCGATTAAACTGGGTTTTTGTAAGAGCGCGCTACGTTTTAAGGTACACAAGAGTATCGAGTTAGGAATTCAATGCAAACGTCTTCAAATGTGTGAGCGATAATCGCTAAATACAACCTGACAACATGTGGAAATCACTCAGTAGGTTTTCTTAGGCATAATCAAGCATGATAATAAACTAACCGTGATCATACGTGACCCACATACAGATACACTTATAATAAAGTGATTTTATATTAGCTATAATTTAAGGTATAATAAGGACATGAAGGTTGTAGAGAAAAATATAATGCTACAAAATATGCGCGTTTCTGTCTTCTTTAATTTGTAATTACGCCTACTATATTGTAAAAAAAATACTTACTTTTAGTATAATTATTTGCTGTGGCTTGCCCCGTTTTTTAATAATGAAAACACTCATGCCATCACATATTTTTTTATATTCGTCTATCCATTGACGTCACGAATAATGCGGACAGCAAAGTTAATGGACAACAGGAATGTTGTGAAGTGTTTGGACAGTGAGTCAACTGATACCTAAGGAGGGCTGAACATGAAGTCACCAACATTTGACATGCGAAGTGTGCGGACCCCACCAAAACTTGCACGCTTCTAAAGATCTTGCTATAAATCAACTTACATTGTATTTTTGTTTCAAAGTTGTGTGTAATGAGGTAGACAACATGTGTACATACTTGACCCATAACACGCACTTGGTAAGCAGCAGTATGATGGAACATTCTCCGACATTATCACATTATCTATCTTGCTGCGTTTCGTTAGACACGCCCCGATTTTTTTTCCACGAGCATTTTCAAAACCATGGAACTCCCCTAAAACGCGTTTACGCAGTTGATGCCAGCTGTGACTGGAGCAGTTAGGTACTGGGATATTGTCAACCGTAGCGACTAGATGTATTAGTAGACGAGCTGTTACGAGTTGAGATTCGGTTCCAGTTATATAACAGCGGACTAGTTTAAGTGTTAATAGTCAATTATTTTGGGCCTAGATTTATATATAGCAATTTTTATTAATTCTAGGAATATTGTAGTCACACTTGGAATATTGCTTCATAATCATCTTTCTGGTTATTAAAACTCTTACTAATATTGTAACTAACGATTTATCTGGAATTCAATTTTTTATTCAACTATTTCAAGTCGACGATCTGTATGATCGTTGTAACAGTGGTAATCTGAAATGTGATATAAAATCTTTAACACTTTAAATCAGAGACTGTCTATTGTACACACGTTTAGCAAGCAAAATAAGAAGTTTACTAAAATTGGTATTAATCGTATCCCCATGATGGAAGATGCAAGATCGTATAATGACAGAAATAAAACTATTGTGTTGTGAGATGAATATTGATTATCCAACACAGAACATTTACCTACCTATGTCTACAAATTATTTAAAGTAGGGACTCAATTTTAAATTGAAGCTCTACTTCAGAAGTAAAAAAATCTCTGACAATCACGAATGGATTATTTCAATATAACAAATCGATAAGAATAATACATAACAACATTACAGTGAAGTGCTAAACAACAAAGAGTTGAATAAGCTGAGTTGATAACGAACACAGTTGTTACAAATGGCAGGAAAACATAATAGTGACGACTTCCTTTCATATACACTACATCATGTACAAGGCCATTGTCAAGTCATCAAGTCAGTTTCTAGGCAGATCAATCATAAAATACCCGTAACAAACGATTGCGAGAACACACTCGATGAAGAATAATAAAGAGTGGAAAGATAAATAGATCGGCACTACAGTACAAGGAAGAAAATGGAAGATTGAGACACAATATTCGGTACTACAGTACAAGTGACGAAAGGGTGGAAGAAGAGGGTGTTATATTTGGGAAACCCTGATGTCTATAATGTAAATAGCGGTACAGAGTTAATTCAGCAAACTCTAGGAAAACGAACAGCAGTCGGTAAAATAGAGCACATGAGGAAGGAAGCGCCTAGATAACACATAAATTCTACACTTCAGATAAAAAGGAGCTTGATACTAAATTTAAATAATGTATTTGAAATCAAATTTAAGCATAAGCAAATTGAGTGTTTCTTCTATTTACATGCCAACAAAGACAAAAAATTACGACACCAAACTGACAGTGGTAGCCTGGATACTCTGTCAGCAACCACATAAATTAGCAACGTGTGGAGGGAGTGCGGCAAGAGCAGTGTGAAATTGAATTTACCCTTTTCTAGTGAAGTTCTACCTGGGACAGAAATTGTCACTTGAAGTGTTGGTACGCTGTGCTTTGAGGTCTGAAGAGAGGGAAATTTGTGCGTCCGTTATCGCATTGCACTACAGTTACGCTGCGTTACGCGTATCAAACAACAAATTAATGCACATTAAGTTTGTGCAGCTTAAGCGACATATAACAGATGACACACACTTTCTAGTGCTGATGCATACATTTGACGGACGTACCGTATTTGGCTTTTTAAATGCGTGATAATTTTATATATTCACAATCTTTAATATTTTTCTATTTACAACATTTTTGAATTAAATAATTATTATAAATTGGAAGAAATTATAGAAAGAAATGAGGAATAACAGACGATCATGTAAGTCTTGCTGTAGAAAATCATCATGTATACCCACGGGACACAGAAATACGTATAGGCCTATATAGTCGTAGGCCTACTCAGCCCATTACTGCGTCATAACGTATTATGCATAAATGTGATCATGGCCTCTTACGGTATGTTACAATTGTGATCCTATCGTGACAGTGCTTTCCTTATGTGAAGTAAGCTTGAAGCCGGCAGTTTGCCCTCCGAACTAAAGCTCCTAAAGCTCCTTTATGGAAACACTAGAAGACATTATTCATGATTTTACTGTTACACAAAGTCAAAAGATCACCCATAGTTACCTGTAATAGATAATAATACATCCATGCATGAAATTGGGTACGCATGGATTTTTACACACGCCCACTTTCGCGCACACACACGCGCGCATATATATTTACATTATTCAGATCCGCAAAAGCCGTGGTCGATATCCCCTGTATTCAGCGCATATTTTTTATTTAAAGTTCCCCCTGTTTTCTTATGAAACACGATTATGCGTCCAAATACATGAGACTTTTTATACGTTTATGGAAGGGCATAGTTTTTTACCACTGCCTAAGTTAGAGAATCAAACTTTTTAAGATTCTTCATTGTGAAATACAACATTTCAATAACTCGTGTGTCTCACTTCTACTCAAACATTACGTTGCAACGTAAGCAATTATTACGCGGATTGAGCATAAGCAGACAGGCCAGTAGGGGAATTAATTATTAATTTATTCGACAATCTCTCATTGCACCACGTTGTCGAGACAGCTTGCGAAGCCTTTCGTCCGCTACAGCAAATTGTTGACGGTTTCATGAATTGAATGCCGTCTGTGACTGAGTCCCCTTTTGTACAGAACACGTCATTAGTCATTAATTTGTTCAGACAAGCAAACGCAGACAGTCAGTAAATATCGGGGGTTGCGTTATTCGCTCAATCATTTGACGTTAATCCATTAGAAAAGATAGACAGTGTTGTGCACGAGAAACTCCCAAGTGCATAGGTTTTGACTAAAGAGAGCAAACGGGTTTTAATAAAACTTACTTTCTAAATCAAACAAAGCATTGTCAATCCTTACAGTTTATTTTAAACCACATATGCATTAAACATATGCATGCCAATTTTCATACAGTCAGCAAAATACATAATCGGATTTGTTTTTTTATTGCAAGTACATATAAATAAAATGTTATTGTAATCTTTCGTAGACATATTATATTAGTTTTATAAAATTTTACCTCTTGGTTTTGATCTAAGCTGTATATATGTGTGTTTTTAAATAGTTTACTTTGAATTATATATAATAGCCTGCAGGTAAATGATAAGTATTCTTCAGGTGTATAGAAATCATTTGTTATTTTACATTTACACTTTATTTTTGTACATTTTTGCATTATTTTTAGAATGTATCCTTTACAAATGTGATACATTAACATAATATAACTGTAATTATATGATGTGTATTTTTGAATATATTTTAATATTTTCAAAAAATAATTTTATTATAAATTATTGAATTATTTAATATATGAGAATGAAGAATTTTATTGTACAAGTTAATCAAAGCTAAACTAATCAACCATTTACACTTAATAACATTTTCCTCATTTAAAAGTAGACTTCTTCAATACCTCACCATTCCGGTAGACTACTATTTCTTACAACAAAAGTGTTGAATTTTTATTTCTTTTAACGTTCCTGTCACCATATTTAAGAAGACTTGGCTATTGCCTCTGTTAAAATTGTTCTTATTTTTTGTAGATTTCTACCGCCTCCTTGATCTCCCATGGGAAATTGTTATAAATAGTCCTTCCTTGAAATAAAATATAATTACAGCTTAGTTCTGCTGTTCCTGAATTATTTGTGTCTTCTTTCATAGTGTGCCTCATGTGTTCCTGCACTGTTGTTCCTCAATACGGATTCTTCCGTAACAATGCAACTTTTATAATATAATTTATTCATCTCCAGTATCAAAATCTTCACTACAATTAAAAAAAAAACCATATGCTAACCGGTTATTATTAATAACCCAGTAAACGTTTGCCATAAATCATAATGTACATTTAGTGTTTAGTCTCTTTTTAAAACCAAACTGCAGAAATGTTCAATTTCATTATAGTAACCGGAATAAGAAATAAAGAAGTTTTTTTCAGTCTAGCAGTCGGTCGGTAAACACTGGGAGAGGGATTATCCCGATTGCTCCGGTTATCAGCTACTGTAATACCGATGAAACAATTCTGCTATCTCAGCCGTGTCGCCTATCAACTGTCCGTCCACACATAAATTAAACTTTGTCTTTATTTTATCCGACGATAGTCTTTAAGATTTTCTATTGCTCTCTAGTGTTTCCACATCTCTGTGACAAGAATTTCATAATGTTTTCGTTTTTAGTTAAGGTTAACGCGTTATTTAAAAACCGTTTTAATATGGTGCGACAATTTAGAAGATTTACGTCAAAAAGTCTCCTTTGCAGAAATTTCCTATTTGGTACGATTTTTATTACGAGGTTCAATTTTCTCATTTAACCGTGGTATATGTTATATTGTATACAAGTTCAATGGCTGTGCGGGACGAATGGCTTGCCCGTCGCCCACACATATACTACGTTCCGAGCTTCAAATAGAGCTCCTGCCGCAGGGGCGACTGATAGGTCTGGATTTAAGGTGTGGCCTGCTACCGGCCGTGGGTTTTCAATTAATTACTTAATTGAGGATGAGTGTGCGCCGAGGCCGGGTCCAAGATTCTCCTGGCACAGATTGGTAGCGAGCGAGGGCGCTAATCAGGTGGTTGCCCTGGAATCGGGCGGAGCGGCGATAAAATTTTCGGGACAGTGTCCGTATAGTGGCGCCCAGGGAACGGACACGCAGGGAGTCTCGGATCGTTTTGTTAGATGTTAGGTAATGGACTTTACATGCCCAGCGCAATCCTCGGTCAAGGAGAGACTGAAGCTTTCGCTTGTGGGTCTTGGCCAAGTAGCCCCAAACGGGTATCGCGTAGGTAATCATCGGCACCACAGGTGGAGACGATAAGCTTCCCTAGGCGGCGCGTCATGGCGTTGCTGCATAACACGGGACGGAGTTGATAGATACGATGGGCGGTCTTTCGGGCTACTTGTGCAGAGTGTGTCAGCCAGATGAGAATATTGTATACCGCAGAGCTGACTTTCACAGACCGGCAACACAACTAGTCATAATGGCTACATATACGAGTTGTTTATGGCTCGTATTAGTTGTTTATGTGACTAACAACAACATAGTCTTGTTCAGTTTCTATGTTTTCCGGAATTTTCGAGTTATTGAAAAGAAAAAAGTGAAAAAGCTTGATAACTGTATACAGTTATAAACTACATTTACAAAATGGTCAGTTTAAACTTTGTAAGTATTTTTTAGCGTGTAATACAGCAGAAATGTACGATAAGGCATTCTTTAATGGTAACTGTAACGTAACTTTATGACGTCACATTTAATCCTCCGATACTGTTTGTTGTAACGTGAATAAAACTGTGAATGGCCTCTTTAATTTAACGAACCTTTAACGTACTACAAACTTTGACTTGTAAAGCCGGGAAAAGTCTGACTTCCAACAAAGTTTTGAAATGCATTAAAACGCCAAATAGGTTTACTTTTAGCACTTTTATTAGTTTTGTGCTTTTGTTACCAAGCGTTTTTGTGACACGCCCTAAGTGCGTACTTAACATGAATCTAATTTCTTAATTACATTTTAAAGTAGTGATTCGTTTGCTACATCTAATTTATCAGAGACAGTAGGAAAGTATGTGGACATAGAATACGAAACTGATATCGCTTGGACAAAGACAGAAATACTGTAAGTAGATACACAAGGAAAAGTGACATATGTCAATTCCCAAGTTCAAATTGGGAGGCTACCTAAAACAGAAAGTCAATAACAATACATTCAAGAAGTAGAACAGGACTTGCAACTTAACTAATATGGACTTGCAAAGTAAGTAAATAAGTAATACTTGTAAAGTTTATATGGAGTATAATGTTGAAATCACATAAGAAAAGCGGGCAAGTGCACTTAGAGAAAAATATTATCACATCTAGATAATATTAAACTAAAATAAGTCTCAAATTTTCAAGTTTTAGCTATTTAATTTGTGTGACAGTTTATGATTACGACAAAGACGGTTATTTAGAGGTGACAAGCTTTCAAAATGACTGCAGTAAATCCAGTAACGTGTTTTAGAGTTTTAATCGATTACTTTGTTTGACTTTAAACCTTGCCCAATTATTAAGAACGTTTCACTAACAGGTAGTGACTTATGTTAAACATTGTATTCGTTTATGATATTTATTCCAAGACCAATCATTCGCTTTCCTGTTTACTGCGTTTATACATCAATGTATCTTTTCCTAAACAGAATACTAAGGTAAATACAGTTTTATACCTGAAAATTGTCGGCTGTTTTTCTCTTAACCGATGGAGCATAATGTCTTTCTACATTAAGATCGGCTCCAGCGAGAGTCTATGCAGTTACTATTAAAAAGTTCTCCACTTCAAATTGGAAATTACATTATTGTTGTGTACGGTTATATGGGTCCACTTGAAATACTATCAACCTTCATTGTTTTGAAACTCCTTTTATGGAAGAAACATTTTTTATGTAATATGGAGGACTTTTAACTTGAATTCAGTCGTACAAACAGTTTTAAATGTAAACGACATCTGACGAGAGAAATCTGAAATTGAAGCATGACTGTAAGCCATAGCATATTAATATACAGCGGATAACGACATAATTGAAGTTAGCAATAATGCAATGAAAAACAGGCACATATTTGTTTTAGGTCTATTAGTTTACTATTTGTTTGTCAGAAACCAATACGTTTCTGACGTATTCAGCATATTTTATTCTGGAGTATGTAACTAAAATCAGAATAAAAGCTATCAACTAACAGCTTACGTTTCGTGATTATGCTTATGAGAGTTAATAATGGATGTGTTTAATAGCCGACCTGTACTCAATAGAATTTATTTTCTTGTACAGGAAAATTATACAAACTTTCATTTCAATCCAAAGTAACCAGCATATGATATTTCCTTTGCAATGTTTTCCCTGTTCTTACAAGTGTCTACTTCCTTAAAATAGAGTACAGACAATAATTATACAGTAGGTTCTCCAAAAATATTTACGTTCACATTTAACAAAATTTTAACAAAAAATTACGTTTTCAAGGTAGTGTTATGGAACAAAACAAATCCTTACATATTCAAAATACACCTTTTAAAATTCAAATCAAACCAACAGTTTGAGAAAACAGAGAAATAAATGTTTGACAAAATTGTATAAAAAAAATGTTTGTAACTAACGTATATTAGTTCATTTGGTTGCTAATGACATACAAATATATGACTTATAGTGTTTTTGTATCTGATGTTATATGAAACTTGGTAATAATAGTTTTAGTAGAGACAACAAATCATTCGGTTTTCAAAAGCTGTAGCGTGCAATTTGACATTACCACCTGAAAGATACAATACTAAAGAATGATTGTGAAAAATTAAATTTTTGATTTTATTCAAACAAAAATTGCAAAGATATGGGCACACAAAAAGAATGGCAGAAAAGGTTTACAAGGAGAGTTATAGACTAGGAAGAAGGGAAAGAGGAAGACCACCAATTACCTGGATGAAGACATTCAGATTATATTGAGGAAAAAAGAAATTTAATAAGCTCTTGGGATAGACAAGCAGCAGTGGAAGATGCTAATCAATTCTGTAATCTTTGGTTCCGGAAAATGTGTAAACATTGTAGAGCCGGAATAATAATAAAAATAATAAGGTAGAATACTTTTTGTTGAAAGTCCTAACCATTTAAATGGAAACTAATATCAGAACATGAGAGTGTTGACTGTTTTACTTCACATTGTTGTAGGCAATAAACGCAAAAAAGATAAATTGAAAACTACAATAATATTTTCATTCCATTATTAACGCACAACGCGTCCGACCAATAGCCTACAGACACGAATTGGTATAAAGCTCTGAGGGAAAAGTAATCGGATTATATAACCAAAAAAATCTGCCGAAACATGAGAAACCTGTTTACGTGGAGGGAGAATTCACCGGATACAAGCGATTATTTGCGAAAGCGTGAGAGTGAAAGGGTAAGTGCAAACAACCATACACGTTATTCGCTAAGCGAAATTTTACAACCCACCATTTGACAACCACACACAACCACTGACTACATGAACACGCTATAAAATAATTTTTCGTGTACTATGGTAATAATGTTTAATTACTGCATACTGTAAACAGCTTATATATAACTGATGTTTAATTATACTATGAATCCTTACAATTATACAGATTATGTCATAAAATAGTCCCATAACATAAATTACATCCAATTAACCAATGCATTAATTTGGTTGTACAGTTGACGGGTGTTGTAGTTTGATGAGATATAGAATTGTGGGGAGCTAGTAATAACATCGCATATTTTTGGTATTGGGAAGAAAGTGTATTTTGAGTATGCTGAAAGTTTGAGTCATAGACGTACACTGGCCTTGTTTAGACGTACCTTGTTCATATATTGGCTGATAGTCAGGCTTAGGGATAAGAAGAGCACAACGCTGCAAAGCTTTGGATTTATATCGTAAAATTTAGTGTTTAAAGTGAAGCTAAGATAAGCGCATGCACACACACTAATATAATTACTGTCAGGTTGTTATGATAGTACAAGCACAACCAGAAACATACCCTTGAATTACAATGACTGTTATACAGATAAACACTCCGCTTCATTCTCAAACGGAGATTTATATAATATCCCTTTAAACGCATAAAATGGCACTTATTTTAACATTGAGCTTTTATAGAAGGTTCGAGTAGTTGGCCCGATGGCACAACTCCGTACCTTATTGCAAAAACGACCTTCTTTAACTAAGCGACGTTCAACTACAAGGCAGCAGCTTACTTTTATACAATAAAAGATTGTTTGCCAGATCTGCCGTACCAAAGACCGTCTCCTTCACCTTGACCGCCATTCTTGCCCTTTGTTCGTATCCCTGAACAAGGAACAGGTCTCTACCCCCACTGCACTGGGTTTCCAACAGAACTTAGCCACCGACTCATAGATCAGGCCGTGTACGCACACCCTCAGAGGTTTCTTGCTTTCCTTACCCTGGGTCAATGCCAATGTGTAATACCGTATGTGAAAGCAGGTAAATTTTCTACCAGGATGATAGGTGAATACGAAATGCACTTGGGTATATTAAAATGAATTTAAAATTTTATTTTAAAACTGAAAAACCATTTCTAGCATGTAAAATTTATACATTTTACTTACGAAACTGTTTGCGCAAATTTTGAATACACAAATAGCTTACTTTGTAAAATAGGGTTGAAAACTGTCACCTACAGTTTTCTATCAGTTGTTCTGTCATCTATCATGATACACAACAAAATATATCTTTTCCAAAATTTCCAGAGTCCCTCTTAGCCACGTGCAAGTAGATTACGAAGTAGACTATGATGTAGAATTTTGTTTATTTAAATATAAAGTGCAACCATACGATTTACGTAGAAAGGGCGTTTTTTAATTTTACTAAATTTACTTCAGATTTTCTTTTAATTATAATGATATATTATCAAGTGAACTAAATATTCTTCTAACAGCACATTCTCTCTCCGGCGTAATAAATTAAGATTCTTATTAGGCGGTATGAATACAAAGCGATAATTTAAAATAAGTTAAATTTACAATAACAATACAATTTTTTATGTAAATGGATATTAATAGGCCTTGAAATGCAAACAATACAAACTAAAAGTAAAATATTATTACGCTGAAATAATATAAAACAACCTAAGTTTAATCGTCAATTTTTTCCATAAATAATTTTGTCCTTTCTCCTTGCAGTAGGGAAACACTTTTAATTGTTTGATAAAGCCCAGAGATCGGTACGTTTTTTATAATGTTGAAAACAAATAGATTATACATTTATCTATTGTGTAACTTAATTTTGTATACCTTGGTACTATGGTTTATTATTTAATAACAGTCGTATAACGAACGAATCATCTCTTTTGACGATCGAGCTTAAAAATTTAGTTATGTGAAAACCTGTTTTAATTACACACGTTATTAAATAAGATGAACAATTGTCATGTCGTATGTACGATAAATCAATGAGTCATACCTTCTACGGAAATCTGATGCGGTTATTGGTTTTCTGAGTCAGCCGTCTGCCTGTTTCTAATGGATTAACTAAAATAATTGTGGGTAGGGAGAGCAATTCCCAGTATTTGCTAGCTGTCATCCTATGTTCCTCTGAACAAATTAATAACTACAGATTGTGTTTCTGTACAAAAGAGTTCTGCGCTACAAGCGGCATTAAATTCATGTTGCCGTCAATGTGTTACGGCGGGCAAAATGCTTTGCAAGCTGTCCTGTCAACATGGGGCAAAGAGATATTGTCGAATGAATGAATAAATCCACTAGTGGTCTGCTCCCTCCTTAACCGCCTAATAGACAAAAATATCACACTGTAACAGAAACAAATTGTAAACAGAAGCAAAAAGCGTATACATAGCGTTAAAGTAACAAAGCTTTCTGAAGATATATGTACATAAATATGCACCCTATCGTAAAACAATAAAAACCGTTTTACACTCATATATTCACATACGTGAATATTCACATATGTAAGATGTGTGCGTGCACGTGCGCGTGTATACACGTAAGCTCGTGCGTAATTGCCCACGTATTCTCTGTGTTTCCTTTTGTAGAGCTTTTAAAACAATAATATGTTAACAAAAGTCTACTAAACTTTATTTTCTGCTGCGAAGTCAGTACGTAAACATATTTGGGATTCACGTAATTTTTAATTATGCTGATTTTGCCTGTTATAAAGAAAATTCATTTATCATGCATATTGTTATTGCTGTTGTGGTTGTGGAGAAATTCGTTAGTAAGAATTACATCTTATGAAATTATAAACATGAAACGAACGCATAGTGTCAGAGGTAGAAACAAATAGATGTTATGTGGCAGGTCTCATTCTGTATGAAACGTAAGACGCAGTTTAAAGTTTAAAAAAAATTTTCTTGTTTTGAGAGACGTCCTGATTTTCAGATTTGTTAGGAAACAATTTTCGGCTTTCTCTTAGTCGTAGACTGTGTTTTTGTTTATAATAGCTTTACAAAATTATACACGCGTATTAACAAGGACTGCAATATTGAGTACCATTTTTTTAATGAAATTGATAACATAATTTCTTGAGACGGGATGTAGTGAGCTAAATTAGTAACATATTATTAAATAAATTATTAATACGCTACATTTGTAACTTATATGTGTATTCAAAAGAACAAGACTACCTACATAAGAAAGTAAACTAGTTCATTGCTTTAAATATTGACTAATCAATACAGAGGGTGGAAATTTAATTACATAATTGTCTCCCCATATTTCTGCCTACTATAAAGAAAAATTATTTTTTCCAGTTTGTATTTTGGTTCTGCTCAATTTATAAAAATAGTATGCTTTTTAATTGAAAGTTTAACTAATATCATAAAAAGCTCCGAAAATGAGGGATCCTTACATTTATCGTATCTTTTATTACATATTTGTTCAAAATATATAGTCTAACTTAATTTTCACGATTTAACAAAAAATTGGTAAGCAGACTATTAAGGATTTGCTTTACTTTATAATAACTTTAAAGTATACTCTCCCATAATCTTTTGAGAGTTAGTGTATCTTTTTTTAACAAAATATATATGATTCTGTCCTTAGGGGACCAAGGTACAATTGTCTAGTAAATTAACACTACAATTGACAAACTTTTACAACAAACCTTATCAAAAGTATGTTTATTTCTCTATTTCAGATAAGTGAAAAAATAATTTCTAGTGAATAATAACGTCTAATAGTGTGTGCGTCGTATTATTTAACTTATTTCTGTTTTGAAATATTCAGCGTATTTCACATGTGACATACAGTACTTGCAATTAATTTAACTAATATTTGCCAGGTCATGCACAAGAATATGATTTAATCCTATAACATAATAAAGAAAACAAGAAACCACATTTAATTTTTTTTTCAGCGTATTATAATTTTTAACAATGTTAATTTAATAAACCATAAAAAATCAACTACAAAAAATAAGTTTGTTTGTTTTGTGTGTGTGGGGGGGCACCAGCACCACGTTCTATTATTATCTGATAAGTTGTGTACTACGGTCCATAAACAACACAGTAACAAATATAATTAAATTCAACAAATCAGTTGACGGTCTGATCACACTTACACGGATTCAGAGACCTTCTCAGTGATTCATAAGCCATTCACATGCAACACACGTACCGCCATTCAGCATTCAGTGCACGTACCAATGTAGCCTACTCTGAGTCGCTTAAATTTCTCGACATTTTACGTATCGATATGTGCAAAGTTCATAAGTTTCCCTTTCTCGTTCCTCCTCGGTACGCAGTAACTTTCTCTTCAATCATACTCCACGTAAGCTTATAAGAAATTACCTTAGATGTTAGTACTAAAGGCGTAAATTCTACACAACACTTTACTGAGATGTATCTACTTCGAAATGTAGATAACAATTATTGAATTAATCTATTAATTAGGACTACTTTCCACTTTTTTATTTACCAGTTTCTTTAAAACTGTAACACTTTTTGTATTTTATTTACAGATATAAATGTTCTTGTTTACATTCTACGTTATAATTAATACATAATTTACATTACATTTATTTATAGGCGTTAATACAAGCTCATAATACGATAACATTATTTTTAATGACGGTTGTTAGCCACGTTACATAATAATTATATAATTAGGACTATTAACGTAATCACCGACAACCATTATAAAACCACATTGCCTGTTGATTAAATGTTGCATGTTGATATATTTAAGTTCTTGCATGACTTCACCAAGACATTGTAATCTCTCATATAAATGTATGAAGTTTAATTTGATTTGGAGACGTCTGATAATGTTAACTACTGCATTATGGAAACTGTGGTAGTATGCATTAATAAATACACTTAAATGCATTTATGTTAATTACGAAGGAAATATTTAGATAATCAATGTTAATACACACATATGTGCTTATGTGGGCCGTAATGTAATGAAACATTAGCACTTCGCCTAAAACTGTGTCTGTCTACCTGCTACTGTAGGGAAATATTTACAATTATGACTGTTAACAACTTTAACTAAGCATACAATAAACCTGACAAATAAAATTGACTGAAAAACTTGGTGGAAAGAATAATATGCAAACTGAAACGACCAATTGTAGGAAATCTACATATAAGAAAATAAATCAAGATAATCTCTAAATATTCCAAACAATTAGTTATCCAAATACATGCTTAAGTCGTAGACATGAGCTTTTCAGAAACGGGAGAAAAAGGTTAACATCGTGTCTTAAATAAACTGGATTGGAATAATGCGGTGTTTACTGTAAAGTAATTTAGTAATATAAAACGTTGTGCAGTAAAGTTAACGAAATAAGAAACAGACATGTTATAATGTACAATTGCGGCGTTTTCAAAAGGTTTCGAAAAATAAGCACTTCGGTTTGATTACGCAAAGCCTTTCGTCCTTTAAAATTATAAGAAAATTCTTATGTTCTACCAAGCATTCAGGCCCTAACATAAAACACGTCGCTTAATGAGTACCCTTAGTGAATGGCACGACGTACGCAGGCATGTTGCCCGGATTCACAAATACGCCTTGAAGAACAGTACACTTATATTAAATAAGATAATTGTGTAAAATCAAACAAAGTTGGGAACATTAAATAGAAGCATAGGATTCGTTTCGACAGTGTATGAATTTGAATAATGGACGAGTTGTTGGAACGCAAATACAAGGAAGCCTGTTTTGTTTTAGCTATTACAACTTGCGTTAATGAAGCTAGCGAGGGGCCACTTACGTACCATGTCTGAGCAAAATGTGTATTTCTTGGAAGGGGAAGAGTTGAAATGAATGGAATTCATATCACCCTTCTGGCAGTAAAGTATACGTGAATTTACTTCGTAATATATTTTTTAATTACCGTAATGTTGTTAGGAATTGAACTTTTATTTTATTCATCTGTTTACGTTTTGCGTACTCATTATAACAAAGACGATGTAACATTACTGTTAGCTTACTGGAAGTTTAGTACCCTTCTGCTATTTCGTTTCTTTTTTATTATAATACCTTTTTTATTGCCCATCTAAAGACCACATGCCAATTTCAATTTGTACTCTTTGTTCTTTTCTTTTTCTCCAATATTCTTTCATTTTTTTACTGCGTCTCTTCTTCCTGTCTTCAGTCCACTTTGAACCTGCGTTTCTCTCTCTCTCCTGGACTCCTTCCATTTTTAACACGTTTGCTTAAAAAACCTCTCTTTTAATTGCTTCTTCTGTTTGTATATTATTTTTTCTAAATCCTTTTGGACTTCTTTAATCCAACTTGATGTTGACTTCTTCCCCCACAGATATTTAAAGATTTTCTTTGTCAACCTATCAGTGGAATTCAAAGATTCAAGACCTCCTGAGTACTTCGAGCCTTTACCACAGTACTTTAGCACATAACAACCCAAGTTCAGAAGGTCTCGAATTTTTTGAATTCCACTGTTGGTGGCAGCCAGTGGTGCTGTCGAAACGTTTGGTTTGTCTTTAGACCATGGGCCACGGCCAAACAGCCAGGTAAGCTCTTCTAATACGAAATTCTATATAATTTCAATCATAAATATTATAACGTTTATTACCTGCTATAGGCTAATTGTATGTGAGTGTCGTAGTCATTTGTCCATTTCACTGATATGCTGACATTGATGTATACACGCAAAACCACTCAAAATTTAATGTTTATATCTATTAGAAGTGAAGTACTTGTGTTTTAAAAACAGTATATTATTTATAAAATTAACTAAGAAAATAATATTGTCAATTTCATTCTTTTATTAAATAATCAATACTATTACTTGTGTTATGCCACAAAGTAGTAGCAGTCACATAAAAGCCCCGTTTTTTAATAATAAAAACACTCACTCCATCACACATTTCTTGATATTCGTCTATCCATTGGCTTCAAGAATACTGCGGACATCAAAGTCTACAGACAACAGGAATGTTGGGAAGAGTTCGGACAGTGTGTCAACCTGATACCTGAAGAGGGCTGACCATGAAGTCACAAACATTTGACATGTGATGTTCTTGTTATAAATTAATTTACATTACAATTTTATCTATAATATTACTCATTATGCGCGACAACATAGTAATACATCTACTCATTACTTTGAAAACACTTGTTTACAATTTTTTGGTATATTCGTGGTTTTGTTACGGTTGACGCTAAGACCTGCCATTTTACCTTTTCTGTGAACAGCGTAGATGGTCGTTGAATGCTTAATGCCAGAAAGCAATGTATTTGAACTTGTATTTAAAATAACTAAATATTTTTGTTAATAGCACAATTTTTACATTTTAGACACTTGAATTACTATCTAATAATAAATACCTAAATATATATCGAAACAGCATTCGACAGTACAAGTACAAGATAAAAGATATCAATAACGGCGAAAATATATATACATCATAGTTACTTGCAAACGCAACTTTTACATTCATCTATTAGCAATAATAATAAAAAATGAAGAAGTAAGCTTAACTATGGAGGGTCATATTATGATATATCCACACATCATACACAAATACTACATGAATGCCGTTGTGTTGAGCACGTTGAAACAATTTAACGTATTATGCACTTGTGGTAATGAATTCTTACGATATGGCATAATTATGATTCTACGGTGGCAGTAGCTTCCCTTTGTAAAATGCACTTTAATTTTCAGTCTATCCTGCCAACTTGTCTAAAGCTATTTTTTGGAAAAGCACGAGTTGAAGTCATTATTCACGATTTTACAGTTACAAAAACACAAAAGAGCACCTCTAGTTTCCTGGAACAGATAATGCTATATACACTTCCATTCAAGTGGAAAGTTATTAATTTTCAGAAACACGCACACAAACACACCTGAGTTTACATTATTCACATCCGCACACGCAGAATCTAATGTCTCTTCTATAGGGACCGCATATTTTTAATTTAAAATTCTACTTATTTTAAGTTAGCAAACAGGGTTTTACGTACACATAGGTTAGATTTTTAGTAAGATCTTGGAAGACATAATATTTTCATTGCGTAAGGCACAAAATCTAACGTTTCAAGATACATCATTACACTACACAAGGTTTTAATAATACTATCCCTCTGTTTACTCGATTATTACGTTGCAACGTAAGCAATTGCTATGCAGAATAGAGTCAGGAGACAGACTTATAGCGGGATTATTAATTCGTTCAACAAATCATTCATTTAGCCACGTTTGTCAAAACAGTTTGCAAAGCGTTTCGTCGGCTGTAACAAATTGTTGACGTTTCATGAATTTAATGCTTTCTGTGGCTTAGTTCCCCTTTGTATAGAACACATCCCAAAGTCATTAACATGTTCAGACAAGAACAAGCAGACAGCCAGTAAATATTAGGGGTTGCGTTATTTCTTCAATTGTATTTGAAGTTAATCCATTAGAAAAGAGACAGAGAGCTGCGTTCGAAATACACTAAGAGCATCAGTTTTGATTAGAAAGAGTACCACTGTTTCGATTAAACTTCTTCTCTACGTAAAACAAGTCACTGATAATCGTCAAAATTTATTTAAAATCACATTTATATTAAAAATAAACTTGCAACGTATTCTAAACTTTATATTATTATTAGGCCTACTCTTTGCAGAAAAATACATAATGTGCTTTGTCGATTTTTATTAATAATTAATTAAACATTTTCAGTGGAAGATTCTGACTGTGAATCTGGAATATTATAATCTTCATCGGATGACATACTAAATTAGTATTCACTTTCTAGTGCCAGAAATAACTGGTGTATATTATGAAAACTACAACACAAAGTTGGGGTAGAAAGGAATTGATAAATATCAATTCTGTGATTGCATAAGACAGAATTATAAATCCGACAATGGTCTCCGTGGAGGAAGTGCATGAGAAAGTGAATGTCTATCTCCAAGCCATGCAGAGTTTCTCTATTTCAAATATGTCAAATTAGAATAGTGTACAGTTAGTCCAGTGCGTAAGTAGAAAGAGGAAGTATCGGATGTGTGTGTGCGTGCGTGTTGGCGGTCTCATACCGACCACCTACCGCCACTTCTATACTATGGAACTGAGTTTTATTGCCAGCCTCAACGTCACATAGACCTTAGAATACTCAATGTAATATTGGTGCAACTTTGTAGTACAACATAATAGACACCAGGAGCGGAAGCATACGTCAAAATACAATTCTTATACGTTTATTGTTAATTAAATGTAAAGGCAAGATATACACAAGCCTTAATGTTAAACATTTTTAAAGCATATATTCTAAAAATAATGTATAGGCTTGTAAAGCATACCAGTAAATTAAAAATACTAAAAAAGTTACATACAGATGAAGCATATTTAATCTTTACCTGAACTTATCACATGCCATGCAAAGTAAAGCTAGGTATTGCTAAATGCTTTGTATACCGCTTATATCTAAATTACGAAAAAATCTATAAAACTGACAATGGTCATAATTTTTGGTTTGAGCTCACACGGCCGGTGTCAGTATACTCAAAACCTAGCTGTTAGACCGTAGTCGGTTGCTATATAAAAGCGTCATATTCGGCAACGCATGTCGACTATCGTTCGGCCAAGTTCCTCAGTAACAGTTTCACTGTAATCCGTAGCTTTTTGCATCCTGAAGAAGATCCCCGTGTGTGGGATTCGAAACGTTCCCGACGATGCCGCTCTTATGTAGCAACCGACCACAGCCTAAGAGGCCGGATTTTCATTTTGAGTATATAACAATATGCATATTTCGATAACATTTAGTCGTATGTACTTAATAATTAAGTATTAATTCACATATACTTAATA
This sequence comes from Magicicada septendecula, assembly GCA_034769895.1. Lineage (NCBI taxonomy): Eukaryota > Metazoa > Arthropoda > Insecta > Hemiptera > Cicadidae > Magicicada > Magicicada septendecula. The sequence goes on along the minus strand of CM068374.1, from coordinate 119,439,804 downwards.
CTTATGTCTAATTTGACATATTTGGAATAGAGAAACTCTGCATGGCTTGGAGAGAGACATTCACTTTCTCATGCACTTTCTCCACGGAGACCATTGTCGGATTTATAATTCTATCTTATGCAATCACAGAATTGATATTTATCAATTCCTTTCTACCCCAACTTTTGCATCCTACACTACGGTGTCTTTACTCGTCTTCATCTGATTCAGCAAACGGATAGGTGTATATGCGTCAGCTGCTGCCCAGAATATTACCATTCCTTGATAAACTTTCAGGACATAAGTTTTCAGACCTACTTCAAAGCCGTAGTCGTTTACATTGGTCGCACCGGGCGTCACATCATCGGAAATCTTTGCGCGAATACTGGGCGTTTAAATTCCAGATAATTCAGTCAACTATTTCACCTTTCTCAGCACATTTGAATGACGTTGATTTATGGTCTGTTTGGTAGAAGAACCTAAATAAGGCTAAAGTCTGTTCACTATATCAGAACGCATTATAGCCAGTGTTTCGTTGGAAGTACCTGAAATTGCGGCTGGATTATCCTCAATTAATCCTCTAAAGCCTTGACTAAAGTCAGAAAACCAAAGTGGACCAAGTCCAATTTTTATGAAATTTTAGTTAGAGGCTGCAATGTGTCCATTAGTCCCCATATTATGTACTGCCATAGTAAACTAAGTCCACTGGTTATAGTAAATCCCACCAGAGTGCAGTTTTTTTCTTGTAGTGAATGATTCAGAACATTTTTCACAGCCATAGTGAACCAAGTCCTCTTGTGTTATTTACGTTTTGTGTTGTAGTTTTCATAATATACATCAGTTATTTCTGGCACTAGAAAGTGAATACTAATTTAGTATGTCATCCGATGAAGATTATAGTATTCCAGATTCACAGTCAAAATCTTCCACTGTAAATGTTCAAGGTAAGTTTTTGTTACATTTGCGTTTACATTGAATTTTGTAGGTTAGATTTTAATATGTGACTATTAGAATCACTTTCATGTTTTCACATACTAATATTAAGTATTCTGAAACAAAATGTTTCACTATTTTTTGTTAATAATTGCTGTGTAAAAAATAAAGTTTTAAACATTGCAAAAATTTGAAATTTTTATCAATGCAAACATTTTATTCAAAGTATAAAATAACTGGACAGTCACTAATCACATGACAGATGTCTAAAAATATTATGGTTACTTCAGAAAACTGCATTGTCTGATTACAGGAAGAGATGCAGGCGATGCTGTACTTACCTGTCAAAACTGTGGCGTAAAACCCAAAGAAAGTACAGATACTGCAGATGAAGAAGAGGAAGGAGAAGGAAATTAGATGAGAGTTCATGGAAGAAAAATTTAAGGAAGAAGTTAAGAAATAGTGGTCAGTGTTATGCAGAAAATGTTATGTCAGGTAAAGTTTGTGATTTGAATTTTGACTGTCACAGTAAGCAAGGCTGCTCGAAAAAATTCAGTCCTGATCAAAAGAAAAAAATACTTGATTCGTTTTGGAAATTAAGTAACTACTCACAGCAAAATATCTATCTTCGTGGCTTAATTAAGGCTGAAAAACCAGCAAGAACCCGTCCACGTGTTCTTGAAAGTGGTAGACAGAAAAAAAAGGTAACTTACGAATACACTCTAAGATTAGAGGAACAGAATATTGCTGTTTGTAAAACGTTTTTCCTCAATGTATATAAAATATCCTGGGGTCGTATCTACAGATGTTTAACAAAAGATGAATTTCAAATGTGATTGACATGAGAGGAAGACACAAGCCTGGCAATAAGCTTGACAGTACTGACGTACTAGATCATATAAAATCTTTTCCCAGGTATAGTAGTCATTATTCGATAAAAGCCAACGAAAGTACCTACACCCAGAACTGACCATTCATAAAATGTATTGTTTGAATCTTGAGAAGTGTCAGTTAGAGAACGAAACTCCAGTTAAGGAGAAATATTATTATAAAATTGTCACTACAAAGTTTAATTTGCAGTTTAAACATCCAAAAAGTGATACTTGCCGTTTATGTGATGAATTTCACTTAAACATTAGTACAGAGAATGATGGAATTATTATAACACCAAGAATTTCGAAAAGTTTTATTTCATAATTAGCAGTAAGAAGTGTCGTTGGAAGCAATAACGAAGGGTGTATGTGTGGAAAGCATATTTTGTAAGGGATAAAAGGAGAAACTAGCTCTAGTGACGGATAGGTCATAAATTTCGTAGACAGCTGCAACGCACGCCCTGTGTACAAGCAGAGTTCACTGCTCCCGCTACGTAGAACACCAGTTTTTTGTGAAAACACATTGATTCCATAGGAAACTACATACAATGTGTACAGAGCCATTAAAGGAGAAAAGGCTTAACAATGGTCAAGCATACATGTGTACGCCAGCTGTCAGGAGAAAGCGACGAAGATTTGAAAGACTCCAGCGGTCGACGACAGGGTTTTGGTCTTACTTGGAAACGAAAGCGCAGAGAGTACGTCCAAACTCAAGGATAGGGTGTTGGCTAGCAACCAAAAGAAAAACAAACTTTCAAAGAAGGGTAGGCGAGGCCCTTGAACAACAACAGATAATAACGCCAGAGCGACGAAGTTCAGAAACAATGCAAATGGAAGAGAAACTCAGAGTTGTCGCTGTAGACTTTAGAAAAAGTGACAGATACAATTTATTGCTGCGTTGTCTGGAAATGACAACGACCTCAAAATACGAAGCAAGGGAAGAATCTGGTGGGGAACCAGGAGCCCTATCAGAGAACGCCTTTGAAAAGATAGGTGGTATTTGAACTTGGAGGGAAAAATATGAAACCCATAAGGACACGGCGTCGTTGGAATCAGAAGTCTGGTGGAAAATTTGGTAAGGAGAATATAGGAAGAAGACAGGAACGCGCTCGTGGAGTTCTAACTAAATTTTGGACGCGATCGGAGTGAAGTCCGTGACTGGAGTAATTAGCATTTTATTGAACTTAGAATAATTCGATGCACAGTGTGAGAAGGTAGTTTTCGAACTTATAACAAAAGTTAATACGGTGATTACAAACAAACGAACTATAAAGTAGAGTGAACTATAACACTATTAGCATACCAGTGAACGTTAACTGAAACAGATAGTAACCAGACAATAATGTAATTTCAGTGTATACGAACACTTTACAACAATAACTTTTAAGAAAGATTAACAACACAAACTACATTCACGAACATTTAATAACCAGACATACCGCAACAAAGGTGCGTAATATTAATTCAGATTTGAAATAATTCACGATGTCGAGTACAACAGAGAATGCTAACTTTTAATCATAAAATATAATCCGAATGCGTGGAGTTGGTGAGTGAAATGTCTGTGAGTGACATCGTGGGATTCATCCGGTACCATCTATCATCTGAAGGAATTATCTGCACGATTCCAGAACGATCGACATGAGGGAATCATCACCGCAACCACCGAGTGATTGGATATTCGAATACCAAGTATAGTAAAACATGTCTTAATTAATTTAGATCCACTGTCTGTCATCTCAAAGAATCCACACACACTTGAATTCATGAAAGTAATCGTAAAGGAATTAAAGAAATCGATTTAAAGTTTATTTAGAAGTAAAATTATCATTCTTTATCAGTTTTGGAGTAATGTTTATTTCGAAGTTCTAAATGAATCCGTAATTACAAAGTATAGTAATAACTTAAGAGATTATTCATATTAAGAATTTATAAGATGAAGCTAAACATTATTATTTACTTAAGTACTAAACGCAATTGATGAATGTTTATTAATATGCAACCATTAGATTGAGAGTTTGGATAACTAATTATATTAATGTATTATTTTGATATTTACAATTTAATAATGAGTATTCAAGTTATTAATGTATTATTGTTTGATATTTTCAATTTAGCCATGAGTATTAAATTTTGGTAATGTGTTAATTTTATATATTTACAAGTACTAATGAGTACGTAGAATTTTGTGCTATTTTTAATATTTACAAATAATAACAAACTAGTGTGAATAAATTTAAGATCTATCAGTAAAAATGAGCATTTATTATTTTTTTAACCCTGAGATAAAGAGCATAAACAAATAATGTTAAATTGTCGTCCACCGCTGGGCGTAAACGGGTACAACTCGTTTAAAAGTTAAATTATAAAACAACGTTTAATAACCCAGAAAGAACTACATTTGCGCAAAGCAGAGAAGGCAAGAGAGTCTTTGATTTGTGACAAAGATAAAGCATCAAATGATGTATATTCTTGTTCCTTTGATCTACAAAAAGCTCTACCTTTTCCAAAATTGTCTACATCTGTTGCATACTACAAACAAAATCTGTACATGTATAATATGGGAATACATTCCTTTAATACAGGTATTGGCCACATGTATGTGTGGAATGAGACACAAGGAGGAAGGGGTTCCCAAGACATTTCTTCTATTGTTAGAAAACATCTCATTCATTATGCTTCAACCCACAAACACATAGTTTTGTATTCTGATGCCTGTGGCGGACAGAACCGTAATATTAAGATGGCACTGACCTTACTGAAATTAGTTCAGAGTAGTGAAATACAAGCTGATATGATTCACCTTAAATGAATGGTCTCTGGGCACATCTACTTGCCCAACGATAGAGAATTTGGAATTATAGAAGCAGCAAGTAAGAGAAAAGAGTTTATTTATTCTCCCGATGACTGGATTGATATTATTACACGAGCAAAGCGAAAGATTCCCCCATTTCAGGTGGAAGAAATAAAATTCACTGTATTTTTATCAACAAAGTCACTGGAAGATTCTGTAACTAACAGAAAGAAAGATGTTAATGGTAACAAATTCAGTTGGTTGAATATACAATGGTTAAGAGTCATAAGGGGATATAACTTGTTACTCCATTTCAAACAAAGTCCCAGTGCAGTAGAAGATTTTCGACAAATTAATTTGGAACAAAAAAAGACAAGGCAACGTGGGCGACAGCTACTTTGTTTATCCAGTATTATTCAAGCACCTTTGTACTCATTTGTACTCATATTGCCGACCAGTTACTGCTGATAAGGAAAAGGATATGACTGACTTACTGCCTTACATCCCTCAAGTACATCATTCTTTTTACAAGTATCTACCTGTTGAAACTGGGACTAGATTACAAAATCAACCAAACCAGGAGCAAGATGTCGATGGTGAAATAAGTTTCAATGATGAATTTGTTTATGATTAAGAAAAACTGTGATCTGTAAACAGTGTAAAGACTGTTGTGTGTATAAAACACTGGCAAAATTAAAATTTTAATTTTTTATTAAAAAAATTAAATTAAATTTTTAAATTTGTTTTCAATTTGGCTATTCCCTCTTAAAAATATTTAATTTGTTCATTCTGTTCGAAAATAAAAATGTATAATTAGAGTCTGGTTCAATCATTTCTCAAAATTTTCATAGCCACAATGAACCAAGTCCACTTATAAAAATCTCATGTCAATAAAAATTTTTGAGTTTAATTTTGGTGTATGATATTTGTGCTAGTTTTTAATACAGCTTTCTTCTTTAGCATCATATACAAAAAGTAGTAATTACACCATAAATGAATTGATTTGGAGGAAAATACTTTGAACTCTTTTTTCGCAAAACCATCTGACATGGACTTGGTTTACTTTGGTTGTGAACCCTTCAAAATATACATGCGGTGACAAACGTCTCTCAGTACGTACCTACAAACTCAGTTCACGATGGAAAATTTTCCTAAATTTTGTAGGACTTAGACTTCATGTTTCTTTTATTTTGCTTCATTCATTGGGCTTTATTAAATAGCCTTTTCTAAGTATTTTAATTGATTCTTTATAATAAGTCATTTATTATAGTTTTTGTAAGTACAGTCCATTATGGCTAGTCTTCTACTACAACGTGATCTGAAAATACCATTCCATTTATGAAAATGTTCGCGGACCTAGAGCCTCGAACGAAGGAGCGTGAACAGAAATATGTTCGTTACACCTGTTGTGTGCTGTTGCAACGTTCATTCTGATTCACTATCTCTGCGTCCGCAAATAAAGTTTTGAGTCCAAAGTACGTTTGAAAGTCTTTTGGTGATTCAGAGTACAATTATATTCGACAGATTTAAGCTGATTCTGGTACGCTGTTTCCTTTATTCCAAGAAATCTATTATAGTACTTTTAGTTGTGTGTGGCACATATCGAGGATATGCAGTTACCGATTATATTATATTAACGATTAGCTACAATTGATTTTGCTGTAAACCAATAGGCCTATTTGTTTTTTTAATTAATGAAATATCCGAGACGGATCCTTTACTACCGAGAGTGAGTGGCATTTTGTGACAAATTGTTTGTCGTGGATTTTCCGATTGCAAGATATAAGTCATCTAAATTATGCTTAAAATAAAATTTTAAAGCCTTACGGGGAACAAATATTCCTATCGTTAAACGCAAATGTGCTTTTTCTTTGCTTTCATTATATGATTTTTTCTATTTTTAAACTGACGCCTTTTAAAATTTATTAATTTGTACTTTACACGGATTTTCAAATTTTAAATATTTAGGTTGAAATTTCACAATTTCTGTCAACGTCTACGTTGATAACTTTGTAGACAGAGATGTTTCTGTTTGAAATATCATAATAACATTTTACTGCGATATCACAGCGGGTTATTACACGCAAATTTTCAGTGGTATAATGCTGTATCTATTTCTGTCCTCTCATTCTGATTCTCATGCAGTCATTTTTTACATTCTTCGGTTTACAGTTTACAGTTCTATCTTTTCCAGCCATTCCTGTGTTTCATCCATTTTACTCATTTATCTCTCATCCTAGCCTTTTCCTTGTTTCTCAGCTTCCCGTTTGCAACTGTTAACGCTTTTTTAGATATTCTGCCACTCATCATTAGACATTTACTAATAGCTAATCAAAGCAGAGGAAACTCTGTTTGATATTCCCGTTTTCCAAATGTCAGTGGCTAAAGACACATATCTCAGCTAGCATTATTTCACGGATCGCATACACCGTAAATTCAAGTAGTGAAGTAAATCATCAAATTCAAGAGATTACTTCAAGTTTTGTTAGCATGCCCATCAAAATAATCTGATTTTTTCATTATATGTATTCTCCTATGTTACTCAGTTTTAGAGTACGCACAAAAAACGATAGGTAATAACAGTCACTAAGTCGATAAAATAGTCTATATCTGGGATGTTTCTTCGTGGACGTTTACTTTGTTCTGCCATTGTCTAAACGCTTTGGCTACCCACCGGGGTCTAAGTGCTTTAGTAGAAAAAAGTTTATAAAGTTTCCGACAAAATGGGGGAGAGACGAACGTACCACTAACCGAGGTAAAAGCAACATTACTTCTTTTTTCTAGTTAAGAAGACCTCCGGTGGGTGACTGAAACATTCAGACAATGACAAAGAAAGCAATAGACCACGGCCAAACAGCCCGGAAGTAAATTCTTTTATCAAAGGCTCTATCCGTGATAGCCTATGTAATAAACTCACCACTATAAAGCTGTTAGCCTATGTAAGTTGTTAAAATATTTCAACATAATTTTTACAGTGAACCGATAAAACCGCACTCTAATTTCTGTAAAAGAACTTACAAAACTTATTAACGTAAAAACAGTATTGCTATAATTATAAAGGAAAAAGCAATTTACACGCGTTGCAACTCTTCAGTACTTAACTTAATCACTTGTAAGACGGGGGGCGGGTCGGAAAGTTAGTTTTACAAGTTAAAGGAATTGAGTTCCTGCAACTTCAAATTAATTCAACACTTCAAACTTTGTGTCGTATTTGTCGCATTGACAAAGTTAGTATAGTACACAAACTTTTCTTGTGTATTAAAAAATGCAGTAAATAACAAATACGTATACGTACGTACTGACATAAATTTGATCGGTTCAACCTTAAAATGTGGAATTAAAGTTAATAAAATATAAGGTAAGAGAAAGCCCTAAACAAATTTGATGGCAAATAATAGCTCGTTTTTAAGGGACATTACAGCAATGGGAGAGACAAAGAAAACATTTTCAATTTGTGTAAGTTAGTATCGGTTAAAATACGTTATCAATTATATGTGGTGTTCATGATATTATATAGCGACCAATAAGTAGAGAAAGCATATTTCGATTAAGAAATATCTTGTTGGAAAATTAAATTCATATTTACTTCTCTCCATCACCCCCCATCACTTCTCTGTCTCTCTCACTTACATTCTCTATCTCGCTCTCCCGACACACACACACACACACACACACACACACACACACACACACACACAAGATTTTTATTAAACTAATACAACACATATTCAATGTTAAATTGACTTTAAAGCTCAAACACATTTAGCCATCCTAAAAACATATCCAAACATGTTACCGAGAGACTAGTGGGTACCGAAAATGAAAAAATGTTTCGCTGCGTCGGCATTTTCATAAAATTGAAGTCTCACTGAAAACGGTTTTTGGTAATAAATTGTCGAAAAAATAAAATTTCACACACACACACACACACACACACACACACACACACACACGCACGCACGCACACACACACACACACACACATCAGCGACAGCTTTAATATACAAATATATTAATTTAAATTTTAATTTTGTATTTCGTATCTGTAACGTATTACAGCGGTAATATAAATTGGCATTTTTCAACAGCAACTGTAAAAACTTTATATCGTCCCAGTAATCGTCTTGACATTGCCTGTTGTACCGAGAATAAAGACTCTGAATTGCCTCTTTCATTTAACGACCTCATAACATCTTACAAAACTTTGACTTGTAAAGACGGCGAAAATCTTATAAAAGTTTCTAAAACCATTAAAACCCTAAATAAATTTACTTTTAGCACTTTTATTGGTTTTCGGCCTTCGTTCCCAAGCATCTTTATGAGCTATCCGCGTGCTAACTAAGTAATTATAAATCTACTTTTGGAATTCCATTTTAATGTTCTACTTTATTAGCGACATTTAAGTTATCACACAGTGTGAAGATAGCCTGTCACTTGAAAAGATAAGCAAGTAAGAAGGTACAAAAACAGGGAAGGTAACTTCAAAAATGAAATGTACTAGTAACAGTCCCATGTAATAAGAGTAACAATGTACTAATTTGAAACAGAAATTCATTATCATCTTCTTAACGGTTTTCGGTATTAACGGTTTGTTCCTGTTCCACACTTTACCTTTCCGTAGGTCTACCAAATTTTATTCTGCCTCTAGGGTTGCAATCTTTCGATATCTTCGGTATTCTACTTTCTTGCATTTTATCTATGTGTTGAATCCATTTTCTTCTGTATTCTTCAATCTTTTCATTAACTAAAAAATTTCTTAAACAATTCTTATCTCCTCATTTCTTATATAATTTTGTCTATTACACCCTTTAACTGATCTCAGAAATTTTATTTCTGCTGTTTCTATCTTATGTTTATCTTTTTTCTTTATGACCCAAGTTTAAGAACCATACAGTAGTATAGGTATTACCATTGTTTTATAAAATTTTATAAAAATTTTAGGGGTTTATTTTCTGCATTTATTTCCCAACGTTCTCCAAATCGTTCCTCACATTCTTGTGAAATTCGTCACTTTATTCCTATATTTCTATCTTGATCATAAGTAATGTCACGTCCAAGATAGCTGAAATGTTTTACATGTTCTATGCATTTGTTGTCTATGCACAGTTTGGTCCGAACCGGTACATTTCCTAAAAAGGCCATTATTTTGTCTTAAATTCAGATATGTTACAGTTATATTCTTTTCCTTTTGTATATCAAATGTAAATTTATTGCTGGACATCGTCTTCTGAAGTGGGAAAAATTGCATGGTCATCCGCAAAAAGAATGGTTTTCAAGCTTTAATATCGGTGGATATTAATACCGTCAGGGTATTGTTGTTTCCAATTATTAAGGAGATCAGCTACGTAAAATTTAAAAAGTGCTGGTAACAGACGCAATACTCAGGAATCTGAAGAAGACTTTTAATTGCCCAATATCCCTTGCATCACGCTTGTAACTCACGAATCAGGTGTGTATGCAATGCGATGTTAAAATTACAAAAGAAGAAAGAGCAATTGAGTTTGAGGACGATAACTGTTCTACTTTTAGAGAGTACTAAATAAGTCTCAAGTTTTCAGATTTCAAATGTTTAGTCTCTGCAATAAGTCGTGGATAAGACAAAGACACTAGTTATTGGCAAAATTTCGAGGTGTCTGGGATAGATCTGATAAATGTGTTTTACAGTCTTACTGTCTTATTTTGCTTTACTTTAAACGTTACACCATTACCGACAATATCATTTGCAAAATAGTGAATTATGTTAAATATTATAATCTTTTTTATCATATTTATTCGCTGACGAAACGTTTCCTTTCCTGTCGATATCATTTTGGCTCCTTGTTGACTAAATATCATGCATATACTATGTGATGTAGATATATTACTAAATATATATTGTATAAAACTGTATTAGTAGAAGGCATATTTTCTATGCTATATGTAAAATCCTTGGTTCGATTTCAGTAAATTAAAGAGTTTTATATTTATGATCGAGCTTTGACGAGAGAAATCTGATTTGTGAAAATAGAACTGTAAGCCAGAAGATCTAAATGTCACAACATCATTCCACTACATTCCCAGCCCCAGCAGAAAGCACCTCACATTTGTCCTCCCAAGTCATTCTTCTCTGGCTCCTGGGTCTTCTCTCAGCAATTCTTGCGTCATATAGTTGTTTTGGAAATCTATTGTGAACGTGTCTACCTTATCTTTACTAGTAGGTCGTTTTTGATCATCTATTTGCAAAACATCAATTTTTTTCTATACGTCATAAAAACATACCACGTACAGCATGCAAGAGAAATATTAAAAAAAAGAATAATAAAAATCTAAATAAAGTAATTTTGACTGATGAATAGACTTTGGATTGTTCACATACAAGTTCACAACAAAACATAGTTGCTTTCCATCATAGTGTATATGAATCGGCCTTCCTTGAAACGCACTTGTACAAATAGACTTTAGGAAGCAGAAAAATGTTGTTAAAATAACGCATTCTGATTGAGATTGCACTCCGAGTCAAAGTCCGTCTCGTCTCTTGTTAGCTAGCTTTATACACGGACACCAGAATTTACGTATTAACGGTCAAGGCTTCTTCCCTTCTATTCGATCTCCGCAGCAGGGGATCTGGATCGCCTCTCTCTGCAAACGAGTCGACGACAACATTTGGGTTTCATCGAACAAGATGCTGTGACCTTCGTTGGACAAATGCTCGGCAATGGCAGACTTCTCGTACTGGCCTAGACAATAATATCACCTGCGATCTTCGATGGCGGTGTTCACCCTACGTTTCGTAGTGCGATGTACACCATTCCACACGAGCACGGCAGTCGGTACACTCCGCACGAGAACAGTGGATCCCTGGTTTCCTGAACCGATCGCAAGCATTGTTGGAAATCTGTGTCGGCAAATAAACCGCTTGCACCCCAAACCGTACAGAAACTTTCCAATACGGTGTGACGGATCCCTATTGGGAATTTGCTCGTGCCGCGTCTATAAAAACGTGTACACAAAAAACATTTGTTACTTATGCTTCCATTTTTGTGTCCTAGTAAATAATGGATGATGACTTATTATGCTAATGCTGAAATGTTTATGCAAATGCAAATGCTGAATATACTTATTATGCTTATTTTTGTTGAAATGTCCAAAAATGTATGCGTCATACTTAGAACGTATCATGCTACACTTTTATTGTGGTAACTAGAATAAATGCAGTTAATAATTTCTTCAGCCGCCATGTATTTTGCAACGGGTTGCTACTAAACGTTATTGATACGTTTAATTAAGAAAGTTGTGTTTGTGCTTATAATCACAAACAGAATTATCACTGTTGTACACCACTATAGAAAAATTATTCCGATTAGCGTTTTCAAGCTACTCAGCTCATCGTCAGTTCGGAAATAACGTGATCGTTATTTCCGATCTAACGATGAGCTGAGAAGCTTGAAAGCGCTAATCGGAATAATTTTTCTATGGTAGTGTGCAACAGTAATAATTCTGTTGTTAATGATACGCAAAATTTAAATTAAATAATAAAATATTCCGCGCAAATATTTCAGAAAATTTAAAAAAAATTTTATATTAGTTTGTTGAAAAGGTTACGAAGTACTGTAGTTAAACCAAGCATCATTGAACAGGTAAATTAACAAGGAGATCGATTAACATACTATACAGCTGGCACGTTAATTTAGTAGATGAAGGAATGTTTTCAAACGATAGTCTTTTTCTAAAGTTAAATACTAAGGAGGTGAAGACAAGCAGAACAAAACTGCAACAGAACATAAAAGTAGTTGTTAGTTTGTTCCGATCAAAACAGATAAATGTTTTGAAAGTCTGGCGTGCAGCAGTCGAGTTTACCGATGCACGTACGCATCCTCCAACAGCAAGTGACCAAGTTTTACCAAGACTACACACGAATTGCATGTTTTACTATGTTTTAAGTTTAAATCACGTAGCTTTAAGAAAGTTTATATAAGCATGAAGAGCCTAATTTTAAAATTACTACACTAAAATAAACTGAAATATACCTAACAATTTATGAATTTAATATAATTAAAAAATGCAAGTAATTTATTTTAATAACGTAAAGACTTACATCAAAATCTGCAAAATTTGAATACAGATAATTTTTTCGTACCTGATTCCCAACAAAATATGAAATGAAATCTTATAAAGTGTGCTATAACACTTTCTAGGTTCTGTGTTCCGCGCTCCTCAGCGTTTCGCCGTCTACTGTTTAGTGTCCATAATTTCATTCTCCGTCTGGATGTTAGAAGAAGACGGTTGAACGGGATTCAAGGGGTTCATACTTCTAGCATACACGGCTGTAACTAAATTTACATGATGTATTGTATGATTTTTAAACAAATAGGAACAAGTTGTGTTTTGAATTCGTACGTACCGTTTAAATTTTCCATATACGTGACAATAATGCTTACAAACCTTAAAAACTAACTAAAAACGAAAACTGTTGGCTATGCTGTCGGTCTTATATGAAATCGCTTCTATATGTCACCTGAATGTGGAACCGCCAGACGCCTATAGTTTTAAGCGCATCCTGAAAGTCTTGTTTACGCAACAATAATTTGTGTGTGTGTGTTCGTCCAGACTGCCACATACTACTGATGCATCAAAATACGATGGGTGTAAATGTCTGTGAAGGATAAAGTAACATTAACATGCAGGTTCTACTGTGCTCTAGAAATGTTCAGGAAATAATTTAGTCCTGTTTACCTATCAAGCAATTTTAATTGTTGGCAAATATATGACGTTTAGATATATAATGAGAATATTTTTATAGCGATTAGTGAACTTCAAGTCATACTAGGAGTGTCACTGACACAAATGGGAGGAGCATTTGATATTAGTAATAATTTATTTATCCATATTTTTACAATCAACCGTCTTTGATCAGTTAGATGAATAGATTCGTAATTACTTATTTATCAATACTCTTACAATCAACAAAATATATACACTTTTATGATACACACTTTTTATTGAATACACTACATTATAGTACAATATACATTAATTGTCATTAGACGTATTCCAAAACCTTTGCAACTCATCTCTACGATCAACCATCGATGGACTTCTATTAATCTTTAGCAGTCTATCAAAATTAAACGCCGGTTTTAATAATAATCCTTCTAATGTTTTTACTCTTGAAAGAGAAACATACGTTAATCCAACCTGAATTCATTGTCTCCTAAATCAACAATTGCCTTATCTAATGTTATTCCTTGCGATCTATGTATACTAACACCATATGCTAACATTAACGGAAATTGTTTGAGAGTACAAGAAATTTCATTTTTCTTGATTGATGCCACTACTGGTACAATGAGTATTGAATTCTCGTACAGAACTGGTCCTGTATAGTTTTTACAAGATACAAGTGTACATATTGGCATGTGATCGTTATAATTTTCGCATTCAACTACCGGGTCATAAATAATATCAGTTACTGTCCCAACTCAACCGTTGGCTAGTCCTTTTGTGACCCAAATATTTCTTATAAAGATAACTCGAGCGCCTTTACATAAACGTAATTGGGCAAATAATCCCTGAGCATCGTCAGATTTTGCTAGAGTGGCTTCTGGGCAATTATGGATTGAATTGATTAGAGCCACGGGTTGTTTATTGAATAAAGTTCCATGAAACGAAAAATAATCTTCAACAATTGAGGGATTCTCATTTATAAGTTTTGCCTTTGCTAGAGCGATTCTTGATTCACCTAACGTTCCCTCTTGCACGAAATTACAACCCATGAGTCGTGCTAGATCAGGCTACCAAAGAATAGCTACACTCAAAGTAAAAATACCCGTTGAGAGACTATTACACTGCTCAATCATTGAATCAACTTCACCCTTTCGTTGAAACCAGTAAGAGTTTGATCCTCTTTTCTTTCCACACCAATAATATAAACTTCTTATTATTTGAGGATTAGTCGACAGCGTGTTTCTCAGTTGCTGTATTGTTTCATTGAAATGAGATTTTCTAGCAAACATTGTCCCTCGTTAAATAGCTTGATGACGCTGAACAATGTTCAAGGGAAAATATCTGAACCTAGGATCTTTTGCAAAACGTCGGCCTTTATATTGCATGAAAAATTGAAAATATTCAAGTGCTGTAAGTTTCATACTACTTGCTCGAGTATTATCGTTTAGTTCAGCAGATCTGTAAGGTAGTAACGCGGGAAATGCTATGATTACATATCATTCGCACGAGAATTCATTTATGATATCAGTACCTTATGGCCGTGGAATTACATTTTTCAATGCAGAGTGGAGTCGATCAACTTCTGTGATTCTAATATTCTCTGGGATCGTACTTTCATAAATTTCATCAGAAAAGTCCTCTTCATCTGTATTCATCTCAGGTAAATCAACAGTGGCTATCATTCCATAAATACTATAATTTAATGGAAGTTGAGATATTTATTCCATATCAATGATGATATCACTATAGAATGGGTTATTCATTTTCAAAAAATTGAGTGCTTCTAAAATGTTTTGACGTCTCACATGAAAATCCCGATGTCCATTAACACTTTCCTTTTTTACAACTACAGTGCTCAGTGAAGCGGGTGTAGGGGACAAGGAACTAACAATCTCCGTTATATTTTGACCAATATTTATAATATTTCCCTTATAAGCATATTGACCGGAAAAGCCTCTCGATTTCTCCCTATACATACGCATCACTGGTTGTACTCTTGCTATCAAGAGTTGTTCTACATAAGCGATCCATTAGTTCTACAGGTACATCTTTAGGATTCATACGATCAACTGCAGTAAACGTATTTGGGTTTCGCTTACACTGCGGACACATATCAAAAAAGATTTGCTGCATCATCACTCGAGAAAAATTTACACATTCATAGAATTCTAGAGATCGTAATTTATCTTCAAATCCATTCTGAAGATTCCTATATCCTGTGTTGTTTTGATCATATAATACATGATTCATGTTATTGTTCTGCAGGGCCTTCAACATTTGCTGCAGCAACATTTTGTCGCTGTCTCATCCGTCTCTGATTTGTAGTTAAACGACCAATATTTGGACCTCTTCTCCGTCGAGGCACACTATAAATATTACGTATATACAAACTGATGAATAAAAATGTATAGAATATGCGTATAAGAGAAAAAAGTACTTAAATAAAAAGTACAAAATTGAATAAGAAGTATAAGAATAATAATTTTAATTGAATTAGGATTAAAATTTACCTGAACTGTGATTCGTTGCAATATGTAATGGAAAGTTGCAGTTGCATCAGCGACTACATAGATTCTCGTCTGAAAATTGACACTTGTTCAACATTTAAGTCCAATCCGTAGAATCCGTACACCATAGAACAATGCTCTACTGCTGTTTGAATTAAACATGTGTGTGAATACAAAGTATATACAGCAAAATCTTATCTTATCCAGGCGGAAGCCCCACACGCACACGCACCGGCACGCGAGCGCCGAAATCAGTTGGTGACCGGTGAGTCGCCTAGCGAGTGAGTGCGAGTGAGACAGAGCGCCGTAGATGGGCCACGATACCTTTATCTCTCTTCCTCTCACACGTTTAAGCTAAGATTTTTAAGAAATCGTAATATATTTTGAACCAAACAATTTAGAGAAATAAAAATTACATGTTTGGACTCCACAATACAGTCCGGAACAGTATGCAAAATTTCGTAACATTCGGTTGAGTAGTTTCGGAGGAGTTCGCGGTCTAAGTGTGCACCGAGTCATGGATAGAGGGCTATGCCTGATTTCGCTACGCTCATCAGGCCCCGCCCAATAACTGTTTAATGTTGTTTCTTATTTCGCGACTGCTAAATTTGTCGAGTATAATGCGTATTGGATACCTCTAAAGCACAGGATAATAAGTGTAATGTAACTATATTTCTATTGTGTTAATGAAACTGTACCCGATAGTTTTTCTAGCATATATTAGTTTAATCTAGTGTTGGAAGATTACAATCCATCCGATATTAGTAACAATGAACGTATGTGATTGTATCAATAAACTGACAACAGGTCAGTAACCTCCTTACCAGATAACAATCATTGAGCAGATGAAATAAAGCCGCTAATCGGAATTAACTTACGTAACTCAGTAGACAGTGCTCACAAAACGGATAGTTGCTGGATGTACACAAGACTTAGACAGTAATATTACGATCTCCGAGTGGTAATCCTCAAAATGTAATATAAAAGTATATTATTACATTTATTTCATTACACTATATTTATTATTTTAGTGCATTACATAATAAAATGAAATAGAATTTAATAAAATTTGGAAAGACAATTTTAGCAGGGCAGCATTCAGGAATTTGGTGTAATAAACTTTGTTCTCTGCTCAGACACCTGTTTCTACGCAGCAATTACCATAGGTATTCATTTCTACATACAGTAGAAAAAGGCATTGTGATTGTATGGCGATTGCTTTTCCGAGACCTATATGTTTGTAGCTGAACGTCGTTCCTACTCTTCTACTAACCACCTCTACGGAGTGTATATTAATACATAAATGGAATTAAGTCGGAATCTTTTGAATGTCATTACCCTTATTAAAAACGCCTTATTTGTCTGGCCTCGTAATAAAAGCAACTATCAGAAAATGGTGCACCATATCATAGGCACACCTTTTTTACAGTTGCTCACAATTACATTCTTCGAACGTTTACGAGACTTCTACTGAGACCTCCTGGGTCGCACAGCTGAAGATGACTTGTCACGATATGGACTTTGCGTTGATATGTACAAACCTATTTTGGACAGAGACGTGCAATCATCTTAATGCCTTGGAGAACATGTAATGTGGGAAATTGTATTTCTCTATATACTAAACGTTGAGTATGTGATGGTACAACCGTACCGACTTCCGGTTCTTCAGAGCCGGATGACCATTTGGAATTGTACAAGTCCTTTTATTTCAGATTTAGATGTCTACGGTTTGAAACAAATCTTTAAACTGTGTAAGAACTCATCATATTTTTATTATATTTTATTTAGACACTTAAAACAAGGCGAAGTTCTACGTATACAGCATACATAAAATATACACATATTTTTTATCTGATAATTAGACTTTATAATATTTAAAGAATAAAGTCTGCCGGCAATTAAATTCTAAATTGTATTGAGTTGTGATAATTGTTTACTTTTTGGTTTATCAGTTAAGTAAAAATATTTAATAACTGCTTCATAAATTATTTACGCAACAGTTTGATTATAATTAATATTTTGATTTTAAATTACAACAAGCGAAGTTAAATGCTACTGAAAAATTTTGTGAGATACGTAGAATGGGAAAGATCTTCAATCACGTAGAAGATTCCATGGGCAGTTTGTTGTTTCGGTAGGTGTAATTACTCCATAAATCCTAAATTAGGCACAGCAAACAATACGGTTTGTTTTGTGTACTTTGCGTGCAAAGAAGTTATGGTTTTGTTTGCAATACAAATGTTTCTTCGGTTTACCAATATCCGATATTTAATTACCTCGCCTTCAGTCCCGGTATATAGTGATCCTGTTATGCTTGCGAAGCGGCAGTATCAGCGGTTGTTGACCTACAATGTCGCGACTATTACGGTTTTGTCGGTGACAGCTGATTAATTAAGTGAGTTAATTCATATAATAATAATAATAATAATAATAATATTATTATTATTATTATTATTATTATAATTAATACAAGAAAGAACTGAAAAGTAGAAACATAATTCTTCAATTTAATATTATTCCTTTTAATCGTCTAATTTGTATTTTGTATGTTTGTTATTGCACTTTTATGTAAAGTAGGGTAATTTAAATAAAAACTGGGAGAAAAAGATTAATAGGCTTATACGAGCTTTTGTTTTATATTTTCACGATCTTTAGATACTTTGTCAATGTAGTTGCAGATAAAAGTGAATTGTAGTAAACAGGTTGTTGTGCCGAAGTAACAACCAGTGTCACTCAGCGTAACAACATAAACCAATCCTAAACTAATTAAATGAGTAACAAAAATTTGTGTATGTTTTATGCACGAGTCTTCCTGTATATACTGTTTACTAACTGCATGTACAAATTAAGTTGGTCGTACTTATAAATATTTTACTTATAAAGGTTAGAAAGTTAACCGCATTAAACGTATAAACATTTGAATACAAATTCATTTTTTAAAAAGTATTTAGTTTACCACTATCTAGCATAAGTAAATGTCAAAGTTATAGGCTTACCCTCTTGTTACTATATCGTTAATATAAAAATTTATTATTACTAACTTTTCAAAGAAATACTTGGCTTCGTTTCTCGTCAGTCACATGTTCACTGTCGAGCCCGTACTTGCTTACATTTAACTTCAAATTAGCTTTTGAACAAATTGCTACAGACAAATATGTAATAAAGATATTAAAGCTGATGGATGGATAGTTAGATTGGCTATACTCTGTTGTTCGTTTATGAACTCGTATTTTCCCGGATCTCAACAAATTAAGTTATTGAATACAATCCGTAAGCATTATAGAAAATATGCAGAGGACTCAGCACATATTAAGGCAGAAAAAATATATACAGATAATAAATGATGTATCAGTAGTAGTAGTAGTAGTAGCAGTAGTAGTAGTAGTAGTAGTAGTAGTAGTAGTAGTAGTAGTAGTAGTAGTAGTAGTAGTAGTAGTATTTTCCTCCATGGAAAATAAGATTTGAGGATACCCTAAAGGCGTCACAACGGGTTAGAAGCATCACAAGCAGGTCAGAATAAAGAATCAGAGAACATGTGCTGATACACAAATGTCCAGTCTAAACGTCAGAGATAATAAACATAATATGACGTTACTATGGAAACATCTTCTTCCAACAAAGGCATCGGATAAGAAGGATAACGAAAACGTAGGAAGACGGACAACTATCCAGTGTCGTCAATTCTGAAAAACAAGAATCCATTGTGTGTACGCGCGCTCTCGTTTTATCACGAAGTAATGTAAAATTTACCTAAAGTTATGTTAAAGACTTATAACTTATGACGTGATAAGCATAATCGTCAGGTTATTATTCAGCTTCTTCCTATTTCACTTTTTATGTGTTTGGTTCCACTCTGGTTAACGTTTGTGAGTAAGGGTACAACATGATATTAAGTACCTAATGCCATAACAAATTAGCAATTCAAAATTTTGTTTAAAATAATAAGGTATTTTAAATTATGGCATAATGTTTAAAATTGTAGACAGTTGAATTACTGTCTGATGATAAATATTTTACTTTTAAAAATTTTCAAAGCAGCATCGACTGAAGATGAAAGGCAAGGATAACGCCGGAAATACATATGGCATCACACGTACTTGCGAATACAACTTGGAGTACTCAGCCATCAGTAATGATAACAAATAATCATGTTATGACATATTATGTACCCACAGCACACAGAAATACGTATGTACAGTTATACTCAGCCCATTACAGCGTCATACCGTATTATGGACAAATGTGATAATGGCGTCTTGCGGTATTATGTGCCTTCAGTCTGTCAAGTAAGCTTCAATCCGGAAGTCTACACTTCCAGCCTGTCTAAAGCAGTAGAAGTCATTGTCCATGATGTTACAGTTACACAAAAACAAGTTACATACATCGAATGTATGTCATTAATTCTATTAATTTATACACACAAGAAAGCACCCATAGTTACCTGCAATAGACGAAATGACATATCCATCCATAAAAATGGAAACATATTTGTTTTTACACAAACCAAACGCTCGTTATCTCTGTCTCTCTCTTTCTCTCCAACACACTCACACGAACGCACGCAGACACGTACACATCCATTTACATTATTCACATCCGCGAAAGCTGTGGTCGATGTCCACTGTATTCACCGCATACTTTTAATTTAAATTTCTCCTTGCTTTTGTATTAAACGAGATTGTGTGTCTAAATACATAGAACTTATTTGCAAATTAATGGAAGGGTATAATTTTATACCAATGCGTAAGGCAGAAAATCAAATCTTTCAAAATACATCATTATACAATACGACCTTTCAAAAATTCGTTTGTCTCCCTCATACTCATACATTACGTTGCAACGTAAGCAATTATTACGCAGAATGAGCTTGAGGAGACAGGCCAGTAGGGGAATTAATTTTTAATCTATTCGACAATCTCTCATAGTACGACGTTGGCAAGACAGCTTGCTAGCGTTTCGTCCGCTGTAGCAAATTGTTGACGGTTTCATGAATTGAATGTCGTGTGTGACTGAGTTCCCTTTTGTATAGAACACAACCCCATAGTCATTAAATTGTTCAGACAAGCAAACGCAGACAGCCAGAAAATATTGGTGTTTGCGTTATTCGCTCAATCGTTTGAAGTTAATCCATTAAAAAAGATAGACAGTGTTGTGTACGAAAAACTCTAAGTGCATAGGTTTCGATTAAAGAGAGTAAATGCATTTTAATTAAACTTACTTTCTAAATCAAACAAAGCATTGTCAATCCTTACAGTTTATTTTAAACCATATATACATTAAATATATGCATGCCAATTTTTATACAGTCAGCCAAATACATAATCGGATTTGTTTTTTCGTTGATCTAGTACGTATAACTAAACTGTTAATAATGATAATATGATGTATTTATAATATAAATACACTTATTGTTTTACTAATGGTACCTATAATTTCAATTTTCAATTTCTATTAATAGAAAATTAAACTGTTATTGTAATCATCCATAAACGTAATGTTCAACTTTTACAAATTTTTACCTCGTACTTTTGACCTGAGTTGTAAACATGTGTTTTAGCAATACTCAGCTTTACTTTGTATGATATATTATATACCCTGCAGGTAAATAATATATAGCTTCAGCTATATAGTAATCATTTGTTATTGTACATTTACACTTTATTTTTGTACATTTTGACCGTTACTTTTGGAATGTATCCTTTACGAATGTTTTACATTAACGATATAAAATTTTAATTATATGATGTGTATTTTTGAAGAGTTTTAAATATTTTTTAAAAATAATTTGCTTTTAAATTATTGAATTATTTAACATATGAGGAAGAAAAATTTTATTGTACAAGTTAAAAACCATTTACACTTAATAATATTTTCCTCATTTAAAAGCAGGCTTATTCAATATTTCACCATTCCGTTACCATTTCTTACAACACAAGAGTTGAATTTGTAATTCTTTGTAACGGTCCTGACACCATATTTAAGAAGATTTCTAACCTTCTGGCTACTTGTGGCTATTGCCTCTGTTAAAATTGTTCTTATTTTTGTAGATTTCTATCGCCTCTTTAATTTTCCGCGGGAAATTGTTATGAATCTAATAGTTATGATAGTGCTTCCTTCAAATAAAATATAATTACAGCTTAGTTCAGCTGTTTCTGAATTATTTGTGTCCTCTTTCATAGTGTGCCACATGTGTTCCTGCATTGCGCGTTTCTCAATACGGATTCTTCCGTAACAATACAACTTTTTAATCAAATGTATTCATCTCCAGTATCAAAATCTTCATTAATAACCAAGTAAACGTTTGTTATAAAGCATAATAGTGTACGTTCAGTGTTTAGCCTCTTTTTAAAACCAAACTGCAGAAAGAATACTTTGGGATTCCAAAAAGTAACGAATAACGAACCTGTTTGTCATAGTTTTTTTTAAAGGAACCTAGGCAGCATCCAGACTAATAAAATTGGACTGAAATCAGCTAACTAATCACTCTTTGTTTCCTTTGATACAGGGATTACCAAATACCACGTACGGTTCCTTTGGTACCGTACGTACGGTTTTCATTCCAGACTTTTTAAACTAGAATTAATGTTTCCAACCACAAGTGTTGAATTCACCGTGTGAACTAATACTTCCAAAATGTATTTGAATATGGATTCTAGCACATCAAAATAAATGTATCAAAATACGGAGCTTTTTGATGTTTAAACTTAAAACAGTTTTTTCAATTTCATTATCAGTGACCGGAATAAGAAATAAAGGTGTAAACTATAATTACAATATTTCAGTTTAAACTTTATAAGTCTTTTGTAGCGTGTAATACAGCAACAATATACGATAGGGCATTCTTCAATGCTGACTGTAAAGTAACTTTATGGCGTCACATTTAATCGTCCGATACTGTTTGTTGTAACGTGAATAAAAACTGTGAATGGCGTCTTTCATTTAACGACCCTATAACGTCTTACAAACTTTGACTTGTAAAGCCGGTAAAACTCTGACTTTCAACAAAGTTTCTGAAAATCATTAAAACCCCAAATAGGTTTACTTTTAGCAATTTCATTGGTTTGAAGCTTCTGTTTCCAAGCAGTTTTATAACCTATCCACGCACTAACTGCGTACTTATTATAAATTTTATTTTTTAATTACACTTTAAAGTGCTGTTTAGTTTGCTACATCTAAGCTATCAGAAACAGTAGGATGGTACTTGAACATAGAATACTAATCTTTTATAGCTTGGACAGAGACCCAAATAAGTAGATACATAAAGAAAAGTGTCAAATGTCACATTTAAGTGTCAAGTTTACATGTAGTAAACATTACATATAGGAGACCTAAAACAGGAAGTCAACAACAATATATTCAGGCAACAGAAGAGGGGTTGCAACTTTCACAGTAACACTTGAATGATATCGAATATGATGTTGAAATCACATAAGGAAACCAAGCGAGTGCACTTAGAGGAAAAGAACTATTCCCATCTATATAATATTAAACTGGAGCAAGTCTCAAATTTTTATGTTTTAGCTATTTAATTTATGACACAGTTTATGATAACGACAGAGACTGTGATTAAAAACATGACAAGATTTCAAATTGTCTGCAATAGATCCAGTTATGTGTTTTAGAATTTTCATCAACTCCTTTGCTTTACATTAAATGTTACCCATTTGCCAACAACGTTACCTCACAAGTAGTGAATTATGTTAAATATTTTATTCAAGTTTTCGGTATTTTTTGGCTGACCAATTATTCGCTTTCCTGTTTGCTGTGTGTTTACATCAATGTCTCTTTACCTAAACGAAATACGCAGAAAAATACAGTTTTAAAAATAAAAATTATCGGCTGTTTTTCTCTTACTCGATGAAGCATACCTTCCATCTACGTTAAGATCGACTCCGGCGAAAGACAGTACAGTTACTATTAAAACGTCTCTATTTCATATTGGAAATTACATTATTACCGTGTACGGTTGTATGTGTCCACATGAAATACTATCAACTTTCATTGTTTTGAAATTCTTTTCATGGAAGAAACATTTTCTATGGAATATGGAAAATTATTGGCTTAAATTCAGTCGTATAAATAGTTTTATAATGTAAAGGTATCTGACGAGAGAAATCTGAACTTCAAGCATGAATGTAAGTCGTAGCATATGAATACACAGCGGTAACGTCTTCATTAAAGTTATGAATAATGCAATAAAAAACAGGCACATATTTGTTTTAGGTCTATTGTTTTAGTATTTGTTTGTCAGACACAAATATGAATTCAGCATATTTTATTCTAGAGTATGTAACTAACATCAGACACAGCTTACTTTACTTTCTTGTACAGGAAACGTATAGAAACTTTCATTTGAATCAAAGTAACGAACATATGACATCTCTTTTCCAATGTGCTTCTTGTTCCTACAAGTGGCTATTTCCTTAAAATAGAGTATAAACAATAACTATAG
This sequence comes from Magicicada septendecula, assembly GCA_034769895.1. Lineage (NCBI taxonomy): Eukaryota > Metazoa > Arthropoda > Insecta > Hemiptera > Cicadidae > Magicicada > Magicicada septendecula. The sequence continues at coordinate 119,415,564 of CM068374.1, read as the reverse complement.
GTTATAGAAAAATATTTACGTTAACGATTAACCACCTTTTACAAAAAATTACGTTTTTAAGGTGGTGTTACGGAACATAACATATCCTTATATATTCAAAATATACTTCCTACAATTCAAATCAAACCAGCAGTATGCGGAAATATAGAAATAAATTTTTGAAAACATTGTCAAAACAAAATTTTTGTAACTAACATATATTAGTTTATTTGGTTGCTAATAACATAGAAAGATATCACTCAAAGTCTTTTTTTATCTGATATTATATGAAACTTTCTAATAATAGTTTTAATAGAGACACCAGATCATTCGGTTTTCAAAACATGTATCCTCCAATTTGACATTACTACCTGAAAGATACAATACTTACGAATTGAATATGAAAAATTCAATTGTTGATTTTATTCAAACAAAAAAATTGCAATGATATGGGCTCACAAAAAGACTCCACCAGGAAGAAGGAAAAGAGGAAGACCACCATTCATCTGGATAGAAGAAATTCAGACTATATTGAGGGAAAGAGAGGTTAAAAAAGATCCCTGGATAGACAAGCAGCAGTAGAATATAAGAATACAATCAATTCTGTAAAATTCGGTTCTCAAAAATATGTAAATATTGTACAGCCGGAATAATAATAAAAAATAATAAGATACAGTAATTATTGTTGTCCTAATATTAATTGTTGTCCAAAAACAGTAATTAAGTCCTAACCATTTAAATTAAAACTAACATCAGAACATGAGTGTGTTGACTGTATACTTCCATATTTTGTATACAATACAGGCGAAAATGATAAATTGAAAATCACAATAATATTTTCATTCCATTATTAACGCACAACGCGTCCGACCAATAGCCTACAGACACGAAGGGGTATGAAGCGCTGAGGGAAACATAATCGGATTATAGTTGTTTTGATAGTTCATCTTCTTTTTTCACAGCACTAAATTAATATAGATTATTAAACTTTTACTTGTGAAACTTACTTTGTTTCTCCCGTAGGCGTTTCGGCGTGATGTGCGCCTACGTCAGCGGTGTGAGACAGACTGCCAGTAACTTGTAACGGTTTTGTAATTTGTAACTTGTAACTTGTAAACCGTTACAAGTTACTGGCAGTCTGTCTCACACCGCTGACGAAGGCGCACATCACGCCGAAACGCGTACACAAAGTAAGTTTCACAAGTAAAACTTTAATAATCTATATTAAAATAATCGGATTATTTAACCAAAACCATCTGCCAAAACATGAGAAACCTGTTTACGTGGAGGGAGGATTCACCAGATACAAGCGATTATCTGCAAAAGCGTGAGTGCAAACAATCGTACACATTATTCGCGAAGCTGGGTCGGAAATCTCTATAAATTTGACAACCCATCATTCGACAACCACACACAATCACTGGCTACATGAACAAGTTATAAAATAATTTGTCTTATAGAATGGTAATAACGATTAATTTCTGTATACTGTAAACATCTTATATGTAACTAATGTTTAGTATATTATGATATATATTATGAATTCTTACAATTATTCAGATTCTGTCATAAAATAGTACCATAACATAAATTACATCGTATTAACAAATGTATTAATTTAGTTGTACGGTTGACGGTTCTAATTTGATTAGTTATAGAGTTGTATAACTGGGAGTAACATTGCATATTATTGGTATTGGCAAGAAGGTTTATTTTAAATATGTTGAAAGTTTGAGTCATATCTTTGGCCTTGTTTAGACTTACCTTGTTCACACATCGGCTGATAGTTGGACTCGTAGGCCGAGAGATGAGAAGAGGACAACACTGCCAAACTTTGGCTGTGTATCCTCTAACCTAGTGTTTAAAATGATGTTAAGATAAGCACAGCCCACGCACACTAATATAATTACCGTCAGATTGTCATGAAAGTACTAGCACAACCAGAAACATACACGTGAATCACAGAAATTGTTATACAAATTATAATATAATCACACCGCTTCATTCTTTAGCGGGGATTTACATCTTTGAACGCATAAGCTATACTTTTTTTAAAACATTGAACTTTTATACAAGAATCGAGTAGTTTTCCCGATCGCACAGCCCCGAACCTGGAGGAACGCGTGACTTTATGTAGACGTTTTCTTCCTCTATCTTTAAACTAATCAACAGTCAACTGCATGGCAGCATCTTACTTTTATACAATCCCTAAAAGCTGGCTGGTCGCGACCACCAAATTTGGTGTGCCAAAGATCGTTTTCTTCGAATTGATCGCGTCATTGGCCTTTGTTCGTATCCCTGAACAAGAAACAGGTCTATACCCCGCTGCACTGGGTTTCCAGGGTAACTTAGCCACCGACTCATAGATCAGACCCACCCTCGCGCCGAGTACGCAACACCCTGAGAATTACCTAAGTGCAACAGTGGCGAGGCTTCTTGCTTTCCTTATGCTGAGTCAATGCCAGTGTCTAATGCCTTATGCAAAGCAGGTAAATTTTCTACCAGGATGATAGGAGAATACAAAAATGCACTTGACTATATTAAAATGAATGAAAATTGTATTCAAAAACTGAAAATTCATTCTAGCACGTAAAATTTATACATTTTACTTCCGAAACTTTTCCCGCACGTTTTGTAATACACAAGTAGCTTACTTATTTTTCAAAATTGGGTTTAAAACTATCATCTATGATACAAAAAAAAATATCGTTTTTAGAATTTCCTGAATCCCTCTTAGCCAAATGCAATTAGATTACTCTGTAGACTGTGATGTAGAATTTTGTTTCCTTAAATATAAAGCGCACATCATTCGATTTGAGTAAAACAGACATTTTTCAATTTTCTTAAATTTATTTTAATTTCCTTTTAATTAAAATTATTAATTATTAGGTGAACTAAACATTCTTGTAACAACACTTCGTGTAGTAACAAATTAAGTTTCTTTTTAGGCAGAATGAATACAGAGTGATAATTTAAAATACGTTAATTTTACAATAACTTAATACAACTTTTTATGTAAAGTGATGTTAATAGGATTACAGCGTTAAAATTTTAACAATAAAAATTTAATGTAAAATCTATTATGCTGATGTAGAATATAACAAACTATGTTTAGCCTTTAATTGTGTCCATAATTATTTTTGTCCTTTGTACTTGCAGTAGGGAAACTTTTTTAATCGTTTGATAAAGCCTAGAGATCGTTACATTTTTTTATAGCGTATTAACGAACAAGTCAATACATTTTTCCATTGTGTAATGTAACTTCATAACCATTGATACTATGGTTTACTTAATCACAGTGGTAAGTCGATCGAGCATGAAACCTTAGTTATATAAAAACGTGTTTTAATTACACACGTCATTACATAAGGTGAACGATTATCATGCCGTATGTACGTTAAATCAATGAGTATATATCTTCTACGGAAATCTAATACACTTACTGATTTTCTGAATCAGCCGTCTGCCTGTTTCTAATGAATTAACTAAAATAATCGTGGCTAAGGGGAGCAATCCCCAATATTTGCTAGCTGTCATCCTATGCTCCTCTGAACAAATTAATAACTACAGATTGTGTTTCTGTACAAAAGGGGTCTGCGCTACTAGGGGCATTAAATTCATTTTGCGTCAATGTGTTACGGCGGGCAAAATGCTTTGCAAGCTGTCCTGTCAACATGGTGCAAAGAGATATTGTAGAATGAATGAATAATTCCACTAATGATTTGCTCCCTCCTTAACCCCCTAACAGAAATAAATTGTAAACAGAAGCAAAAAACGTATACGTAGCAATAAAATAGAAAAATAAAGCTTTCTGAAGATTTAATTACATAAATATGTACCCTATCGCAACACACAAATTGTTTTTCACTCATATATTCACATACGTGTGCTGGTATATTTAAGATGTGTGCGTGCACGCGCCCGTGTACCCACATACGCTCGTGTGTAATTGGCCACGTATGATCTCTGTTTCCTTTTGTAGAGCTTTTAAAACAATAATATGTTAAAAACGTTGCAACAGAACTTACAACGATAAGATTTAAATTATTATTATTATTAATGTGTTATAGTGTTGATTATTAATAAACTTAGTGTGGGTGTTCACTTTTAAGGTTTGTCGTTTAAAAGAGTATTTATCACTTCACTGTCAACCTCCCCACTTACCATGTGTGGATGTCTTTAATATTCTCGTTGGTGACTTCTTCTGCTGCAAAAACACTGGATATACATATATGGATATTCCATTTGAATATCATAAATAATGCACATACACAATAAAATAAATTCAAAATTCAACTGCAATTTGAATGCTATTGGTCATTCAAATCCTACCGTCACCTTATGATAAGACTGTTCGTGAAAAATTAAACTACTTTATCTATTAAAAAAAAAAAATCAAAAACTCTGTCCCACTGGTAAATAAATTGGGGTTTATTAACAATTATTAAATGCAATGTACTCTTTTAAAAAACAATCAATAATATCTTTACAAACAATAATTAATTTAAACAATTCCTGAGATCTTTGTACCTCAAGGCTGGTAACACTGACGTATGGTACAATGTCTTTGGTGAACGAAGTTATGTCCACTTTATTCAGTTATATTACCAAATTAGTGAGTTCTTGGAAGATACATGATACCAGATTACAAGATGTGATTTCATTTAACAATATTTAATAATGTATTACTATAAAAACAGACAAAGATTTAAAATTAGAAAATTCGGTACCATAACCGATATATATCGTACTATCGTACGGTTAGCAAAACGCATACAGCATTTGTGGTCAAAACACGTGCTCTGTGCTTGCACTGTTAAAAATATTATTATTATTTATTCATTAACTATTAAAATCATGTACTGGCAAGAGAAAAAATCTAGAAAAAAAAACTCTTGATATAGCTTTCATTTAATTAAAATTATTTGAGAACAGAATTATTTCTTGCTGACAAAATTATAATCGTCAGTTCTAGGTTAGTTACCTAGTGAACGTAAGTAATTATTTTGAATAAGTATATTACTTATTAAACTCTTAATATTATGAACATAAACATTTTATTTATAAGTCATCTGACGTATAATTATCAGTTACTTAGAATATTTGCGCAATAAAACAATTATTCGTTAATTCAAAACGTTTAGTCAAATGAGCGACTATATGTTATACATTGGTGATCGGTATTTAAATTAATTCCGATCTTATCAATTATTATTAAATGGTAAAATATTAATTTTTTAAATTAATTATTGCGCTATGATTCATTTATTCAGTTCTGATAATTTTTCATCATAATTTAAGCACTTTATTACTTTTGACTAGTGCAGTGCAAAACAATATCGTTCGTTTATTAACGAAAGTTATTATTTTAATTCAATTCGTTAAAATGATTAAAATATAGTACTCCCTGATTTAAAAACACAAAACACGACCTTTATTATACACTGGTCGAGTTATTTTCACTGTTCACTTAGTGCACTGGACACTCGGTAGTATATTGTTGTTTATAGGTTAGTGTATGCAGGCTTACTACTGTGAGTGACGCGCACATTTTGAAATAATTTTGACGACTTCTTGTGTGAACCTTGCGCGTTGAGTGATACAGAACGAATGATTCCTTCACCAAAGCGTCTCCTTCTCGTCTGGTTATTTTAAGCCATTTGATTGGTTCAAGAGGTCAAACTCTCAACCCCAAAACACTTTGGTTAAATAAAACTTTTAATTTTTTACAATTTATAGCGTGGGTTCGAGGCTACGAGTGACGTATGCAGTGATACACAAAATGACTGAAAAGTTTATAATTGTCATAACTTTTTTATCAATTGTCGTATCGTCGAATGGGTAGTGTCATTAAATCGCGGACACTTGTGGCTTTATTTTAAGTCTAAACAAGGACTAAATCCGTTCATTAATAACCCACTTAGCCATTTCACAAACTCATATGGTGATTCTCAATATAAATAAGTTTGTTTCACCATATTTTGTTCCAATTACACTATAACACTTATTACAAAACGTCTCGAGTCCATTTCTCTTTCGTTTTAGTACTTAAAATAGTTGTAATTACAATTTAAACAATATCTGGTAATGGCGTCCCTAACGACCATATTCGATTATTTATAATTACATATAACGCTATTATTCCTTACCTAATTACATTTGTTTGATATCCTAACACTAATATATACATCTATTTACATTGGTTCACATTTATTTTGCAAAAATGTTATTTTTTATATACTTATAGTATTATCAAAAATACCTTCTGTTCTCATTTCTCTGATTTGTCACTTTTTTAATTATTTTGTCACACAAGGTATATAATGTTATTAATTAAAATAGTGTACAATTGTTGTACCTTGTTGGTTTAATATATTTATCAACCTTTCGTTATCTGAGAGATCTCCAATTCTTAGTATAGTGTTGGTTTACATCTGGTTTTACAATGGTAGTTAGTTAGTTTCTAATATTTCAATTACTAAACTACTACTATTATTTTTGTGAGGTGTTCTCATAGCAGTATCAGACATTTCTCTAACTACTGGTAACATTTTTTGTAATCTTTTGATAAGTTTTGATATTGCTTTTTGATTAACTAACTTGTCACATTGGGTTTCTGTTCTTTTGGCTTTATGATATCATATTCAATCTGATTCATTTGCTGTGTATTTCAGTACATATGTTATTTATTGGTTTGCATTATTATTCATAATTAGTTTTTGTTTGAGACAATTGTTGATAGTTGCTTGGTTTAACTAATATACATGATTTTATGTTATAGGTGCACCTTCTATGAGGTTATGTGTCAGTGGTCTGACAATAATGTGCAATATATTCTTATGCAGTATTTGACCCTACTATTACCATTTCATTATGGCATTCTACTACAATGGTTTAATTATTAAGTAATACACATGTTTACACTATTTGTTGAAACAATAACACAAGTATTCTTAGTCTAATAATATTACATTTCTTGTTGGGTTGTACCTAGTTTTTGGTACATTGATTGTTTTATACCTAACAAACTAGCTTATTTGCTACTATTCGTTCTGGAATTTATTTATTTTTTGTTTTGTCTTGCTGTGGCATTCAGTCACATTTCATTTTAAGGCTTACAAAGCTTTTATTATTAGTCACTATGAACAATTAATTTACTATTCTATCTCATATTTCTTTTGGTGGTCTTAATGATTATCTATGCTGTGTTACAATCTTGGTTAAATTGGTCACACTAATTGTCTGTGCATTTTAACTAGTTAATCTTGGATTCTTTCACTTATAATGGTTACTCATTTTCCTCTGTTATAAACATTCTCCCTTGTATTGTCTGTGGTGTTTATTTGGGGTAAAAATGGTTATCATATTACAGGTTGTCACACTTATATTAAGTTTTCACTGTTATTGTTTGTGATTACTCAATTATGCTAAACACTGGTTTCTTTGTAGTTGATCTTCGAATAATCAATATACTTCTTCCGGTCACTAATATAGTTCCTTGTATACCTTGTGAATGTTGATTTCTTGTACTGTCCATACATTATCTTCATTCTTCGTGGTATGTTTCCTTTGCTCTTCTTCTTCCTTTCTTCTTCTGGTTAATTGTTGCTCACTATCGGTGTTCTCCTGGGTCACACATTACTTGTGATAATCAATGTTCCCTTAGTCTGATCATATTCTTCAATATTTTTGTTCGTGGTAGTCATTGTTCCATAGTATTTTATACTAATAAACAAATTTGTTTGTTTTATCATCACTGTGGTTGTACTTGAGTTGTCTCCTCTTCATTTTTATGATTATTTTTGTCATGTTCCCTCACTATTTTGGACCTATTGGGCCTGGATTCTAACATATTATATTGGCTCGTAGTCATTTTCTCTCTCTTTTGTACTTGATGATATCCATATTACTCTTCCATCTTCTTTGTTGGGTTTGTTTCAATAATATACGTTTGTAGATATACACTTTGTTGTCTGTATTCTCCTGTTCCTTATTTTATGCACTTTGAAATATTTTCATGATCTCACTTTACTTGACGTAATAGATAGTTATTTTATGTAACTGCCAATATGGTACGTTACATATGCCTTCCTATAATGATTGATTAATTCTGAATTAGTATATTTGTTTTTTATTGAAGAATTCATCAATTGTTGTACATTTCCATGTCGACTCTTATGCTTTTTTTTTATATATCCCTTCACTTTCTTCTGTTTGAACCATAATTATTTCTTTTCTATGTAATTATCTCCCTTGTTTATTTAATTCCTTAATTCCCTAACATAAGTTTAGCTGGGGCAGTCCAGAGTGGCTCACTTTAGCATACAACTCCACTGGCCATACTAACATCAATAAATACAGAAGCACATCATCTCCGTCAATAATATAAATGATTGCTGGCATTTTTCATCAGTCAATTCATCTCAAATTAATTCAAAATATAAAGTGGTCGTTCTTTCGACTAATAATAAATATCCTTGGGATCATCTCACGCATTTGCGTTTTATAAATTGTTATATTCTCTTCTTCTTGATTCAACTTAACTAAATTCTTCACATTTTACAGGGATAGTTTGTTTGCATTTCATCACTGGTATACTCTAATGATCATCTTCGTTAATATAATATTTTTTCATTTTTCTTTGTCATTAATTAATCTTTTCTCTTGGTATTACATTAAACGTCATTTCATAATTATCTTCATTTTCAGGATTCACTCCTCTGGAATACAATTCATGAATATATTCTCATGATGTCAAATGAAATATAACCCATTTGATATAGGCTCTCTTCTAGTGTCTTGCCTCGTGGTTGTGTGTCATCTATTATCTACATTAATGATATTTATTTGCTTTCGTTCCTCCAACTTCTTATTTTCTTCTTCTTCTGTATATCATCTAGTCCGCGTCTCCTCGTCCATCTGTACGGGTGAGTTGTCATTTTACTTGTTGACTTGGCTCTTGGAAATTACAATATTTTTATATTAGTGCCATGGATGGTATTTGTTGGTCTCGTATGTTATTATACTTGTAGTACTATCTGTCTGTTCGGGTGAGTTGTTGTTTACATGTTGACTTGGCTCTTGGAAATTGGTTAATTTTTGTGCCAAAGATGTAATGTGTCAGTCTCGTATTGTTTTTTTTTTTCTTTTATTAGTACGGGTGAGTTGTTAGTTACTGGTTGACGTGGCTCTTGGAAATATTTTATATTATACATATATTTTGTGCCATAGATCTTGGGTGTCGTTCTCGTATATTTTTTTTATCCTTCTTTTTATTAATAGTAGTACGGGTAAGTTGTTATTTACTTGTTGACTTTGCTCTTGGAAATTACAATATGCTTTATATTATATATGCCATGGTTGTAATTTGTCCTTCTCGTATATTATTATACTTGTAGTACTATCTGTCTGTACGGGTGGGTTGTTGTTTACATGTTGACTTGGCTCTTGGAAATTGGTTAATTTTTGTGCCAAAGATGTAATGTGTCAGTCTCGTATAGTTATTTTTTCTTTAGTAGTACGGGTAAATACAATTTTCTTCGTCCTTTACATAACTTCTTTAGAACACGTTTTTATATTACAAAATTACACTATAGTCAACATTTATTCTCACAGTTATATATTCACTTCTTATTTAGTATAAATAACAAATAGTCTTCATCGCAATATTTCACTCTTTCTTCATAATTTAATTTTGAATATACCGTTTCATGGAAGTTTGGTTGTAGGTGCCCTTTATCTTCTTAGTTACAGGGTCTTGTAATTCATAAGTGTTATTCATGTTATTCTTGGTAACAGTATATGGGCCTGTGTATAGCAGTAACAATTTTTTAGCAATACCTTCAATTGCACTTGGGAGTTCTCGATTTTTTAAGAGTAACTTGTCTCCCACTTCGTATTTTATGATCTTAGGTTGGGATTTCTGATATTTGAGCCTAAGTTTGTCAGCTCGTTCGACTGCATTGTTGAAAAATTTGATGTTATTAAATTTAAATTCACTTTCTGGTGGAAATTTTATAATTTCTGTAATTTCCCGGGGTGGTCTTTGCTCAAATATAGCAGTATAGGGTGTTTCATCGGTTGATTGGTGGCAAGCTAAGTTAAGGAAATCTTCAGCTGGGTATAGATATTCTTCCCATCTCCTCTGCTGGCTGTGACAGTAGGTTCTTAAAATCCTTCCTACTTCTCTCAACACTCTCTCAGCAGGGTTGCTGTTAGGATGATACACTGACGTTTTGTATGGTTTCACGCCTTGATTAATTAGGGTATCTCGCCATCTTCGGCCTCGGAATTGCGTTCCGTGATCTGTGATTATAGACTGGGGTTTTCCTATCTCGGGTATGTATCTTGATATTACAATGTCTAGAATTTTGTTGGTTGTTACCCTGTTTATGGCATAAAGTTTCGTGAACTTCGTATAGTGGTCAAAAATTATCACCACGTATTTGTATTGGTGTCTGCCACCACTTCGTGGAAATGGTCCACAAATATCTAAGTATACTTTTTCTAATTTTTCTGCTGAAGTAATGGGTATCATTACCCCTTCTCTTCTCTCATTGCTACATTTGACTAATTTGCACAAACGACAATGCTGAATATATTTTCTTACCCTGCGGTTCATGTCCTTGAAGTAGACATGTTCCTGTAGTGCCTTGACTACTTTTACCGCTCCCATATGACCGTAACGCACATGGTAGTCTTCTGCTAGTTCTTTCTCAATAGTTTTTGGTATGACAACCTTCCACTGTTCACTAGACTGGTTGGTTTTAGTGAATAGTATTTGGTTGTGGGTACAGTAATATTGCATGATTTTTTCATCGTTTTCTGCCAATCGTTGTAGAATTTGTAAAATTTTAGGCTCATTACGTTGATGAATCTGTATGTTAGCTAATATGTCGGCCAATTCAGACTTGCTTTTTAAGATATGGTAGACCTTGGCGATGGTTTCTTTTTCTCCCTCGAATGTTTGGGCCGATATGTTCACTCTGGACAACACGTCGGCCGCTATGTTGCTCTTCCCCGGTATGTACTCCCACTGGATGTTATATTCCTGGAGCGTCAGTGTCCATCTCGTCAGTCTGCCATGTTTTAATCTACAATTCTTTAGGAAAGAAATTGACTTATGATCTGTGCGTACCGTAATAGGGTACCCTAAAATGTATGTTCTAAATTTTTCACATGCAAATACTATACTCAGGAGTTCTTTTTCCGTCGTATGATAGTTTCGTTCGCATTTGTTGAGTGTTCTGCTCGCAAAACTAATCACTTGATGGTTGCCTTCCTGGTCTTCCTGATATAATATTGAACCAAGGCTTACATCACTTGCATCGCAGTTCATATAAAAATGTTTGTTAAAATTGGGATGGTGTACCATTACTGTTGTAAGAAATTTTTCTTTTATTAGTCCAAAGGTTGTGTCCTGTTCAGGTCCCCATCTCCACTTCTCCTTTGATGATAACTGTTGTGAAAACTTAGCTGTTAATTCTGAACAGTTGTGTTGGAATTTCCTATAGTAATTACAGATACCAAGAAACGATTGTAATTGTTTCTTGTTCTTTGGTATTGAAAAACGCTGTATTGCTTCCATCTTTTCTTGTGCTGGGGTTATGTCAGTTTCAGACAAGTTAAAGCCCAAGAATTGCACTTCCTTGGCTATTAGTTTGGATTTTTCTAGTTTGAGCGTTAAATTATTTTCTTCTAGTTTACTTAATACTTGTGCCACCCGGTTACAGTGTTCCTCCCAATTATCTGAGGTAATCAACAAATCATCTACATATACTGTAGAAAATTGCAGTGTACTTTGTCCTAAGATCTCGTCCATACATTTAACGAAAACTGCCACAGAATTTACAAGGCCGAAGGGTAACCTTTTAAATTGGTAGTTACGCCCTTCAAAAATAAAGGCCGTAAATTTTCTGCTGTTGGGGTGTAACTCCACCTGCCAATATCCACACACAGTGTCCCATATACTGATATACCGTGTGCCATAAAATTTCTTTAATATTTCGTCGATTTCTCCAGGCGACGTCCTGTCATTAAATATGGCTTTATTTATCTCCCTTGCGTCCAGACAAATCCTCACTGCGCCATTTTTCTTTGGTACAGCTACAATGGGATTAGCGTACGGGGAGTTGCTAATTTCAATTATATCATTTTCAATTAATCTCTGGATCTCTATACGAACGGCTTCTTTCAGTGAAAATGCGATCGGATATGATTTTCTTTTAAACTCAGTTTGATCCTTGAATTTTAACTCACACTGAAAGTTTTTAATTTTGCCTGGTGTGTCAGAAAATACATGTCTGTAACGATTATAAATTAGTATCAGCTTTTCTCGTTGTTCGTCAGTCAACACATGGTCAGTGTTACCCGTTTGGAATTTTCTAATTTCATCAATCTTCTCCATTCACAATATATCTTCTGGATTATTGCGAACCTCTTTGTTGATGGACATCTTCTTCCACCGGTCATGGCCTTCCCGTATATAGTAGATTACGTGTTCTGGGGGTGCCTTCCTATTTTCAGTGAGAACTGCAGTCCATTCAACTTCATTTAATTTTAATAATACTTTTCCTTTATCCATATTGATTATAGCTGCATACTTTCGCAGTATATCGCATCCAATTAGTAGTGTAAATGGTAGCCCACTTGCTACTAGGAAAACCATCGGAATCGTTTCTCCATCGCTAGATACATCCAATTGTACCTGGTGTCGAATGGTTTTATTCTGTCGACCCGTGGCTCCAATTAGTAAGGTGTTATTTATGGGTAGTGTTGGTATTGTTGTTTTGTTTTCCAACTGTATACGATTTAACTCCAATTTGTCAATTAAAGAGACATTCGCTCCGGTGTCTATCATAGCTGTTGTATTTATTCCATTGACCTTTACTGATATATATGCTATCTCGTTATTTGCGGTGTCGCTGATACTATCTTCCTTTTCTTCCATGAGGTCTTGTCTAATGTTTTTTAGGTAGTTATTTCGATGGATTTTGATCGATGCCAATTTATTCGCCAATATGTCAGACCCAATAGTCCGGATCAGTGAGGGTGTTATTGTGCTTTTCACTGCCGGTTCCCATTTAAAGGCAGGTCACCGTTGTTTGTGTGCCTGTCTGTTGAGGTTGATGCGATCGGTTCCTGGGATCCTTGCCCATTCCCATTGTGGTATATTTCAGTGGTTCGAGTGGTTGGTCGGTTATCTTCGCTGCTATTACTTCTATTCGATCGGTAACCAGATTCTCGATCCTCTCCGTCACTGTGATTTTGATTGTTATGGTTATTAGGGAAACTTCTTCGACCTTGGTAATATGTTCTCCTACCTCCCCCTCTGCTGGCATGAGTGTAATGCACTCTTCGGAACTGGTTGTTGTTATTGTTTCCATTACTTTGTCGATACTGGTTATTATAAGGTCGGTAATAATTATTACCTCGTTGATAATTATTTTGCCCTTGATAGCCATTCGGCCTGGGATTATTGATATTTCCTCGGTCCGCATGGTCATTGTGGTTACCACCTCCATTCTGTCTTGGTCCCTGGTGATTATTAAACGTGAAGGGTTGTTAACATTTCTCCCATAATTATTCCTGTCAGCATTATTGGGTATGTTAACGTTTCCTGGTCCGCCCCGATCATATGTCTGTCCGGGACCCTGGCGGTTCCTCTGGTAGTAACGTTCTCTCTCGTGACTTTCTAACAGAGTACACATGCCTTGTATGGTTTTTATTTGCGAATTAAGTCTACCCTGTGACACTCTCTGGCTGAAATGGTAAGCCAGTTTCGTAACTAAACACTCCTCTGGTATGGCCGGTTCCAGATTTCTGGCCAGGCAGATCTTCCCTAAAAAGTAGGTAGTCATCGACTGCCTGCCATTTGGATCATACTTGCCGTTGGTGATGTCGTGTCTGATAATGTTTTGTGTAGAGTCAGACCAATATTTTAACTTAAATGCTACCTTAAACGCAGCATAGTTTTCTACTTCGTGCCGGGTCGCTGTCCACCAGTTGTCGAATGTGTTACGAAAAGATTCGTCCAACATTCCCTTTATCACGGACCATCGATTTTCTCTGTTTCTGCTGAGTATCTCCTCCACCCTCTCTAGAAATTCAAGTGGATTTTTTACGTAGGCGCGGAAATCTATTTGTTCCCTACCATCCAGGTGTGCTAATCCGGATAAAACAGTTGGGAATGCTCGCAGGCGGTTCATTTCATCTCTGATGTCACTGAATTCCCTTTGTTGCCTCTCAGTCAATTGATCTCGGTCATTGGTTACCTGATGTTTGACTGCATCCACTTTGATTGAAATTTCTTCACATCTCTCCCCCAGTGTGGTATGTGCGGCCATCATTTCTGTCTGCTTTCGTTCCATGACTCCTATCTGGTTGTTGTGGATTTCCTCAATCCTGTCGATCCGGTGGTTGACATCTGTTTCTGTTTGTATAATTTTTTGTTTGTTCTTTTCACCTTCTCTCCGTATGTCGGACACCTCTTCATGGATTTCCGTTGCTAGTATCGCAATCCTCTTCTCCGTCGCTTCCAGGTTCTCTTCCAATTTTTTGTCGACTGTTTCTACTGTATTTTTGGCAATTTCTTCAGCTCTGTAATTATTGTCGGCCATTTGTTGCCATGTCTTCTCATTATCATTCTTCATCGACTCGATATCTCTATTGATTTTCTCATTTATTTGATCAATCTTTTTGTTGGTCTCATCAATTTTAATTCCCAATTCGTGCAGATATATTTTCTTTCATTATTCCCATATTTTTCTCCTATAATTCTTCCATATTCCTCTGTCCGTCTTCTATCTTCTTACTTAATTCTTCTTTCGTGGATTGACTGGTTTCATCCATCTCCTTATTCATTGTTTCTATCTTCTGGTCTGTGGACCGACTGGTTTCAATTATTTTACTATTCAAGTCTTCCTTCAGTGACTCTATATTCTGGTTCGTGGATTTCTGGCCCTCCTCCAACGACTCCATCATTCTTCTCAGCCACTCTTGAAAAGCTGCCTCTCCTGTTGATATTGATTTCTCAGGTTGGCTTATTTCAGGTTGGATTTCTTGTGGTATGACTTCCGGTTCATCATCCGGTTGCTGAACCTTCTCCGCCGGTTCAGGTTGCCTATCTTCAACTTCTAATAATATTTCTTCGACATCCTCTGCTGATGTCGCTTCTTTTTCTTCTAATCTGGCCTCCCTCTCGGCCTCTGCCGCTCGTTTCTTCGAAGTCGACCTCCTGTACATCTTGTTATCTTGGTAATGCACTTGCGGTCTTGCTGACGAATTAGGTTGGGAAATTATTTGTTTAATCAATTAAACTGTTTAGTGGTTTCGTCCTAATTCGCGCTCAGACGTTGGGCGCCACGTTGTTACAGAACTTACAACGATAAGATTTAAATTATTATTATTATTAATGTGTTATAGTGTTGACTATTAATAAACTTAGTGTGGGTGTTCACTTTTAAGGTTTGTCGTTTAAAAGAGTATTTATCACTTCACTGTCAACCTCCCCACTTACCATGTGTGGATGTCTTTAATATTCTCGTTGGTGACTTCTTCTGCTGCAAAAACACTGGATATACATATATTGATATTCCGTTTGAATATCATAAATAATGCACATACACAATAAAATAAATTCAAAATTCAACTGCAATTTGAATGATATTGGTCATTCAAATCCTACCGCCACCTTATGATAGAACTTTTCATGAAAAATTAAACTACTTTATCTATTAAAAAAAAAATAAAAAACTCTGTTCCACTGGTAAATAAATTGGGGTTTATTAACAATTATTAAATGCAATGAACTCTTTAAAAAAACAATCAATAATATCTTTACAAACAATAATTACTTTAAACAATTCCTGAGATCTTTGTACCTCAAGGCTGGTAACACTGATGTCTGGTACAATATTTTTGGTGAACGAGGTTATGTCCACTTTGTTCAGTTATATTACCAAATTAGTAAGTTCTTGGAAGATACATGATACCAGATTACAAGACGTGATTTCATTTAACAATATTTAATAATGTATTACTATAAAAACAAACAAAGATTTAAAATTAGAAAATTCGGTATCATAACCGATATATCGTACTATTGAACGGTTAGCAAACTCATACAGCAGTTGTGGTCAAAACACGTGCTCTGTGCTTGCACTGTTAACTATTAAAATCATGTACTGGCAAGAGAAAAAATATATAAAAAGAAACTCTTGTTATAGGGATCATTTAATTAAAATTATTTGAGAACAGAATTATTTCTTGGTGACAAAATTATAATCGTCAGTTCTAGGTTAGTTACCTAGTGAACGTAAGTAATTATTTTGAATAAGTATATTACTTATTAAACTCTTAATATTATGAACATAAACATTTTATTTATAAGTCATCTGACGTATAATTATCAGTTATTTAGAATATTTGCGCAATAAAACAATTATTCGTTAATTCAAACGTTTAGTCAAATGAGCGACTATATGTTATACATTGGTGATCGGTATTTAAATTATTTCCGATCTTTTCAATTATTATTAAATTGTAAAATATTTATTTTTAAATTAATTATTGCGCTATGATTCATTTATTCAGTTCTGATAATTTTTCATCATAATTTAAGCACTTTAGTACTTTTGACTAGTGCAGTCCAAAACAATATCGTTCGTTTATTAACGAAAGTTATTATTTTAATTCAATTCGTTAAAATGATTAAAATATAGTACTCCCTGATTTAAAAACACAAAACACGACCTTTATTATACACTGGTCGAGTTATTTTCACTGTTCACTTAGTGCACTGGACACTCGGTAGTATATTGTTGTTTATAGGTTAGTGTATGTAGGCTTACTACTGTTAGTGACGCGCACATTTTGAAATAATTTTGACGACTTCTTGTGTGAACCTTGCGCGTTGAGTGATACAGAACGAATGATTCCTTCACCAAAGCGTCTCCTTCTCGTCTGGTTATTTTAAGCCATTTGATTGGTTCAAGAGGTCAAACTCTCAACCCCAAAACACTTTGGTTAAATAAAACTTTTAATTTTTTACAATTTATAGCGTGGGTTCGAGGCTACGAGTGACGTATGCATTGATACACAAAATGACTGAAAAGTTTATAATTGTCATAACTTTTTTATCAATTGTCGTATCGTCGAATGGGTAGTGTCATTAAATCGCGGACACTTGTGGCTTTATTTTAAGTCTAAACAAGGACTAAATCCGTTCATTAATAACCCACTTAGCCATTTCACAAACTCATATGGTGATTCTTAATATAAATAAGTTTGTTTCACCATATTTTGTTCCAATTACACTATAACACTTATTACAAAACGTCTCGAGTCCATTTCTCTTTCGTTTTAGTACTTAAAATATTTGTAATTACAATTTAAACAATATCTGGTAATAGCATCCCTAGCGACCATATTCGATTATTTATAATTACATATAACGCTATTATTCCTTACCTAATTACATTTGTTTGACATCCTAACACTAATATATACATCTATTTACATTGGTTCACATTTTATTTTGCAAAAATGTTATTTTTTATATACTTATAGTATTATCAAAAATACCTTCTGTTCTCATTTCTCTGATTTGTCACTTTTTTAATTATTTTGTCACACAAGGTATATAATGTTATTAATTAAAATAGTGTACAATTGTTGTACCTTGTTGGTTTAATATATTTATCAACCTTTCGTTATCTGAGAGATCTCCAATTCTTAGTATAGTGTTGGTTTACATCTGGTTTTACAATGGTAGTTAGTTAGTTTCTAATATTTCAATTACTAAACTACTACTATTATTTTTGTGAGGTGTTCTCATAGCAGTATCAGACATTTCTCTAACTACTGGTAACATTTTTTGTAATCTTTTGATAAGTTTTGATATTGCTTTTTGATTAACTAACTTGTCACATTGGGTTTCTGTTCTTTTGGCTTTATGATATCATATTCAATCTGATTCATTTGCTGTGTATTTCAGTACATATGTTATTTATTGGTTTGCATTATTATTCATAATTAGTTTTTGTTTGAGACAATTGTTGATAGTTGCTTGGTTTAACTAATATACATGATTTTATGTTATAGGTGCACCTTCTATGAGGTTATGTGTCAGTGGTCTGACAATAATGTGCAATATATTCTTATGCAGTATTTGACCCTACTATTACCATTTCATTATGGCATTCTACTACAATGGTTTAATTATTAAGTAATACACATGTTTACACTATTTGTTGAAACAATAACACAAGTATTCTTAGTCTAATAATATTACATTTCTTGTTGG
Organism: Magicicada septendecula; assembly: GCA_034769895.1. Classification (NCBI taxonomy): domain Eukaryota; kingdom Metazoa; phylum Arthropoda; class Insecta; order Hemiptera; family Cicadidae; genus Magicicada; species Magicicada septendecula. The sequence continues at coordinate 119,397,281 of CM068374.1, read as the reverse complement.
GTTGTACCTAGTTTTTGGTACATTGATTGTTTTATACCTAACAAACTAGCTTATTTGCTACTATTCGTTCTGGAATTTATTTATTTTTTGTTTTGTCTTGCTGTGGCATTCAGTCACATTTCATTTTAAGGCTTACAAAGCTTTTATTATTAGTCACTATGAACAATTAATTTACTATTCTATCTCATATTTCTTTTGGTGGTCTTAATGATTATCTATGTTGTGTTACAATCTTGGTTAAATTGGTCACACTAATTGTCTGTGCATTTGAACTAGTTAATCTTGGATTCTTTCACTTATAATGGTTACTCATTTTCCTCTGTTATAAACATTCTCCCTTGTATTGTCTGTGGTGTTTATTTGGGGTAAAAATGGTTATCATATTACAGGTTGTCACACTTATATTAAGTTTTCACTGTTATTGTTTGTGATTACTCAATTATGCTAAACACTGGTTTCTTTGTAGTTGATCTTCGAATAATCATTATACTTCTTCCGGTCACCAATATAGTTCCTTGTATACCTTGTGAATGTTGATTTCTTGTACTGTCCATACATTATCTTCATTCTTCGTGGTATGTTTCCTTTGCTCTTCTTCTTCCTTTCTTCTTCTGGTTAATTGTTGCTCACTATCGGTGTTCTCCTGGGTCATACATTACTTGTGATAATCAATGTTCCCTTAGTCTGGTCATATTCTTCAATATTTTTGTTCGTGGTAGTCATTGTTCCATAGTATTTTATACTAATGAACAAATTTGTTTGTTTCATCATCATTGTGGTTGTACTTGAGTTGTCTCCTCTTCATTTTTATGATTATTTTTGTCATGTTCCCTCACTATTTTGGACCTATTGGGCCTGGATTCTAACATATTATATTGGCTCGTAGTCATTTTCTCTCTCTTTTGTACTTGATGATATCCATAGTACTCTTCCTTCTTCTTTGTTGGGTTTGTTTCAATAATATACGTTTGTAGATATACACTTTGTTGTCTATATTCTCCTGTTCCTTATTTTATGCACTTTGAAATATTTTCATGATCTCCCTTTACTTGACGTAATAGATAGTTATTTTATGTAACTGCCAATATGGTACGTTACAACTTCTACTAAACTCTATTTTCTGCTGCAAAGTCAGTACCTAAACATATTTCGGATTTATATTTTTTTCTAAATATGCTGATTTACCTGTTATAGAGACAATTTATTTACTGTGCATATTGTTACTGCTGTCGTGATTGTGGAGAAGTAAGAATTACATCTTATGTAATTATTTATTATAAACATGAAACGAACGGGTAATGTTAGAAGTGGAAGGAAATAGATGTTATGTGACAGGTTTTATTCAGTATAAAACGTAAGACGCGGGTAAATATTACAATAAACGTTTCGTGGTTTGAAAAACGTCCTGATTATCAGATTTTTTAAGAAGCAATTTTCGGCTTTCGCTTAGTCGTATACTGTGTTTGTTTTCATAACACCTCTACAATTATACACACGCATTAACAAGGAGTAAAATATTAACTACCATTTTTTGTATGAAATTGATAACATAAATTCTTGAGATGGCATGTAGTTACCTAAATTATAAAAGCCTACATTTGTAACATATATGTGTATTGAAAAGAACAAGACTACCTTCGTAAGAAAGGAGACTAATTTAATCGTTCCTTTATATTTTCTGTGCCGTATTAGTCAATATAGAGACAGTAACTTTAATTACGCGTTCATAATTTTCTCCCCATATCTGTACCTACTATATAGGAAAATTAATTCTTGCCAGTTTATATTTTGGTCCTGCGCAAATTATAATAAACATTATGTTTTTTAATTGTAAGTTAAAGTAATATCATAAAAAGCTCCAAAAAATGAGGGATCCTTACAATTATTATATCTATTATTACATATTTGTTCAAAATCTGTAGTCTAACTTAATTTTCACTATGTAACAAAAAATTGGTAAGCAAACTATGAAGGTTTTGCTTTACTTTATAATGACTTTCAAGTATCCTCTCTTGGAACTAAATATACGATTGGAACAAATATTTTTGGAAATAAATATAATATATGATTTTATCCTTAGCGAACCGGGGTACAATTTTCCAGAAAATTCATACTACAATCGACGAACTTTTACAACAAGCCTTAACTAAAATATGTTTACCTTTCTACTTCAGGTAAGTGAAAAAATAATTTGTATAAATAACGTTGTATGTTACTGTTTGTATGTTATTTAACTTATTTCTGTTTTGAAATATTCAGCGTGTTTCACATGTGATATACATTACTTCAAATTAATTTAACTAATATTTGTCAGGTCATGCACAAGAATATAATTTAATCCTATAACATAAGAAAAAAAGAAATCAAATTTAAATTTTTAAAATCATATTATATTAAATCAACTACAAAAAGTAACTTTGTTTTGTGTTTGTGTGTGTGTGTGGGGTACAAGCACTATATTCTTTTATTGTCCGATAAGTTGTGTCCCACGGTCTATAAACAACACACTAACAAATATAATTAAATTCAATAAATCAGTTGAGTGTCTGAACGTACTTACACGGATTCAGAGACCGTCTCAGTGATTCATAAGCCATTCACATTCCACACACGTACCGCCATTCAGCATTCAGTGCACGTACCAATGAGCCCTGAGTGGTTTAAATTTCTCAACATTTCACGTATCGATATGTACAAAGCTCATAAGTTTCCCTTTCTCGTTCCTTTTTTGTACGCAGTTACTTTCTCTTCAATCATACTCTACGTAAGCTTATAACAAATTACCTTAGATGTTATTGGTAAAGGCGTAAATTCTACACAACATTGTACTGGGATGTATCTACTTACGTAGAATTGTAGATAACAGTTGTTGAATTACCCCATTAAATAGACATACTTTCCATTTGTATATTTACCAGTTTCTTGAAAACTGTAACACTTTTTATATTTTATTAATAGATATAAATGTTCTTGTTTACATTCTACGTTAGAATTAATACATATTTTACATTAAATTTATTTATAGGCGTTAATACAAGCTCATAATACGATAACACTATCTTTAATCACGGTTGTTAGCCACGTTACATAATAATTATGTAATTAGGGCTATTAACGTAATCACCGACAAACATTATAAAACCACATTGACTGTTTATTATATTTTGCCTGTTGATATATTTAATTTCTTGCATGAGATCACCAAGACATTGTAATCAACAATTAAATGTATAAAGTTTAATTTGATTTGAGGATGCCTGATAATGTTAAATACTGCATTATGGAAACTGTGGCTGTATTCATTAATAAATCACACTTAAAAAGCATTTATGTTAATTAGGAACGAAACATTTAGCTGATCAATGTTAATACATATGTGCTTATGTGCGACGTAATGAAATGAAACATTAACACTTGCCCTAAAGCTGTGTCTATTATCATATTGTATCATATTTACAATTATGACTGTTAACAACTACAACTACATTAAACCAGACAAATAAAATTGCCTGAAATAACTGTTGGAAAGAATATGCAAAGTGAAATCACAAACTGTAGATACCTACAAATAAGGCAATATATCAAGATAATTTCTAAACATTGCAAACAAGTAACTAAATAGTTTATCCAAATGCTTAATTCGTAGACATGAGGTTTTCAGAAACGGGAGTAAAAGGTTAACATCGTATCTTAAATAAACTGGATTGGAATAATGCGGTGTTTACTGTAAACTAATTTAGTAATATAAAACTTAGAGCAGGAAACTTAAAGAAATAAGAAACAGTCATATTATATAATGTAAAATTGCGGCGTTTTCAAAAGGTTTTAAAAAATAAGCATTTTGTTGGATTATGTCCTTTAAAAGTTATAGGAAAATTCTTATATTCTACCAAGCATTTAGGGCCTAACATAAAACACGTCGCCTAATGAGTACCTTTAGTGTGTACCACGATTTACGCAGGCATGATCCCCGGATTCACAAATACGCCTTGAAGAACAGTACACTTATATTAAAAAAGGTAATTGAGTAAAATCAAATAAAGTTGAAATCATAAGGTAACAGCATAGGATTCTTTTCACCAATGTATAAATCTTGAATAATGGACGAGTACTTAGAACGCAAAACCAGGGAAGCCTGTTTTGTTTTGGAAAGTAAAACTTGCATTATTGAAGCTAGTGAGGGTCCTCTCGTGTACGTCAGTTACCGAACACCTTGCACGGACGTAAAGTGTGTGTGTGTACCATGTGGGAGCAAAGTGTGTATATTTTGGAGGGAGGGAGTGGAAATAAATGGAACTTATATCATCCTTCTGGTAATAAAGTATATGTGAATTTATTTTGTAATACATTTTGTAACTACTAGCCGTAATGTTGTTAAGCATTGAAGTTTTATTTTATTCAACTTTGAACGTTTTGCTTACTCAGTGTGACAGAGATGGCGTAAAGTTACTGTTAGCTTGGTGGAAGTTCAGTACCCTTCTGTTATTTAGTTTGTTTGTTTATTATAATACTTTATATATTATTTACTGTTTTTTCGTTAATTTAAGTGTTGCCGAATTCTATGTTTTTTTTTGCGATCAGCGTACGGTGGCTGTTGTAGTATTAAAGAGAATTTCTTGGTTTTAATAGAAACATGATTTTGCAGTTAGATTTCAGCAACCGACACATTAATTTTATTCAAAAATAGGTTTTAGCTCGTTTATCAAAAATGAATTGAAGGAGGATTGACAAACACTGAGAACAAGCAATACGTATGTTTTCGCTAAGTGTATTTTGTAAACTATAACTTGTAACTTGTAATTTTGTAACCTATAAATATATATTTTATGACGAATGTTTGTCTGAAGTACGCAAGTAAAACTTTGTTGTGCCGGCAACTCGTTTCTTAATACTTTTAGCAACATAACGATTCTTTTATCTAAGTAGGCCTAATTAGAAATGATGAATAAACTATATCCTGTTTGCATACGATCTCACACACCAGAAGCCCAGTACACAGTAGCAGAATTGCTTTCGAGTATACTTATATTGGAGTCCTTCAGTCTTTCCACTGGTTGTACCCTTCCGGCATATACCCGTGGTGCGTGAGTTACGGAATCTCTCACAGGTATGTGGGACCTACAGTTTAACGCCGGATCCGAACGGCATAGTTGGGGAGGGTTTATACTAGGCAGGATACCTCTCGATGGTTTGGCATAGCCTTGCGAGGGGGAACGGTCGTATCTAAATCAGATGGCCCCGGCGGGAATCGAACCCGCGCCGACAGCGTAGCAGCGCCACATTCTAGCCACCACGTATGGCTAATATTATAGTTATATATTACTAAATTATATTATATTGTATTATATTACTAGATTTTTACTTACATAAATCCTAAATTTCATATTTACTTAAACAAATTAAAGTAAAAACGCTTGAAGTATCGTGCATTTAATATGTATGTGAACTGAAATGTCAGCAGATTTGTAAACGGCATTATATTAAATAAAGTGCAGACTTGTATTCTAGTGACAAGCCAAAACGTACCAAAATAAAACGTTTTCTAAACAAATCAATAACAACACGGAGCTAGCTCTACGTCATTTAACGCTGTGTAACGGACTGGTATGTAGTATCTGTATCACTCAAAAGGGATTTTCTATTAGCCAGGGAACAATCACAGAGATTAGTTTATCGACTTTAGTTTATTGACTCACGCCGATTGAACGAGGGTTTGTGTTACAGCGCGCTACCTTTTCAAGGTACACCAGAGTATCGAGTTAGTAATTAAACCCAAATGCCTTTAAATGTGTTGAGCGACATGGGCAGTCGTTAAGTAGGTTTGCTTAGGCATAATCAACCGTGATGATACACTAACCGTGAGCATACGTGGCGCACATACAGATATTCGTATAATAAAGTAATTTTATATCAGCTACAATTTCAAGTATAATAAGGACATGAAGGTTGTGAATAAAAATATAATGCTACAAAATATGCGCGTTTTTGTCTTCTTTAAATAGTAATTAGGCCTATTATATCGTAAACAAAAATACTTAATTTCGGTATAATTATTTATTGTGTTATGCAGTGACGCCCTAATTTTACTGAAAAATACGGGTTTATCAGCAAAAATTTAAAATAAGAGAATCATGACAAAAACGAAACAACAACCCTTTGAATACAAACGTTTTAAGATTTTTCATGTAGTATCATTCACATAGACACAAAATATTATATAAATTAAATCAAAATATTATAACGTGTATGTAATTACTATAGGCTAATTACTGTATACTATTGTCGTAAAGACATTTGCCCGTTTCTCTGATGATATGTTTTGACATTGCTGTATAGAAGAGAAACCACTCAAAAGTTACGTTTTATGTCTATTAGAAGTGTTGAACTTGTGTTTTAAAAAGCTGTATTATTTATAAATTTTGTTAAGAAAAATGTGGTGCAAATTTCATTCTTTTATTAAATAATTAGTACTATTATTTGTGTAATTCCACAAAGTAGGAGCCACATAAAAAATACCCACTTTTATATTATGTAAACAGTCATTCCATCACACATTTTTTAAATTCGTCTATCCACTAGCGTCAAGAATACTGCGGACAGGGAAGTCTACGTACAACAGAAATGTTTCGAAGAGTTCGGACAGTGAGTCAACTTGATACCTAAGGAGGTCTGACCACGAAGTCAGAAATATTTGACATGCGAAAGTGTGCAGACAGATCCAAAACATTACACGATTCTGATATTTTTGTTATAAATCATTTATATTGTAGATTTATCTATAATGTTAAACATTACGCTCAACATACTAATGCGTGTACTAATTACTTTGAAAACACTTGCTTACAGTTTTTATCTCTATTCGTGGCTTTGTTATGGTTGGCGCTAAGACCAGCCATCTTACGTTTCTGTAAACAACCTAGACAGTCTGTTGAAGCTTGGTGTCCAAAAAGATATGCATTTTAAACTTGTATTTATAATAATTAAATATTTTTAATTAAACTCAATTTTTAAATGTTAGCCACTCAAATGACTATCTAAAGATAAATACCTAAAAGTATATGGAGACAGCATTCGACAGAAGATAAAAGATATCGATAACGGCGTAAATGTATATACATCATAGTTACTTGCAAACGCATCTTTTATATCCAATATTAGCAATAGTGATATAGTGATACCAAATGAGCATGTAAGCTTAACTATAAAGGGTCATTTGATGTATGCACGTTACACAGAAATACTAGTGAATACACTTGTGTTGAGCACGTTGAAAGAATACAAGGTTTTATGCACAAATGTGGTAATTAATTCTTAGGATACGGTATAATTATGATTCCATGGTGACAGTAGCTTCCTTTCATAAAATGTCCTTTATTTCGCATTCTACCCTGCCAGCGTTTCTAAGGCTATTTCATGGAAAAGTGGAAGTCATTATTCACGATTTTACAGTTACAGGAACACCAGAGAGCAAATACAATTTCCTGGAACATGAAATACAACATACCCTTCCATTAAAATGGAAAGTTATTGATTTTCAGAAACACACATACACACAATCACACCTGAGTTAACATTATTCACATCCGCTTACGCAGAGTCAAATGTCTTTTCTATAGGGGCCGCATATGTTTGAATTAAAATTCACCTTATTTTAACTTATCAAACGGGATTTTACGTACTGCAACAATACATATATTTACATATTTGCCCATGGCGGTATGTTTTATATTGTAATTAGTATAAATAGAATAAGGAACAGTTTTATACAATTTTGTGCAGGAATTGACAATATCTAACCTGTCGAAAGGGACACCTGCTGTGGTAGCGTAAGTTACAGCGTATGTGTGTTTGTGTGTGTGAGCACGCTACGACATGAAAATATGGGGTGATGCGAACGACTTATTGTTTTGTCTGTAATCATGTCTTAACAAGATTGTAATAAACTAATTACTTGTGTTAAACCTGTAAGCAAAGACTTACGCCAATTATAAAAACATCATTGCATTAAGGAATTTTTAACTAATGCAGTGATATAAAAATATTGCAGAAATTTGGAATATTAAAGACGCTAAGTAATTAAGGTTAATTACCGGTGTAATTAAAGAGTAATTAACATGTGTGTTATATGTGCGGGAACAGAAAAAATTACCAAATCAATGATATCGCGCATGCTACAAGTGTGTTTATGAAATCGCTAAAATGAAAAAAAGTGATTCGTAATTAAAAGGACGCTTTGCATGAAAGTTACAATTTCTAACATGTCAGAAACATCCTGAGTCAGTAACATGATTACAAGAGCAATCCTGGACATGTCAGATTGAGTACAGTATAAATACGACCGACAATTTTGGGGCATTCTCAGACTCAAGAAATCTACAGACGACGTTACAATGCCTGTTCCGGATCTATATCGACACACACACACACACACACACACACACTACCACACTCACACAAGACGTATGAAAGAACTCAGGAGCCACAAAAACAACAACAACAATCCATAGAGACAGAGAACACAGCATCATCATCATCATAAAATTCTCAGGATTCAGGACGCACGCACACACACACACACACACACACACACACGCGCGCGCGCGCACACACACACACACACACACAACGGTAGCGGCAGCAGTATGCAGGTGATGACTAAATATTTATAATTTTGTTGTGAAATGAACTTTCAGAAAGATATTTTTACTTGAACAGTAAGACTTAACAATTTTTAAATGTAAATAATAGTTAAAGTCAATAATTTAATTTTATAAGAAAATTTGAAAGTTACTAAATTTTTGTTATATTTTAAAAATTTTGGTGTGTCAACAGAGTTAAATAATAGTTTGAAAGTAAATGTAATTAGTTATTTTGTTTATAGCAACTATTAATACAAAGGTTTTGTAAAATATATTTTTTATATATTTTACAAAACCTTTGTATTAATATGTTTCACCAAGTGCCCAACGAGTCATCAATTAATATCGCAACTATTAATGTTATGCTTAAGTTTAATATTATTTTGTTTCTTTTTAAATGAGTTGCTATTAGCATTTGAATATTGAATCAATGTCAGACACACAAAAAATGAAAGAACTTAGATGATTTATTTAACATGTCTGTTTAGTATATGATTTTTTAGTTTTTATATGTTATGAACAGACTAATGTGTGAAACTTATAAAAGTGGATATTTGATCTATCTAATGTTTGAATTTTTTAATTTTGGAATATTTTTCTATTTATGAATAAACCTTAGGATAATTATTTTTAAATGGTTTTAAATAATTATTTCATGTCAGCAACATCTCACTCCTCATTAAAATTGATTTAACTATTGTGCAACTACATATACTTGACGCAACGAGAAACGAAAATCCTGCGACCTGGCCGGTGTACTACACTTAATAGTTGCGTTGAGTACATGGTTCTGTATTTGTGTGAATTTATAAAATAATCGTAACGTTGCAGTACACATGGGTTGAATTTTTACGTCAAATCTTGGAAGATATAATTTTTCATTGCATAAGGCACAAAATCTAACGTTTCAAGATACATCGTTGCACTACACAAGGTTTTAATAATACTATTCCTCTGTTTATTCGATTATTACGTTGCAACGTAAGCAATTGCTACTCAGAATAGAGTCTATACAGGTAAGATTCTGGAAGTGTAAATTTATTAAAATGTTTGTTTAGTTACAGGTGGTTCGTCTTTTGCAGTCCATTATTTTGATTTTTATTGTTGTTTGGTCTCAGAAGTGTTGTGGTAAACCAAAGACTCATCAACAGTTATGAATCAACTCAAAAATTTGATTTGATTGTGCATGTAGAGTGCCAAACAATTGGTTGAAACATCTTTTTGACACCGTTTATGGTCAAGCATCAGCACACGCAGCATCCGTCTAGCACACAGCATCCGTCTAATCTTCCAGAATAGAGTAAATACTACATGAATACCGTTGTGTTGAGCACGTTGAAACAATTTAACGTATTATGCACTTGTGGTAATGAATTCTTACGATATGCCATAATTATGATTCTACGGTGGCAGTAGCTTCCCTTTGTAAAATGCACTTTAATTTGCAGTCTATCCTGCCAACTTTCCTAAAGCTATTTTTTGGAAAAGCACGAGTTGAAGTCATTATTCACGATTTTACAGTTACAAAAACACAAAAGAGCACCTCTTGTTTCCTGGAACAGATAATACTATATACCCTTCCATTCAAATGGAAAGTTATTAATTTTCAGAAACACACACACAAACACACCGGAGTTTGCATTATTCACATCCGCACACGCGGAGTCAAATGTCTTTTCTATAGGGACCGCATATTTTTATTTTAAATTCTACTTATTTTAAGTTAGCAAACAGGATTTTACGTACACATAGGTTAGATTTTTATGTAAGATATAATATTTTCATTGCGTAAGGCACAAAATCTAACGTTTCAAGATACATCATTACACTACACAAGGTTTTAATAATACTATCCCTCTGTTTACTCGATTATTACGTTGCAACGTAAGCAATTGCTACTCAGAATAGAGTCAGGAGACAGACTTATAGCGGGATTATTAATTCATTCAACAATCATTTATTTAGCCACGTTTGTCAAAACTCTTTGCAAAGCGTTTCGTCTGCTGTAACAAATTGTTGACGTTTCATGAATTTAATGCTTTCTGTGGCTTAGTTCCCCTTATTCTATAACACACCCCAAAGTCATTAACTTGTTCAGACAAGAACAAGCAGACAGCCAGTAAATATTAGGGGTTGCGTTATTTCTTCAATTGTATTTGAAGTTAATCCATTAGAAAAGAGACAGAGAGCTGCGTTCGAAATACACTAAGAGCATCAGTTTTGATTAGAGAGAGTACAACTGTTTCGATTAAACTTCCTCTCTACGTAAAACAAGTCACTGATAATAGTCAAAATTTATTTTAAATCACATTTATATTAAAAATAAACATGCAACGTATTCTAAACTTTAGATTATTATTGACTCTTTGCAGAAAAATACATAATGTGCTTTGTTGATTTTCATTAATTAAGTACATACGACTAAATGTTATCGAAATATGCATATCGTTATATACTCAAAATGAAAATCCGGCCTCTTAGGCTGTGGTCGGTTGCTACATAAGAGCGGCATCGTCGGCAGCGTTTCGAATCCCACACACGGGGATCTTCTTCAGGCTGCAAAAAGCTACGGATTACAGTGAAACTGTTACTGAGGAACTTGGCCGAACGATAGTCGGTAAGCGTTGCCGACTATGACGGTTTTACGTAGCAACCGACTACAGTCTAACAGCTAGGTTTTGAGTATACTGACACCGGCCGTCTGAGCTCAAAACAAAAATTATGACCATTGTCAGTTTTATAGATTTTTTCGTACTTTAGATATAAGCGGTATACAAAGCTTTTAGCAATACCTAGCTTTACTTTGCATGGCATGTGATAAGTTCAGATAAAGATTAATTATGCTTCAGCTGTATGTAACTTTTTAGTATTTTTAATTTACTGGTATGCTTTACAACCCTATACATTATTTCTAGAAAGAATATATGCTTTAAAAATATTTTACATTAGGGCTTGTGTATATCTTGCCTTTAATTTTAATTCACAATAAGCGCATCAGAATTGTATTTTGACGTATGCTTCCGCGGCTGGTGTCTGTTATGTTTTTAAAGTCTTCTTTCGGTATGAACAGCGTGAAAGAAAAGTATTGTACGACAAAGTTGCACCGATATTACAATGAGTATTCTAAGGTCTTATGTGACGACGATGCTGACAATCACAACCACAAACTCAGTTTCATAGTATAGAAGTGGCGGTAGGTGGTCGATAAGTGGCCTACAACACACACGGCACGTACACACACATTCAATACTCACACAATCCGATACTTCCCCTTTTCTACTTATGCACTGAACTAACTGTAGAATATTCTAATGTGACATATTTGAAATAGAGAAACTCTGCACGGCTTGGAAGTAGACACTTACGTTCTCATGCACTTTCTCCACGGACATCATTGTCGAATTTATAATTATTCTATCTTATGCAGTCACATAATTGATATTTGTCAGTCCCTTCCGTCCCCTACTTTTGCATCCTACACTTCGGCTCTTTACTCGTCTACTCGTCTACAGCAAGCGAATAGCTGTATATGCGTCTTTAGGTGCCCAGAATATTACCATTTCTTGTTAAACTCTCCGGACTTAAGTTTTCAGATCTACTTTAAAGCCGTACACGTTTACATTGGTCGTACCGGGCGTCACATCGTCAGAACTCTTTGCGCGAATACTAGGAGTTTAATTCCATAAAATTCAGTCAAGTATTTCACCTTTCTCAGCAATTTGAATGGCGTTGATTTATGGTCTGTTTGGTAGAAGAACCTAAATAAGGCTGAAGTCTGTTCACTATATCCGAACGCAGTGTTTCGTTATAAGTACCTTAAATTGCGACCAGGTTATTCTCAATTAACCCTTTAAACCTTTGACTAAAGTTGATCTTCTAAAATATACGTGCGGTGACAAACTTCTCTCAGTGATTACCTCCAAACTCAGTTGACGATGGAAAATTTTCCTAAATTTTGTAGGATTTAGACTTTCGCTTTCTTTTATTTTGCTTCATTCATTGGGATGTATGAAATAGCTTTACAACGTGATTTAATTGATTTTTAATAATAGTCATTTATTTTATAGTTTTTGTAAGGACAGTGCATTATGGCTGGTCTTCTACTACAACGTGATCTCAAAACACCGTACTGTTCACGAAAATGGTCGCGGAACTAGAGCCTCGAACGAAGGAGCGTGAACAGGAACATGTTCGTTACACCTGTGGTGTGCTGTTGCAACGTTCGTTCTGATTCCTATCTCTGAGTTCGCAAATAAAGTTTTGAGTCCAAAGTGCGTTTGTAAGTCTTGGTGCTTCAGAGTACGCTTATATTCGACAGATATAGGCTGATTCTGGTACGTTGTTTCCTTTATTCTAGGAAAACTATTATAGCTCTTTCAGTTGTTAGTGGCACATATCGAGGAGATGCGGTTACCGTGCTGTACTTACAGAGCGATTAACTATTAGCTACAATTGATTTTGCTGTTAACCAATAGGCCTATTTATTTGTTGTAATTACTAAAATGGCCAAGACGAGTCCTTTACGACCGAGAGTGAGTGGCATTTTTTGACAAATTGTTTTGCGTGGATTTTCGGATTGCAAGATATAAGTCATCTAATAATACGCTTAAAATAGCGTATCAAATTTTCAAGCCTTGCAGTGAACAAATATTCCTATCCTTAAAAGAAAATGTGCTTTATCTTTTCTTTCAGTATATGATTTTTTCTATTTTGAAACTTAATAACGCCTCTTAAAATTGATTAATTTATACTATACACAGATTTTTAAAATTCAAATGTTTAGGGTGAAGTTCCACTATTTCTCTCGACTTCTACGTTGATAACTTTGTAGACAAAGATGCTTCTACTTGGAATATAATAATAACTTTTTTACTGCGATATCTCAGCGGATTATTACACGCAAATTTGCAGTGGTATAATACTGTATCTATTTCTGTCCTCTCATTCTAATTCTTATGCAGTCATTTGTTAGCTTCTTTGGTTTACAGTTAGCGATCTTTTTCCAGCCATTCCCGGTTCAAGCCATTCCAATGATCCCTTTTACTCTTTTATCTCTCATTCTAGGACTTTTCCTTGTTTCTCAGCTTCGTGTTTGCAACTATTTAAGTTTTTTCAGACATTGTGGCAATCATTATTAGACATTTACTGATCGCTAATCAAAGCAGAGGAACATCTGTTTTGATATGCCCGTTTTCCGAATGTCATTGTCTAAAGACACAAGTCTCAGCTAGCATTATTTCAAGAATTGGATACACTGGAAGTTCAAGTAGAGAAATAAACAATTAAATGCAAGAGATTAATTTAATTTTTATTAGCATGTCCTTCAAAATAATAAGATTTTCATTATATTTATTCTCGTATGTTACTCAGTTTTCCAATACGCACATTAAACAATAGATAATAACAGTCACTAAGTTGATGAAATAGTTTATATTCGGGCTGTTTCGCGGTGGTCGATTGCTTTGTTCTGCCAGTGGCCAAACGTTTCGGCTACCCATCGCAGGGCTAGGGTTTCAGTATAGAAAAGGTTATAAAATGTTCGACAATGTGGAGAGATTTGGACGTACCTCTAGCGGAGATAAAAGCAACATTGCTTCTTTTTTTCTCTACTTAAGAAGATCTTTGATGGCTGGCTGTAACATTTAGACAATGACAAAACAAAGCAATAGACCACGGCCAAACAGCCCGGATATAAATTCTTTTATCAAAGACTTCGACCCCGATACCCTGCGTAATAAAGCCACTAAGTTGTTACAATATTTAAACATAGTTTGTACTGTGAAACACTAATGCCGCACTCTAATTTCTGTAAAACAGCTTACAAAATGTATTAACTTAAAGGCAGTATTGCTATACTTATAAAGAAGAAAACATTCGAAAGAATGTTGCGTAGTCCGAAACACTAGACTTCCCTTATTTGAGCTTTCTAAACCATTTTGGAATCTTTATTACGAATCGTGACAACACTGAATGTTTCAGTTTTATTCTGACAACCTTTTCGTTTGAAGAAAAAGTTCTCAATCACTTGCAAACATTTTTCTTTGTATTATCAATTCATATCTATCCCCTTGAATGGTTTTATCTTCTTCACCATTATCTGTTTAAATTAAAACTAGTTTCTTTCCAACGGCAAGTCCGTTAGCTCCTTCTCCTTTGAAGAGTCTGGTTTTTATAATCCTACAATGATGAATCTGTAGAAACAGTTAGACCCGTTTGCAACCTTGTCATAATTAAATTATATATCCCATTTTTAAATCAAGAGATTATATCCGTTGTTACCATTTAAAGAAAATTCTGAAACATTCTCTTTATTTTGTAACGCTGGGTTATCTGTTACCATTACATTAACAGGTACCGGTACTATTGTACATACAGGTATGTATGTTGTACACTCAAAAAGCCGGGATGAAAATAAACTTACACCATTTTCTAAGGTGAACTAATGCCTTTTAACATGGAATGTACAATATGTGCTGCACTTTTAGTTATTAATTTACTCGCGTTGCAACTCTTCAGTACTTAGTCAACCACAATAGGGAGGTCGAAAAGTTAGTTTTACAAGTTAATGGCGCTGGCTTCCTGCAACTTGAAATTAATTCAACACTTCAAACTTTGTGTCGTATTTGTTGCATTCTAAACCATTGACACTGTTAGTATAGCACACGAATTTTTCTTGTGCATTCAAAAGTACAGTACATAACAAATACGTATAAACATTAAAAAGTGGAATTAAAGTTAGTGAAATATATTAGTCTAATATAAGGTTAGAGGAAGCTCTAAAAAATTGTATGGCAAATAATAGCTCGTTCTTAAGGGACTTTACAGCGATGGGACAGACAAAGAAAAAATATATTCAATTTGTGAAGTTAATACCAGGTAAAAATACGTAATATTTAATTATATATGGTGTTTATGACATTATATAGCGGCCACTAAGTAGAGAGCTGATTATTCCGATTAAGAAAGTACCTTGTTGGAAAATTAATTTCATATTTTCTTCTCTCCATCACCCTCCCTTTTTCTCCCACACACTCTCTCTCTCTCTCTCTCTCTCGCTTCCCCCACACACACAAAAGATTTTTCTTAAACTAATACAACACATATTCAATGCTAAATTGACTTTAATGCTCAAAGACATTTAACTATTCTAAAAATATACACAAAAAGTTACCGAGGGACTAGTGAGTGATCTGTGAAAATCACAAAATAATTTGCTATGTCGGTATTTTCATAAAACTCTTGAAGTCTCACTGAAAACGTTTTTTTGGTAATAAATTGTAAAAACATAAAATTACACACACACACACACACACACACACACCAGTGACAGCTTTAACTATATAAATATTGTAATCGACTTTTAATTTTGTATTTCGTATCTATATAATATATTATAGCGGTAATATAAATTGGCATTCTTCAACAGCAACTGAAAAAACCTTTTTATCGTCACAGTTTGCTTGTTGTACCGAGAATAAAGACTCTGAGTTGTCTCTTTCATTTAACGACCTTATAACATCTTACAAAACTTTGACTTGTAAAGACGGAGAAACTCTTATTCAAAGTTTCTAAAACCGTTAAAACTGCAAATAAATTTACTTTTAACACTTTTATTGGTTTACGTCCTTCGTTTTCAAGCATCTTTATAGCTATCCACGTGCTAACTAAGTAATTATTAATCTAATTTTGGAATTCCATTTTAATGATTCTCTTGACTTGCGACATTTAAGTTGTTACACAGTATGAAGATAGCCTGTCACTTGAGAAGGTAAGCATGTAAGAATGTACAAAAACGGGGAAGATAACTTCAAAGGTGAAATGTACTAATAAAAGTCCTATGTAATAATAGTAACACTGTACTAATTTAAAACAAAAAATCATCATCAACTTCTTAACGGTTTTAGGTTTTAGCGGTCTGTTTCTGTTTCACAGTCCACCTTTTCTTACGTCTACTAACTTTTTTTCTGCCTCTAGGTTTGTAGTCTTTCGCTGTCTTTGGTATTATACTTTCTTCCATTCTATCTATGTGTTGAATCCATTTTCTTCTGTATATTTAATCCTTTCATTAACTGCAAAAATATTTAGATTAATTCTTATCTCCTCATTTCTTATATAATCTTGTCTATTACACCTTTTAACTGATCTCAGAAATTTTATTTCTGCTGTTTGTATCTTCTGTTCATCTTTTTTCTTTATGACCCAAGTTTCGGAACCATAGAGCAGTGTAGATATTGCCATTGCTTTGTAAAATTTTATATGAGTTTTTTTTACATTTATTTCCTAACGTTCTCCAAATCGTTCCACACATTCTTGTAAACTTTGACACTTTATTTTCTATATCTCTATCTTGGTCATAAGTAATGTCACGTCCAAGATAGTTGAAATATCTTACTTGTTCTATGCATGTGTTGTCTATGCATATTTTGGTCCAAACCGGTTAATCTCCTATAAAACTCGTTACTTTTGTCTTTGATTCAGATATGTTACAGTTATATTCTTTTCCTATTTTATGAAAGATGTATGTAGCTTGCTGGAGATTGTCTTCTGAAGTGGCGAAAATAGCTTGGTCATCCGCGAAGACAATGGCTTTCAAGCTTTTACTTCGGTGGATTTTAATACCGTCAGGGGATTGTTGTTTGCATTTTTGTAAAAAATATCTAAATAAAGGTTAAAAAGTAGTGGTGACAGACAACAACCTCGTCTTACGTCTTGGTTAAAACAGAAAGTCAGTAACAATATACTTAGGAATCTGAAGAGCACTTTTAATTTGCCCCATATCACCGGGATCACACTTGTATGTCACGAATCAAGTATGATGCAATGTGATGTTGAATTTACAAAAGAGAAAGGAGCAATTACATTCGGAAAAATTACCAGTTTCGTATTTAGACAGTATTACACAAGTATCAACTACTCAATTTTCAAATGGTTAGTTTGTGCGACAAGTCGTGAAACGACGAAGACACAACTTATTCAACAATGGCAAGATTTCAAGGTTTCTGCGATAGATCCAATAATTGTGTTTTACAGTCTTACTCTACAAGTTTGCTTTACTTTAAACGTTACACGATTACCAAAAATATCATACGCCAAATAGTGAATGATGTTTTATATATACTAACGTTTCTCATATTTATTTGCTGAAGAAACGTTCCTATCCTGTCGTTTGTCGTTTTGTTGTCACTTTTGTAGCAGTATTTTGGAATACACTACTGTACGTGCTGTTGATATATTACCAAATCTACGCTATGTGTAAAATCTGTTGTTCGGTTTCAATAACATAAACAGTTCTATGTTTGTGAAAAAGCTCTGACGATAGAAATCTCTAGTCTGAAGGTAGAACTCTAAGCCGAAAGGTACAAGTATTTCGCTGTTAACATTTACCTTGAAATTGGCAGTAACACAAAAAGAAAGAGGTACATTTTATTTCATATATATTACTGTACTATTTTATACCAGTTACCAAGATGTAGTAAGCCCATTTTATTTTTGTCATTTTAGCGCAAAATAAAACACAGTTTAGGTTTAGTGCTTGAGCCTATGAGGGGTATTAACAGATACATTTAATTATCCGTTTTTACTGAAGAGAATTTATTTTATTTCACATTATGAATATAGTTAAAATGTAATTTGTTTAAATACAGAGCTCACGGAGATTCCTTTCCAATGAGTTCCTACAAGTGTCTACTTGTTTAAGATATAATACAGAATATATGCATATGTTCTACAAAATATGCATAACTCTAAAGATGAAAACAATTGTTTTTGAATTGTATATAATTGTGTATTGTACACACGTGTTTATTTCAAATAATGCATTGGTAAATTATAATTTGGAATGAAAAGTACTACACAATCATATGGTATAAATCTATATATCACGACTCTTTTAGACTTTTACGTTACCTTTCTTTTTCTTCTTATTCCTATCCTCTTCTACCGTAAGGTGTAGAGGTTGAGGAAAGGTCTTGGCACTATAGTCTCGGTATTGCCAGGGCCTTAACTTCATTCCACTGCACTCCCACCTCCTGCAGATGGCACCTCACGTTGTCCTCCCAAGTCACTCTTCTCCGGGCCCTGGGTCTTCTACCAACAACATTTGCCTCGTACAGTGACCTTTGGAAGGCTATTATAAACGTGTATACGTTATCCTTACTAGTAGGTAGGTTTTAATCATCGATTTTAATTTTTTCTCTATACGTCGTAATAACATACTACGTACAATATACAAGAATATATTACAAAAAAAAACTTTTTCAAAAAGACCTTAACAAAAGGTAATTGTAATAATGTGGTTAATATGTGTATAGATCTTATTTTATTAAAATGTTCAAACGCTTTCAACATGTTGTCGCAATATAAGAACCGTCTGTACATACTTAAATCGTGCATGCAGTTATAGTTTGTAAGATCTGTACTGAACAAAATTAGTTCCTACATTTTAAGGTGGTTTCAGAGGTCCCATATAAAATACAAGTTACATATAATTAAAATTGTAACCCATTTACCTCAAAAACTGGGCGTTATATACGCTGATATTTTTGTGGTTAACTATGCACATTAAATGTAGAATTATGATTACAATTATGTAGTTGGTCGTAAACATTTTCTATTTTTGAATGTTTAAATAGAAATTTAATTTTATTTATTTTCCTTATGGGTAATTATTTTTATAGGTCCATTATTTTACATCTTTCTATAATCATAGTAGAATTTTTTCGAGTATACGTGCATAAGAAATGATGAACATTTTTATCTGACAGCATTTATATTTCTTAAAATACGTGTCTTGATTTTCTTAAAACATTTTTGTAAATAACAATTATTAAGCTGATTTTGGTTACTAGCTGCATAGCAAGATATTACGCAAACACTTTTGTAAAAAATGCTGTAGGGTATAAAAGTTATTGCACAATTTTTTATGTGCCTACTACATCATACAGTTTTCAAGAGCTATAACATGCACCAAAAATGACCCCTAAATGTTATTCAAAATACCTACTGTATTGTTGGAATTGCTAACCAGTATATGTAAACTGACGTCCAGGACATGCGTGTATACACTTTACTATTTCACTCTGGGTAGGAAATAAACGCGAAGAGGATAAATAAAAACTACAGTAATATTTTTGTTCCATAATAAAAGCATAACACTTACGACCAGTAGCCTACAGCCACGTAGGGGTTATGAAGCGCCTATGAAAAAAATAATCGGATTAAATAACCAAATACATCTGCAAAACATATAGTGAAAGAGTAAATTCATTCATTTTTCACGTCATTGGTGATGCTCTAAAAGAGATCACTGTACACTTTTGTAACCCATGATTTACCAGTCATAACACAGTAATCCTAGGCTATCTAAACCAAGTTATGAAATTGTTTTATTATAGAACAAAATAATAATGTTTAGATCCTACTTAACTCAATGAGTTTAAATTTTATAGTATTTAATGTATTATAAATTCCTAAAATTATGCACATTTCAACACAAAAAAGTCACACGACATTATGCTGAAATATACAGGCAACTCAAAAAAGAGGCCTTGTTCAAAAACAAAAAAATAGGAAAGGGAGATGATTAGGAAACAGTTAGAAGAGCTAGTCAAGTTGTGTGAAAAAAGTGGGACCAGAAAATTCCAGGCAGCGGTTAGCAGAATGACAAAGACATTTCAACCGAATAATAAGGAATGTATTGGTAAAACGGGAAGATTGTGGGATACGACAGAAAATTATTTCAGAGGTATATGGAACATTTTAGGGAACTGTGGAATCAAAATATGAATGAAGATGAAGAGGAAGAAATGGGAGCTCAAACAACAGGTGATTTAGATTATGCGGTAGATTACTCCACAGTAAACAAAATAGAAGTGGTAGTTAGGAAGCTTAAGAACGACTAAGCTCCAGGACTGGACAATCTGCTCGCAGAATTACTGAAGCGTGGGGGCGAAATTGTTAAAGCCTATTTATATGATCTACTTCGTATGGTCTGGATAAAAGCAATAGTGCCTAAAGAGTAGAGCACTGGAGTAATATGCCCAATTCACAAGAAGGGAAATAAACTGGATCGTAACAATTATAGAAGCATAACGTTATTTAGCACTGCACAAAAAGTACTCACCTTTATAATTAAGCAAACGCTAAAAGAATGAGCAGAAAGATGTCTAGAGGAATAACAATGTGGTTTCCGACAGAAAAGAAGTACTTATGATCAGTTGTTTGTTATGAGGCAGATTATAGGAAAGTGCTTTGAGCGTGATATAGATCTTCGTGTTCTGTTTCTGGACTTTAGACGGACATTTGTTAGTGTGGGAAGGGTTAAACTTTATGAAATCGTACAAGATATGGCAATTCCTTTGAAACTTATAAATTTAATGAAGATGGCCATGAGATTTACAAAAGCCGAAATTAAGTGTGAGAAAACGCTTAGTAAGTCATTTGCATTTAATAAGTGCGTTAAACAAGGTGATAGTTAACGGCTAGCCTCTTTACTATTGCGCTACATTATGCCACTAAAGACATGGATCAGCGATGAACAATACTAAATAAGACAAGGCAAACATGTGCTTACGTTGACGATGTTGTAATATTAGCTAGATCAAGACAACGACTAGTTGAGGTATACAAGGAACTGAATCAAAAATCCGCTGGAATCAGACTGTAAGCAAATACAGTATTAGTAAAATTAATACATGCTGATTTGTATCTGAATGGAAAAAAAGTTTATATAATTTATGCATAGAAGATAATTCATTTGATGCAGTTCATAAGTTCAGATACCTGGAGGTAACATGATAGGTAATGGATGGTCCATAAACATGACAATTCAGGGTATGGCAAGCAAGCAAGGCAAGACAGTCGATTTAAAGTGTAGCGTAAATTACTAATAAAACAAAAATCCTAAATTCTACATTTACGAAAAGCAAATAAAACCCAGAATGTCTAAAGCATTCTTATTATCCATTTAAATCTCTAGTACTTGAAAGATCAGCATATTTATGAATACAACTTTCATTATTTAAAGTGTACACTCCCATTCTCTTAATAAAACTAATACATAAGATATTAAAACTTCTAGTAAAAAAAGTCAATAAAAGACAACGAAATTGCCTGCGTGAGGTAATGTAACTCACTGTAACGGACATAAAATGCTCATTACAAAAGAGACACAGTACTGAGCGTGAAAAACTGTAACTCATCTTTGTTTTCTTACTGTTATTTGTTTGGTTTTTATGGTCTCGTATTGTCATTATTCTTTGGCTTTGCCTTTTTATGTATTACTTTTTTATATTTATATATATCTCCAGTTTAATAACTTTCTACTCAAGTAACTATAATCATATTGTTATTGTTCCACAGTGAAAAAGGATCATTTGCTTGTCAGATGTTACTATAAATGCCATTTAATAGTAATTTGATATTAGTTGCAAATATCAAATATTTATTTTATTTGAAAGAGCTTAAGTGAGGATTTGATTTCGCAGATAAAAATAAAATTGAAATAGAACCCGTACGTATTTCAAAAAGAAAAAGAAGAATCTCTATGTTATTCTGAAGTTAATATAAAATTTTATAAATTTCATCAGCCAGATTTTAGTTAAATATAGGTCTACACATAAAGATAGTCGTGTTAAAAACTGTTGCTAGAAGCATCTCAATTTATATAAATAAAATAGAACTGATAAATCGACTCCTCATTTTACGGATGAAAGACAGTTAATTTAAAGTGTAGCGTAAGGCATTAAGAAAACGAAAATCCTAAATTTCAGATTTACCTCAGACAAATCTAACAACACATGTCTAAGGTATTACCCATTTAAATCTGTATTAACTGAAATATCAGCAGAATTATAAGCAAACGTTTTATTATTTACACTGTACACTTGTCTTCTTGTAATAAATAAGTACATAAAATTAAATGTTTTAGTAAACAAAGTCAATAGAATTTATTGTTGTGTTGGAGTGTTATTAGTGGTCTCAAATATTTCTACTAATAATTTTGTACAAAGCATTATGTTGTATTTAGTATTGACGAGCGCTTTCGGCAGTCAAGCCATCTTCAGGTCATTTGCCAACCTAATAGCTATCATCTTCAGGTCCTTATTAGTAAACAAAGTCAATAGAAGCACGGAATTGGCTGCGTGTGGTGATGTAACTCTCTGAAACGGACATGAAAGCCCTGACTGCGTCACACAAAAGGGATTTTCGATTAACGAGTTTACAAATCAAACAAACGATTTTACCTGTGCTTTATTGGCTCACGCCGATTGAGTGTGGATTTGTGTTACAGCGCGCTACCTTTTGAACGTACACGGGAATCACATGTTAGGAATTCAACGTAGATGTCATTATATGTGTTGCTCAAAATGACCAGTCACTGACTACGTGTCTTTACATACAAACAAACGTATGGCGTGATATATCAAAGGCATAAACGTAAGAAAAAATGGCACACACACACGTGTTCTCCGTGAATGGTAAAGTAATCCAATCCCAAATACATGAAGGTTATAGAGAACACTGGTATGACATTAGTATATAATGCACTTTCTTATATGCTATTTAATTTAAAATACAGTTTTGTAAAAATGCTTATGTAAGGCATAATTGTTTATTTTGTTTTACATATTTATGTTATAAATTTAATAAAAATATAATTACATAACTTTAAATGTTAAAATAAGTGAAAGCATTTACAAAACAAAAAGCGTATATTTACGAATAATATTGAAATTTGTAAAGTGTTTTTTCACATTTTAGTAACCACAAATTTTTAACGATTCAATTCATAAAAAGTAGGATGTCTTTTATCTGTATTAATTAGTGTATTAGGGCCATCTTTATTTTTTGTAGTATTTACCGATAAGCTGAGTTTGTACGTTTTGAAGTGGTAGTAAAGAAGAATAAACTTCTCAAAGTCCTACTTTCTAAGTCTATTAACAGTGATTATACTTACCTTTTCTAACGTTGTAATTTTGTTGTAAAGTCAGAGCATAATAATGTCAATTTCATGAATAAAATACATCTAATTTTATTTGTATGGTGAGGCATAATAGCCGACAACTAAGAGAGGCGATTAATAATAATTTAAGGAGCAGTTGCAGTAAATATTTGTTGCTTATTCAGTCTTTCCATTTTTTGTCAAGAGAAAACGTTTTTTTTCTACGACTGCAGAGTCTTCTCAGTTTATTAAATGTACTTTTTATTATTAAATTCCAGCAAACTAAAATTAAATGTAAACACACACTACAATTTTCGTACTGAATTTAAATTAAAAAGAAAGTTAAATGATTTCTGTATCTAATATATGCTAAACTCCGAATTACTTACGGGGGTCAATTACTTTTACTTTGCCATCAACAATTTTTAATATTGTAGACTAACTTTTGTAAATGTAACAATAAGTTTAAATGCTTTTCACACTTAGTATAATTTTTACCATGTGTTTTTGTAGTTTTCTAACAATTTCTTATTGCTTCAACGAAATCTACTTTCTATAGCCTACGTCTACTCATACAAATTTGCTTATTTAAATTAAATTTCTTAAAACTTACAAGCATATTTGTGTGTGTTTTCTCGGTAAGGTATTGAAAGACTGCCTTCATTGATATAATTATTGTCTTCAATAAATTAATCAGAATGTTTAAACGTTTAATGGGTCAATTTAGAGATATGCAATGAAGATTCAGTAACATAATCAAACAAATTTTGATAAAACTAAATATTTTCATAATTTTCCAATGAAAAATTCTGTTGCCTAAAAGATTGAACTTAGTTTAGTATAAATTACTTAATTGTTAGTTAGTGTCCATGTAACTAATGATAAGAAAAGGGAAAACGCCACACAGAAGAATGTTGAAAATTATAGTCTTGTGCTGAGCCACTTTTTCTGGTATAAAATTGTAAATATTTATACTTGTTGAAGCCAGTCTGTGTTAATAAAAGTTGAGGGAACTCTAGTTAATTGAAAGATTAAGAATCAATGTACTAAATTCTTAACAACTATTATATGTACAGATAAGTAAAAATTGTTTTCGCTTGTTAAAATGATAATTCTGACATTGTTGTGTATTGTGCTAACAGAGTTTTGACTAATTCTAAATTTTCAACCTCAGGTCTAATAGAGAAAACTAAAATGTTGTTACACGAATACACAATTTTAAATTTCAGTTTACACAAAACTAGCTAATTTGTAAATGAACATGATAGCAAATTTCAAAACCTTTGGGTTATTAATATTGTTACGCTAATTAGGTAGACAACATGTGAAGCTTACTTGACTCATGACACGCACTTGGTAAGCAGCATACTGCTGCCGGAACACTCTCCGACATTATCTATCTTGCTGCGTTTTGCTAGACACGCCCCGATTTTTCCACGAGCATCTTCAAAATCATGGAACTCCCTTAAAACGCGTTTACGCAGTTGCTGCCAGCTGTGACTAGATCAACCCACATCACAGTTAGGTACTGGCATATTGTCAACCGTAGCGACTACATGTGTTAGTAGACGAGCTGTTACGAGTTGAGATTCGGTTCCAGTTATCTAACAGCGGACTAGTTTAAGTGTTAATAGTCAATTATTTTGTGCCTAGATTTATAAATAGTAACTTCTATTAATTGTTGGAATATTGTAGTCACACTTGGAATATTGCTTCATACGCATGTTTTTGGTTATAAAAACAGTTACTAATATTGTAACTCACGATTTACCTGGCATTCAATTGTCTATTCAAATATTTCAAGTCCACGATCCGTGTGATCGTCGTAACGGTGGTAAACCAAAGTGTAACATTGGACCTTCAATACTTTAAACCAAAAACGGTCTATTGTACAAACGTTTAGTATGCAAAATAAGAGGTTTCCTAAAATTGGTATTCATCGTATGCCCTCGATAGAGGATGCAAGATCGTACAATGTCAGAAATAAAACTATTGTCTGGTGGGATGAATAAACGAGTGGCTTGATTACCTGTCACAGTAGAAGGGATGTCTACAAATTATTTAAAGTAGGGGACTCAATTTTAATTTGTGTATGAAAAGTAAAGGACTCTCTAGCAATCGCGAATGGATTAATTCAAAATGACTGATCAATAAGAATAATACGTTAACAAAATTAGAGTAATTTACAGCAACAAGTTGAGTTGATGACAAACACAGGTGTTACAAATGGCAGGAGAACATAACACTTCCTTTCACATACACTACATCATGTACAAGGCCATCGTCAAGTCATCAAGTCAGTCTCTAGGCAGACCAATCATCAAATAACCGTAATAAACGATTGCGAGAATATAATCAATGAAGAAGAAGTAAAGAGAAGATACATCGACACCACAGTACACGGGAAGAAAATAAAAGATTAAGACATAATGTTCGGTACTACAATACAAGTGACAAAAGGGTGGATGAGCAGGATGTTACATATTTGGGAAAACCTGGTGTCTACAATGTAAATGCCGGTACAGAGTTAATGAAAAACACACTAGAAAAGCTAGCAGCAGTCGGTAAAATTGAGCACGTGCCAATAACATGAGGAAAGAAACACCTAGACAACACATAAATTCTATACTTCAGAATAAAAGGAACTTGACATTAAACTTAAATAATGTATTTAAAGTCAAATTATATATTTTAGCTATAAGCAAATTGAATGTTTTTTTGTATTTACATGTATAACAAAGCAACGAATTATGAGACAAGATGGTAGTGGTAGCCTGGATTTTCCGTCAGCAACCACGCACTCAAGGGTGAAAACTAATAACGTGTCGAGTACGGCAAGAAGAGTTTTAAATTAAATTTACCCTTTTCCAGTGAAATTCTACCTAAGGACAGAGACTGTCACTTGAAGTGTTGGTGCGCTGTGCTTTGGGGTCAGTAGAGGGGGGGGGGGAGCGAGTGCGTCTGTTATCGTATTCTACTACAGTTACGCCTTGTTACGCGTTTCAAACAGCAGATGCACATTCAGTTTTACAAATTAAGCGACATATAACAGTTGACACCACATTGTTCTAATGATACGTACTTATGCATGACTTTCGAAATTCACAAACTTTAATATTTTTCTATTTACAAAATTTTTGAACTAAATAATTATTATAAATTATAATTAACTGTAGAAAGAAATGAGGAATAACTAACTACAGAAGTAGCGTTAGGAAGAGGGAGAGTGAAAGACGTGTTACAGGTGTTCATTAGCTTAATGTGGCTAACCATGTGTAACTAATTCCTTGTTCTTAAACGTGTTTGCACTTAACGAATTTTTACACCTGAGCACGAAAGGTACATAGTTCATTCATAATTTACGACTACACACGTATACACTGTTACATTCGTAAACTTATTCCTCCATAACGTACATTTTTACAAAGTAGTGAACATATATATATATATATATATATATATATATATATATATATCTTACTACAAAATTATTATTCCATTAGTTCATGGTAAACACATTCCAATATAAGAAACATTTATATTCACTTAATTAAAAGAAATTAAACATATTGCTACGAGAAGCCTACCGAACAACCGAGAACATTCTCCACTCTTCTCCCCGTCTAGTGTGGCAGCTGTTGCCAGTCAAGGCCGCGTTCAAGTTTGTTCTAGACTCGTCAAGAGGCCATTTGAGATACGCATTAGCGTCAGCACTAAGTAGCGAACAAATTATTGATGAAACGTTAATTCTAGAACTCTGCGCGACCTATAAAACAGAGCGTCTCGCGTTGTCAGCTCAGTTACGTGAGCGATTTTTGCTAGCGCGGATCGAGTGTTTATCAAAGTGAAGAATTACTGTGTTAATAATTCTGTGGAAGTAATTGACATTGTTATTGCGTGTAGACAAATCTAACTGATATTATTGTACGAGTTGATTATAAACTGTTATTTGTGATAATCGGTGATCAGTGACTAAATTGGTGTCTTGTATTTTGTTTTCCATTGTATCATACGACGATCAAATAGACCGTCGTAGCAATATTTTAAAAATGTCATTCTATAATTTGCTTTTTCGTAGACTAGTGTTGATAATTCTATATCAGTGGCCGTAATTTCTTCAAATATTTTATATACTTTCTCTTTTACATTTGAAAATGTATCTTTTACATGTGATCGACGATACAAGCTAAAGTGTAGACTATTATTAGTTAAGCGTATAGTTCCAGCTTGTCATTTTTATTAGTCACATCAATAATCTTATATGGTGTTTGAACCCCATTTTCGCTAACACCATTTCCTAACTACATCGATCTCTTCGTCCTTATCACGAAATCTAAATATCGATTATTCTTCAAAAACACACATACACACGCGTGCATTTGTTTATTTAGTTACGCATTATGTAAACTAATGTTGCTCAAAATTCATAAATTCTAAAAAAGTTTCTTGTTAGTGTTATTCAAAAAATCTTTAAAAATGTTATTAATAAACACATTTACAGACGGTTTTGTCACCTTTAGTCTCCCCATAAACACGGCTTTAGGAGCAAGCACTCAGCACATAGCAACCAGGTAGATTTCCTGTCTACTGCAGCCAGCTGAGAGTAACGGCCAGACAGATGTCAAAGACTCAGACTTTACGAAGACTCTTTTAAACTGCTGCAACACACATTTCAGCGAAAGATATCAAAGTTTGGCGTCTGTTCCCAAGTTATCCGGTGGATTACTTTCCAGCTTCATCAGCAGTGCTTCCAAATGAGATTTGGTTGGATAGTCCTCGTGAGTTTTGTAAAAGTACCTAGGGTTTTGCGAGGGTCTAAATTAGATTTTGTTTGGTCTTGATAAATATGCGCCATAATTTTAACTATATATTTCAGCAACAGTAAGTGACGTCGAAGATGTATCAACGTCAGTCCCGCTTCACAAAATAACCTTTGTTCTGTGCGAAATGCTCCTTCGGTATAGCGCACAACTGCATTGTAAACAGAATCTGGATTTCACTGACAAGACCTGCCTGTTACACTGACTAGTAGGGTGGGTCGAAGAAAATAATTATTTTTTTTCAAGCGCTATAGTGCTTAAAAGTGTCCTGTGGTAAGTAGAAACAAAATGACATAAAGAAAAAAATATCGGTTGATATCTTCCGTTCGCGCATCACCGCTAAAGTTTGTAAAAATTGACAAAATCAGATATTTAAAATTTTTTTTTTACAACTACCATAATTATTTTAAAATGTGGTAGCAAGTTTTGTTTAGTTGAGGGTCCCAATAGTATATTTCAGCAAAGAAATAGTTGATATTTTAGTATTAACCGTTCGCGCAATCTATTGAAAAACGGACAAAATATGGGGTTTTTCAACTTTTGATGTGCAGCTCTTCGCCCGTTTTGTAGTGACAAAACGACCCAGAACTAAGGTCTTCCCACATGTAATTCAATTTGACGAATTACGCCATTTTTCCATCCAGTGTTGTTTGCAGTGCCGTCACATCCGATCACTTCTAGTTTGTCAAGAGGTAATCCAATCTGTGAAATATAAGATATTATACTGATAGCTATGTCAGAAGCTGAACTGGTACTGGGAGAAACATGACCTATGTAATTTGATCCCGGTTCACTAATTAATGAATAATGTTCTTCTTTTTTGCTCCTTTTCTACAAATAATGTATCATCCTTTCTGCCATCAAAATAAAGGCCATAGATTTCTGTTGTCTCTTTACTTTGCAAACCTGTTCTAACTAAGCTTGTGTCTCCCTTCGAATTTTACATTTGTCCACTACGTGTGAAGTATCTGATTCCGTAATTAAACCTATGTCTTGTAGTACACTCGAAGCGATGGCAGCAGTTGCGCGATCAGACACACAATAGCGATCACTATTTAAAGCTGTGGCTTTTAATTTGATTCGCATTTGCCACTGTGGTTTCGCAGATGATGTACTAGGTTCTGGTTCAAATTCAGAATCAGAATCGTCATCCTCAGAAATATTAGGTGGACGATTTGAATGCTTCAAATCTGAATCTTCCATGTTGAAGGCGACTTCCTGTTGTTCGTTTGACGCTGAGGACTCGATTTGTGGAATATATCGCATTTTTCGCTTTAGTTTTTCCTTATTTCTTTGAGTTTCCTTTAGGTCCAGTGGGCCAATTTTCCCTAATCCATATTTCCTTTGCATAAACATAAATCGTAACTCTATTACAAGAATTTTCTTTTCTTTTTCACAAATACAGTCAATTGATAATGGACATTTACATGCGTCTGGAGTTTTTTTGCATGTACATTCTATATTGATAATACATTTACATGCGGCAATGTCAAACAGGGAGGATGCGTTTATCTTAAACTGCACAATTTTTCTTTGTATGTTGTTTTATCTTTGTCACGGCAGTATGACTTTCTGAGCTTATAATATGAATCATGGTAAGCATTAATCAGCTGAGCTACTCTGTACTCATTCACAGTTGGGATGGATGATTTGTCGTACAAACAATTAACTTTATTTGCTACTATAGCGGCAACTTTTGAGAAACTTACCCTCTTATTATTAGTTTCACATGATAAGTTACATCTCTCTTGAAAGCAGCAGCGGAGAACATCTTCATGCGCTGGTAGCCTATTTCCTAATAAATCTCTTGGATTACCAAATATAGGACATTCAAAATATTTTCTAGTTATTATGCTAACTTTTGAAGTATTCGTTATATTAGCAATCACTCATCATCATCACAAAAACACAACCGCACTTAAGTTCGAAAATACACTACAGTATGATAACGTCATTAAAACAACGGTCTAATACCAGTGGCAGATTGAACTCACGGGCACAAATCACACACACAGGTTGTAACAAGTAATATTCAGTCGAAAGAGGTACAGGAGTGCGGCGCGGCGGCCGGACGTGAACTGCGGCAAGCGGTAAAATAGCCTCAACCAGGCGATTTTCGAGCGTACTGTGCGAACGGTTAATACTAAAATATCAACTATTTCTTTGCTGAAATATACTATTGGGACCCTCAACTAAGCAAAACGCGCTATAGCATTTTTAAAATAATTATGGTAATTGTAAAAAAAAATTTTGAAAAATATCTGATTTTGTCAATTTTTACAAACTTTAGCGGTGAAGCGCGAACGGAAGATATCAACCGATATTTTTTTTTCTTTATGTCATTTTCTTTCTACATACCACAGGACACTTTTACGCACTGTAGCGTTTGAAAAAAAAATAATTATTTTTTTTCGACCCACACTACTGACTAGGCCTATGCATAGTTCATTTCAGATAGCACTAGTATAGTTGAACTATATTTTTCTCTCTTCTCCGCAGATCATATGGGTGATGCGCCCAATGGCATTTAGCAAGATTTTGCACATCGCAATCTAGTCGTCCACATGTTCATTTTACGTTAAGTGTCTGTGAAAAATTAAATCCAAGAATTTAATACAGTAAACCCGAACACCGTCGAGTCCAGGTGGATACTTCGATTTCGACAAAAATTGGACAACGCCGTCTTTTATGACGAGAACAAAAAGACTAAGGTGTAAGCATTTTCAACCAACGTGTGTACAGCGCCTTCCATATTCCTTTTATCATTACATCTGGCTTAGCCAAATTGAACAGCGCAAGATCGTCAACGTACAAGCACTTATCATCTGATGTACTTACAGCCTCAGAGGCATCTTGCAGGACACCCACAGTTATTTTCTGGACTTATGCTGGATACCACTGCACTTGTTTGCGTTGTTTAATATTTTTCTGTCAATTGTAGTTAATGACGTGCGTAGCTGACGGTATTGTCACTTTTACTATAAGTGTTGATGTCACTATTACAGTATACTTAAGAGCCTGTGCATAACTAACTCTCCTCTGGTTCACTGAGCAAAGAGTTTTCTTAGCTACGAAGTAAATAATGATTCTGTTTAATGTTTTCATTCCTTGAATAGACCTCTTTCTTGTACACAGGACGGTTACATGACATGGAATAGTGTGGACTACCGAAGAATGAACTTCATTGTTACGGCACAAGCTTCAATATCCGCAAAATTATGTCCAAATGTCCAAAACAAAAAAAGGTAGGAAACACTATTGTTACGACTACCTCACTGGTAGTCGTATGGTGTAGTGGAAAACAAAATATAGACACAATGAAATTTCCAGTTTAATTATCACAACTAATAATTTGTAATCAACAAGTTATTCAACAAGATTATACTAGTGCAATAGTAACTGGGAAAGGTCCAACAATGTCTATGGCAATTCTCTTGAATGGCAGTCCAATGTTATACTGTCCCATTTTTACCCTGTTTGTGGTTTTTAGGCCCTTGCTTGCAGTACATATTGCACATAGCCGACACCATTCTTCTACGTCGTGGCGAAGATGAAGCCAATAGAATCGCTTCCGTATTTTTTCAACGGTTTTGTTAACGCCAAGATGACCTCCAAACGTTCTATCATGCATCTCCTTCATATCATACTGCACTTTACTTTGGGGACTATCAGCTGCTTGACCAGGTCTCATCCATGTACATTTTCCCAAGCCCTTTTTAGAATCCGTTCTCTATGGTAAGAGATTGCAATTGTACCCAGTAGCCCTTCAGCGCTTCCGAACCATGGCAGATATCTTCCCAATTCGGGCGAAGACCTTCCTCTTTTGCTGTCAAGATCGGTCCAATGTTTTCATCCGTCATCTGTTATTGTCGAAAATTATGTGTCGTGCAGCCGTCTGCCAAGAAATCTACAGTAATGGTTTGAACATATGCGTTCTGCTCTTCCTTTCTGCGGCAATGTCGGCAATCTTCCGAGCACGGTCTCCGGGATAAGCCATCTGCATTACCATGCAGGCGCCCCCGCTAATGTTTTACCTTGAAGTTGTACCCATTGCAGACGTTCGAGCTATCTTGCCAACTGCCTTTCCGGATTTTTAAATCTGAAGGAACATGCAAGCGCGGCGTGGTCGTTGCGTAGTGAAAACGTCCACCCATAGAGGTATTTATGGAAGTGCTCCAAAGCTCGCACGATTGCCAACATCTCCCTCCTTGTAATGCAATAATTCCTCTGTGGTCTAGAAAGCGTCTTGCTGTAATAGCTATTACTTGTTCTTCACCGTTTTGCACTTGAGACAAAACTACTCCTAAACCAGTATTGCTTGCGTCTTTGTCTATGATGTACTTCCCTTCGGAAGCTGAGAAAGGGAGAATTAGCTGCAAACATAATGCAGTTTTCAAAGTCTTAAATGCTCAATCACACTCTCTCGACCACTGCAAGTTTATTTTCTATTAGCTCATACAATGGTTCAGCAACAGTGGCGGAGTCTTTCACAAAACGTCGCTTCTGGGCCTTCAGGATAGGCCAATCTAATTAGTCTATCGATACTTTATTCAAACTCTTGAAGACTCTCCCCGAAATGCTGTCGCCTTGCTCGCAACTGAGTACATTATACACCTCGCACATGTTTATCACCGTACCGTAATTTTAGAGCTTTTATTAATTCGGCATAGGTGTTCTGGCTGTCAGGTGGCACTTTCTGTAGTAGTTCTGCGACAAGTTCTTTTAAAACAAGAACGAGTGTCTTTCTCCGTCCAATTATTTGCGAAAGCAGCGGCTTCAAATTGCTTAAGGTACGTCGCCCAGTGTGTGCTTCCATCAAAGGTTGGGGCCTTGAAATGTAGTCAGTTCCAGCTGCAGCCAAAGTGACTTTCTCTGTTGTCTTATTTTGCATGTCTTTTTCTATCTTTATACGTACATGGCTTATATTCATTAACGGCGCTACTTTGCTCTGAATCTACTCTTTTATATTTGCAATTGATTTTTGAAAAGTTATTACTGAATCTTTTGCAATTCCTACGGTCTTCTCTACATCAGATATTCTAGCATTTTGGTTATTAAGCTCACCTCGTAATTCAGCCAAGTCACCACGTAGAGAACCCAATTCTGTGTAGTGTGTTCTTGCATCTGTTTTTTACCTAGTCTTGTACAAAGTGTCCACTGTTTCCTCTGTTAACGGTTCAGTCGCACTTCCGACCCACTTTTAAGACGGTATCCTTGATCGTCGTATGGCACAGTGGAAACAAAATACAGACACCAATGAAATTACTAATTACCAGCTTTAATTATCACATTTATTAATGTTTAATCAACACGTTATTCAACAAGATTATACTCGTGCAATAATTTATTTATTTTTGTCCACTC
The DNA here is from genome assembly GCA_034769895.1 of Magicicada septendecula. Lineage (NCBI taxonomy): Eukaryota > Metazoa > Arthropoda > Insecta > Hemiptera > Cicadidae > Magicicada > Magicicada septendecula. The sequence goes on along the minus strand of CM068374.1, from coordinate 119,363,517 downwards.
GCAATAATAATGTCAAGTAATAGAGTCCCACACAACCATCACTTTTCAGTAACCACTTGAACGCACTGAGTAATCTCTCGACCTATACTGAAAACTAAGCGGCGGGTATGGGCTATTTAGAGTCTGCAGTGTTTCACAATGTGTGTCCTTAACAAACACTTGAAAATTCTAGAGGATTGTTTAGTGCGATCTTGGCAGAAACACACACCGGAAGGACTAGCCGAGAAGCTTGTAGAACGACACCATCGTACGCATGAGAACGTTCCGCATTTCGTAACACTGCTTCGCATGTTAAGTGTCACGTATGCACAAACATTACAGCTGGCCTCTGCTAGGATAGCCGAGAAACATGTAGAAATTCCTTTAATGACGTAGCACTATAAAGGCTGAGTTTAAAAAGTCTCAAGCTAAGAGATGGATTCCTACTTGGATTTTTTAGGTACCTTTGTTCGTTAATGGTCAAGCCGTAGCAGTCAAAAGGAAGTTCCTGTCCTTTCCTTCGTATTCCCTGTCAGCCGCCAAAACGCTATGAATCGTTGTGGCCTTATTTTCGTTGGAATCTTCTCTTTAGTGCAGTTTAGTAAGTCACGGAACATTCCTCCCCCCATTTGTCATGTCTAGAGTGGAATCGGGACTCACGTAAACTTCTTTCTCCGATTTTCTTTAACATAAATAACCGTGCCATTCAGACTACCAATCCTTTTTGTAATGACGACCAGAGGCGACCCTGCACAAGTAATTGCGGATTTCTCTATTAAAAACAGACTCACTTTCGTGAAGCCCGTTTTTTACGATTCAGTATAAAATATTTTCTACCGTAGGCGTCATGGCTGATGACACGGAAACGTTTTCTTCATCTATAGTAGTGCAACGACTCCTTCTCTTCACCCTACGATAAAACACTTTCTCAAGACGTTGGTTTTTATAGTATCCGTTAACTCTAGAAATATTTTGGGAAAGTAGCATAAGACTTTACGAGAAAATGCTACGCCAGAAAATGAACAGACAACCGCAGGGGAACTCTCGACTACAGCAATAATTGTGTCTTATTAAGACACAATTATTAGGACTAAATAAAATATGGTGCGTTCTGCTGCCCTGAACACATCACTCAGAACTTAGAACCATGTTCTACTCACTCGCAAGATTACCTGCACTGACGATTTTTGGGCGTTTTTAGGCTGTGCACACAACCTCATAAAAACTACTTTACCATTGCTCTTTTTATCTACATAAACTGTATTATTCATAGCCAGCTAATAATAATAACAGTAGTAGTAATAATACAATTATTATTACATGGTGGATCCCTGCCATGTAATAAAAGGTTTTGTGTGAGACCCACACACCATAGAAGAACATACATTTCCGCTGTGAGTATTAGTTTTCCACAGATTTCCTCCTTAAAAAAATATTATTGCCTAAATGTTACTTACAAGTTTTTGCAATGTTTTTGCAAAATGCATTGACGGTTTCACACAAAAAAATAAAATTTTGACTATTCCATACCGACTTATAGAAACAAGTGTCACATGATGCATCACAAAACAAGCAAAACATATGTGCATTCACTTCATAGTCCTATGACGTTACAACTCTACATTATAACAGATACAAAAATAAGTTAAATGAGTAAAATACAGATATACAGATGCCCCTCTCAATGCCCTCATAATCTAGTCTTATTTTGTACCGACAATATATTAAAAAAACAAAGCAATGTAGTACTCTCGTGAATCTGAGTAACCCCTATTTTAGTTCACCGCTGTTATTCAACAAGAGACGCTCAACACAATAAAAGTTGATGTCGGAAAACTCCGACAACTGTTTCTTCTAAATTATTTGAAAGCAGGAAGTTTTGCTTTTGTTAAAGGTCTTTGAGGTTTGTGAACACAACATAATATGTTTCTTAATTATGTTCTATATTTTTAATAACTGGTTATTTTGTTTAAGTGTCGGTGACGATTTAACGGATACTTTTAAAGAAAACATAAGGGACTTTTGAAGGACACAGCACAATATCTAAAGACGAGCACATATATCAGTAAAGATCTGGCCAGTACAAAAGTGATATTTTTAAACCTTGTACCATATGTAAATAATACACCACACATCTAATCTAGACTTGTCATTTTTAATGTCGAGAAATAATTCCGTTAGCTGTTTATAGTCAATTCATCAACAGAACATCATTCCGTTAGAACATCATATTGTAAAAAGACAGTATCTTCATTTATTTTCTATATGAAATGTAACAAAGAGAAACAGAGTAATGAAGCCACTGTACTTATTTACAAAATTCAATTTGTCCAATTTACGTGCTTTTCAATTTGAAAGTCATTTTAGAGTTTACTAGTAAAAATAACGTATGGTTCAGCACAATGTTTTTTATTAATAATTTTAACAAAATTAAATTCTATTATATATGATTTTATGTTATTTTGTACGTAAATAAATAAACAATGTAATCCTATTGCTCCGCGTGAATTGTATCATGGGCGATTATTATCGATTTTTATAAGTTCTGTTAATAATAATAAAATTGCTATTTTCCGTGTAATCTAAGACTACGTGCTACCTAAGGCAGGCTACCATAATCCGTTATAAATTTTAAATATGATTGTTGAAGTGTGATAGAGAGGTATCATTTTATTAACCAATAAATTTCTTTGTTAAATTTTAATTCCTCTACTTACTTTTCCGTGCGATTGCCGTAAAATATTTTAAACATGCTTCTATTGGTATAATTTATATAAGTAAGATATATTTATTATATCAATCATAAATAATTCAGTACGTTTAATTTCACAATGTTTAGCTAATACAGAATTTGCTTAGTAGCTATATTCAACTTCCCTTTAGTCTCTTAATTAATACTGTTATAACCTCGACTGATGCTACATTATTTTCAACTTTAGGAAAGAAAACTTGTATGGAAAAAACAGTATAACTTGTGGTGACATGTATTCCTGAGAACATATGGCCTTGGTCACCTTGTTGTGTTGACACCAATGAGGCTTTATGTTTAACCATAAACAATATTTCCATTTTTTCCATTTTTGACAAACTGTTCTGTTTTCACTGTATATTAAATGAAAAGGCACAGTGCCGTATCCGTTGTTTATGTAAACGTAGTGATGCAAGTTTTAGCAGTAAAAGTGACAAACGCAGTTTCATGGCTTTGTAGACTGTTTACAATAATTGCGAGGAAAATTCGCCGGAAGTTTTTAAACATTATGTTAATGTTTAATACAGTATGAATGTATCTGGAAATCTCTATAGATTCGTCGGAATGTGTTACATTTAGAAAGAAAATTGATTCTTTCCATTCAAACTTGAATGTAGTAGTACTAGTAGTAAAGTTTATTAATATTTTTGGAGAATTCAAGTGACAAATTTAATAACTGGTTCTCTGTTTCTGGTGGTAATCTTCATATATTGGTATGCTTGCCGTAAGAATACCGTACTTGTCTATAAACGTCTTAAGGAAGTAGCCTCTTATATTGATCTATTTGTTTAGGAGGTCATTATAGGTCAATGCCGCTTTTGCAGGCAGCTGAATCAGGTTGCCATGTGTTTACACCAACGATAAAATAAAGTTGACATAACTTAATAAAATTATGTAATTATGGAAATAAAGACGACAGTATGGTTGTTGATGGCATCTGAGATGAAAGTTATGTCCTTTATACCTAAACAAACGTGCCATTAGAAACGAAATTTATTTTGTGTCTCAATAATTGTAAGTAAATGCTAATAATAAAAAGCATTATAGGTAATAACGTAACATGTAGCTTACTACCTACACGTAATGAGCAACATCATACTCAGAGTTCTTCTGAAAGTTTAGTTTAGTTTATACGTTGTTTTGAAGCAAAAAGAAACATGATTTTAAAGGAAACAGGAAGAGCATTTTGTTGTGACTTATCGAAAAAAGTTAAGTAGTAAATGCTGACAATGCAGAATTGCAAAACTCGACTTGCTAGTTTTTGTCGATAGTCTGATGTCTTACAAAACTCACAAAACTCTTATCGACTCTGCTCATCCAGACTGTGAAACTTTTTTAGCGTTGTGTTCAAGTTTTGTTCTGCAACCTTAATCTACTCAAAGGATGTCTTTTACTTTCGAGCAGAAGTCAACTCCTTTTTAGAACACGTATTGCTTCTATTTAAACAATCTTATATTTGCTTTGGCCACAACCAATTTACTTCAAAATGAAACCAATTGTTACTATATGGTTCAAACATAGCTATTGTACACCTCCTTGAATAATTTAATGACGTTGCTCATACGCTTTGTAAAACCGTTAGCTATATGCTTTTTTATTATCATCATCCTCCTCTTCACAATACGCCACAGCCAAGTTGCTGCCTGTTCCGCCTTCAAAGATCCTCCAACCACCTTTTCCTTGGTGTACCTATACACCTGTGTCCTATAGTTTTATGCACTTATAAAACTTTAATTATCTGTCTCGACGTACCGTGTTTCTAAAAATACAGTTGAATCTCCCACATATTGTTTCAAGCTTACATAACTTAACTCCATTATCATAATCCTTATCTTTTGTTGTGAGTCTCCTCGTTTTTATAATATTTGGTGCAACACATTTTTATCTACTGTAACAAAGGCCGTCTCAAAATCAACGAAAGTTACATGTGTTTCTTTCTGAAACTCACAATGCTTCTCAATGGTTTGTGTAACAATAAAAGCAATGTCTGTACAATATGTGCTCTTCCTGAAGCCGGTTTGTTCTTCCAAAATAAGATGTTCGTAAATAGTCTGATAAGACAGTGGGAAATGTTTTATAGAGAGCGTTCAACATGATGTGCATGTAAGACAACTTGTAGCGTATAAAATATTTGGTTGATATTGGATATAAAATTTATGTAAGGACCAAATACTCTAGCAATAAGTTAATGTATGTAATGATCATATACTCTAGTAATGAGTTTGAAGTCTACACTAATAATAACGTTTACGATTAGCATGATATACTAAAAAAACCTTGTCTACACTCATAACATAGGCCTACTAATAATATACATAGATTATATTTTTTAACAAAACATACAAAATACTGATTTTGTGGTTAACTGTAATATTGTTACGACATTGCAGAACAGTCGAGGCGTTTATCGAATGTTCCAGTGGAATCCGGCTGTAATGTGCGAGCGTACGTGATTCTCAACGCGTTAGCTAGACTTTGTCAGAAGCCGCGGGCACTGTGTCAAGGTCGCATGCAATTACATTCTGGTGTTTTTTAGTAGCGTTTTTGACGCGCAGTATGGAATAATCTGGATTTTTGGAGGGGTGTAAATACAAGTACCCAGCGACGCTCAGTTCTGTTTGAGTTGCGAGTTACTGCCGGAGATTACTCTGTGCGTTCAAGTGGTTATTGTGGAGAAGTGTTTTATAATCGTCCGGGACAATTGTAATACTACTGTGTTTTATATCAGTTAACATTTTTATTGCGTGTGAACAATTTTTATTTGATTTGTTGTAAGAGACTGCCTTGTTAATTACATGCTGTTTAATTCTGATAATTAATGCTGGTGATTAGTGACGTAATTGGTTTCTTGAATTTTGTTTTCAACTGTAACACACGACGATCAGTAGACCGTCGTAACAGTCGGTCCGAAGTGCTACAGAACCGCAACAGTGGAAACAGTGGAAACTTTGTAAAAGGTAGTGGAAATTCTCAATAAATCTGTAAACATGGATGCCAGTAAGATGATGGAAGCTTTCCAAACGCTGCTGCGCCAGACACAGGAAGAAACTGAAAGACGACAGAAAGAAGAACGAAGACAAGAAAGAGAAGAAGCAGGAAAACGACAGGATGAGAAAGGCAGAGAGGAGGCGGAAGAAGCAGAAAACGACAGGACGAAAACGTAAGCAAGAAGCAGATAAAACAGAAGCTCTTTTTTTAGCTATGCAGAAACAGTTGCCACAGAACATTACCACAAGAATTGGTTCTCCTACTAGGTGAGCTTAATAAGCAAGTTAAAATATCGGGGGCATAAGAAGCAATAACATTAAAAATAGCTAAAATAGAAAAATCTGTCTAGATTGTTGAAGAATCGATGTCTACAAAAAAATTTGTCATAGAATAATTCGTGTCAAATAAAATATCTGCAGTAGACAACTCAATGGCAAACATAAGAGAAAAAATTAAAAGTGAAGTCGAGCAGTGCATGAAGATGCAACCAAAATTTTTTTGAACAGACTGTACCAATGATAAAGACAGAAAAGACAATAGAGAAAGTGACCTTGCCTGCGCTTGCTACAGTTCATGTCAAGGCTCCAACCTTTGACGGAAGCAGTCACAGGGCAACGTACCTCCGCCAATTTGAAGCTGCTGCATGCGCAAATAATTGGACAGAGAAAGACAAGGCAGTTTCACTCCGCATTAAAAGGACCTGCGGCAGAATTACTACAGCAAGTGACGCCTGAGAGCCAGAACATCTATACAGAATTGACAAAGGTCTAGAATAACGGTATTGTGTATACATTTGCGAGATATGTAATGCACTCAGTTATGAACAAGGCGACAACGCTCCGGGAAGAGCCTTTAAGAGTTTGAAACAAGTATCGACACACTGATTAGATTGGCCTATCCTGAAGCACCAGAAGATTTTCGAATAAGGATTGCGGTGCAGATATTTATTGATGGCATTGGTAATTGTAAACTTTAGCAAGTGTTGCGAATAGCAAGACACCTAAATAGCTCAGAAGCTCTTGTTGACGCCCTAGATTTTGAAGCAGCCAAGTCAGCGTCCCGCTACATTAATGGGTTTGTGCCATCACGTTGCAGTCAGAAGATCACTGTATCACATTGCCGTTACGATAGGTGCAGAAAAACAATGTTGTCTGACAATCAATTCAGAAGTTCAAGAGCGACTCAACGATTTGGACGATGAGAAAACGACAGAAGACCGAGGTGTTACAACTGTGCAAAACGTGGCCATCTACAGGTAGACTGTTGGGAGAAAAAAATACCGAGAGAAGAGATTGATCGCACTAATTGGAGATGTAAAGGCCCAGAACAGCACACAGTTTCCACGCTACATAAGACCAGTAGAAACTTGACCGTTAATGGATTTGAGGAAGGTAAACCAACATCATTTGAAGACACAAGCGCAACAATTTTCGTTGTGCGCCCCGACTTAGTCAGCAACCGCCAGCCTCAAATTAGCTCTTGTACAGTACAGAGTGTGACTGGAAGCCCCGTCAAGGTGGTATGAAAGATAGACGTACGTGCACGCCTTGCACTCTTTTTGAGTTTAGTCACCACATACTCGTTGCAGTCATTGTCGATAATGTGATTCTTGGCACGGACATTATGAATGCCTACGGATTCGTTGTGGACTTAAGAGAAAATGTCCTGAGGGTTGGCCAAAAGAAGATAAAGCTTTGTATGGCTAAAATGACTGGGTCTACCAAAAATTTGGTTAAGCAAGTGGCATTGGACGAAGCAAAAGTCAACAGATCTGGTCAAGAAGAACCCTCCCTATTGTAAGCGGAAATGGATGACGAACTAGCAGAGGAAATACAAATAAGTGTAACGACAAAAGAAGTGATTGGAAAGCCAATTACGGGTGTCGAGACAAAACTCTTGCTTGTTCCTCAGTTAATGGAAGAACCCGGGAAAATTTTACTGAAAATGAAATCACACAAGTGGTTGTTGACGAGAACCAATCAGACGTGGACCAGTCAATGGCGTATAGGTCATCTGTACGTGACGCAACGGGAGTGATTCCCACAAAACTAGTGGTTGAGCGGAAGACTCAGATTACTGAGAGCTTGATGTTTGGGTGACACGAGACAGAATTCGAACAACCAGAGAATTATCTTTCGCTTGTAGACCAACTATGCAGGTCGCCTGGTCGAGTATTACTTCAGAGGTGGTTTGCCAGTTCGGGGCGAACAGGCTTAAGGAGAGGGCAGTGTTACGACATTACAGACCAGTCTACGTGTTTATCGAATGTTAAACAGTGGAATCCGGCTGTAATGTGTGTGCGTACGTGATTCTCAACTCGTTAGCTAGACTTTGTCAGAAGCCGTGCGCACTGTGTTCTTTATTTTCTAGTAGGGTTCTTGACGCGCAATATGGAATAAACTGGATTTTTTGCGGTGTATAAATACAGGTACCCAGCGACACTTCGGTTCAGTTTGAGTTGCGAGTTATTGTCGGCGATTACTCTGTGCGTTCAAGTGGTTATTGTGGGGAAGTGTTATGTGTTTTATAATCGTGCGGGACCATTGTAATAAAATTGTGTTTAATATTAGTAGTTATTTTTATTACATGTGAACAATTTTTATTTGATTTGTGTAAGAGACTATCTTGTTGATTAGAAACTGTTTAATTGTGATAATTAAAGCTGGTGATTAGTGACGTAACTGGTGTCTTGTATTTTGTTTTCCACTGTACCTTACGACGATCAGTAGACCGTTATAACATTATCTATATTTTTAGCTTTATTATACATAATACAATAATTTAAAATTAGTAGAAATGAGATGGTTAATTGCATACAACAAATTGGTATGATTAAATGCAAGTATAATTCCGCATGTTGTCATTTAAACTCCTTGTCTAATATTCTTCCACATCGTAAATAGGTCGCGTACAATTTTTGTCATTTAAATTATCTATTTAATTCACGATTCGGTATTTTTTCAAACTCTACTTCGCTGAATTTTTTGTTATAATAACATTGGCATAAATGTTTCTTGACCATTTGTCTTGTTTTATATACCATCGTTAGTGGAATTATTGATAGAGGAGCTTAGTGATAAATTGTGTTAAAGGTTCAGAAGAATAAATTCTGTCTAAATAAATAAATCAATCATTTACCACTTCTGTAAATATTTATGGGCCTATTCTATTAACATTATAAACGTAATTCTTTTTAAAGCACTTGTCTGTAGGGTAGCGAGAACGTACTACAAAAATAAAATTAAAGTGTTTGTACATTTCGTCTTCCTTTCCCAATTCTTCAAGTTAAGTTTTATTTTGTTCAGCACTTAAAGAGAACAGAATGGAGCAAGACAGGCGCCAGTAATTGGAGGGGCTTAGGAAATGTAAGGTTTATTACTAGGTATGGTAAAGATGTCCATTCCCACATGTTAGTTCACTGTGCTTTAGATTGTCTGTCTGCTCTCACAAAACAACAATAACCGTAATGTTCTCAGCTTATACAGAGGAAAATAACCTTTACTTTCTTATAAAAAAATAGTTATTCATGGCGTTATTGACTCAGTGTTGTTAAATGAGGGAGTACAAGAAATAAATTTTAAGTGAAATTATATTATTAGAACTTTATCCATCTTTTTAATAAAGGAAATTTAAAATTTATATTTTATCTTTACTAAGAAAAAAATATATTTAATAGGAAGTAAATTATGTATGTAGAGACAGCTATGAATTCACGTCTACGTCTACCTTCCTACCCAGTGTAAAACTTTTTTTAATCTTCGTTTTTCATTTCACCTTAACATGCTTATAATAATTTGACTAAATGTTCTTATGTTAAAAGTAGAGTCTACATAACTTTATAGACACCAGGTAATTTTCAAATCCCTTTCAGATAGTAGCCTTAAATACTTAAATAATAAAATTATAATAATAAGGAGTTAGCTGTTGGATGACTAGACTGATTTATAATACAACAGTCCTGTCATAGCTGTATAAAACCATATTAATTTTCGTTAGTTTAATGTTTTAATAGAAAATGGTTTATATAAGTGTTCGTTGACACGTGGTTACATATTTTTGAAAAATTACAGAAAACATATATATAATTTCTGGAACGTTAGATGGTTTCTATACTTACTTAATAAATCATCTTGTGACATATTTACAATAATATTGACGAACCTGCTTCAGTCGGGTTTGTACTATGGAAAAGAATTTTTAAAAACCAGCATGGTAAATAATATCGCAAAGAATCTACTATCTAGTTTCAAAATATACCGCCAAACATGGTATTATTGTTATAAAATTAAAATATATTACACCTAATTAAAATATAAAAAGTTTGCGCAAATGATTGTTTCGCTTTTAAACTATATTATAATAAAGTTTATATAGTTCTAGTTTTTTAAACTAACAATTACTCATAAATTTACGTGAGTCAGACAGTCATCTTTTTTGTTGGGGCTACCATTAACGTTTAGTGCTCATAGAAACGTTTAATACATTAAAAAATAAATTACGCAACTCCTTAATGAAATTTTTTAACAATTTTTAACTTAAGTTCACTTATCAATCTTTTTAGATTATTTTATTAAAAGCATCATAACTGAAATAAATAGTATTGTATAACTACTCGAATAAAAAGTCGATTTAGAATTAGCCGACTGAAAGGGTATAAATTTGTAGAACAAGAAATGTTTCTCAAAAGAATGTTTCCTAAATCGTATATACCAAAGAGGTAAAGACTAAGTTAGCTGAACAAAATTTCAAGAGAACGTAAAAGAAGTTCTTAGTTGGTTTTGATCAGACAAAGTAGACAAGAGTTTTCAAAGTGCCACGCGACGTAACTGGAAAGTCGAGTTTACCGGTTGGTGCACATCCTCAAACAGCGTTTAATATACAAGAATACTTTGGCTTATGAACAAAGTCTCCTTTTTTAATAAGAATCACAGGTCTTAAATTTTACTGACGTATTTTTAATAATGTTTATATCAATATGTAAAATGTTACTTTAATGTTACCATACTAAGTTGAATTTTAAATTATAAGAGAAAATAATTTCACTATGAAGTACACTATAATAAGAATTTACAATATGTATAGGCATCTGTAGCTTAGATAGGTAACTATCACAAAATATTGAAATAAGGATCATCATTAATGGCGCTACAACCTTGGTTAGGTTTTGACCTACGGAAAAACACCGCGTATCAATGGTCTCTATCAATTATAATCATCGTCCCCGTAATCAAAACTTGCTACACACCATTCTGCGATCTGAGTTTTGGTTTTCCTATTTCCGTCTCTCGTCTGTGCTAAATAATATCAGGGTCACATGGGATCAGCCCGTATAACTTCTCAACCGTCTTATCATAATTTGTTTTTTGGTCACGTGCTGCAAAGAATGTATTGTTCTACATCGCTAGGTTTCCCTTAGATACCTCCTTCATTTTATAGCATATGTATAAATATATATATATATATATATATATATATATGTATTTCCCTTAATATTTTTTACTCAAATGCTCCTAGCGCTTTTTCACTGCTTTAGTATCGATGTTTCAGAAGCAAACAAAAGTGTTAGTGTTCATTAAACACTAAGAAAAGGACACAAATATTTTTATTTACTTTAAAAACAGTTTCAAGGGTAATTTATTATTTGAAAAAAGAGATCAACCAGCACCTTGAAAAAGTACAAATATAAGTACCTCAACTGGACAGAACACTCTTTGTTTTCATTCGTTCAAAGTTGTGTTGTGTTCGCGCGTCATTGAAGATTGCATAAACGGTATGGAAAAACGTCTGGTGATAAATATGAAGAATGTATACCACGGCCCGCAAAATTGTGATAATGTAAACACCGACCGTGAAAGCTTATGTGAATTTATAGTTTTGTTTCTCAGAAAAAGTATTCTTTATCACACACACAAATGTACACATATATAATAACAATTTGTTTGCATGCACTGGTGTAATAACTACTTGGTTAAACTGAGTGTGTCTATCATGAAAAGATACGCTATATAAGTGGATTGCAAAGTTTATCAGAATTGTGATTAAAATCCACTTCAGTAAGTGAACGGATATTCGACAGCGAGTTTACCGATATCAGGTGGTTATTATAATAATGTCGTAAAGTTCGATTAATGGTTACTCGTTTGTTTTACGTTTTTAATAAGTCTAAAAATGGGAGTACTAATCCTGTCTAATTGGAGGTATTAATGTTAAGTTCACATTTGCGTAGTAGCTCATTTACTGCAAACAAGCCGTGAATAATATGTCTTCACAACGTGTTATTAAGACCATTATAGGCTCCGTCTCTAAACAGAATGCTATTACAGCATTTCTACAAATAGATAATACCGTATGGTATTATGTCACTCACAATCATTTGCTGTCTCAATATTATTTACAAACACGGTAGATGCAACTCAGCTGTAGGCTCCTTTTTGACAACATTCCAATCCCCATTTACACGTTTCAGTAAATGTTTTTCTTCTTTATTCAGTTGAGGAGTAAACTAACGAAAGAAACACTTCCAGTATGTCTTTGCACTTAGCTTCTAAAGCGGCTTTATTTGGCAACTTATCTGTTCTTATTTGACAAATAATAATAATAAAATAATAATAATAATAATAAAAATAATAACAATAATAGCAATATTCATCTTCATTGAAGGAGTTGTTGCCACTTTATTTTAAGAGCTCTGCAAATGCCACTTTTTCTGCAGGTTATCAGCATGCTTTATTGACTCTCCTTTGCACTGTAGATTGGTGTCTGTTTTTGTACTACGTGCAGCATCTCTCCATTTTATCCTGACTTAGCAGTTTTCTATTCATCCTTCTTTGCCATTGTTCCATTCTCCTTTCGTGTCCGAGAACTTAGTCCTTCCACACTACACTTTGTCTACATCTCAAATCTATTCCCTCTGGCTTTCATTCAACGACTGTTGAATTTCAAGCCCATGTCGTTCGCAGATATGCCTTACACATCTTAAAATTTTACCTCAGTACATCTAATTATGTTTTCATTATTTATTTAATAGTTGGCTACTTTCTTCTGTGTCATTAGGTTTCTGTATTTTTTTCCTACTCTTGTCATCATCATCATCATCATCATCATCTGCAAGGATTAAACCAAAGATGGTTTGTTCCGCTCTCAAACTGGCAAAGGCTAGAGCTGGTCACTCCAGCGCTTCCTCGAAACGTCCCACACCTCTCCGTTCCCTCGGCTTATAGTTCCATAGCTGTTTGTTGATTCGGCAGTCATCCATTCGGCAAAGATATTCCCAACAATTCAACCGATACTAGGAAATCCTGTCGAGCATACTCATAATATTGAGTTTCTGCCGTACATCTGTGTTTCTTCTATGATCATGGAGTTTATACCCTGCCACGTGCCTGAGAAATCTCACTTCTGCTGCTTGGATACGACTGGCCTGGCCTTTCGTCAAAGTCCAATTCTCAGACCCAAAAAGAAGTGTGGAAATAGCCATCACCTTGTATAATTTTAGGCGTGTTTCTTTACTTGCAGACTTAAGAGTTCGGCTGATGGCCCCGCAAATAAGGTTGAACTTAATTAACGTATTAACAACGTCACTAAGACGTACAGGTATTAACGTTACCTGTACTATAAGACACACTGTAGCCCAGGTAAACTGCTAACGTGTTCCAGGACAGTACCATCTATAACAATGTTTACCCGTATGGGATCAGTTCCACAAAAAGCCATCATTTTGGTCTGAAGTGTGAATATTTGTAATCCAGAGTCTTTGCAGATTCCGTTTAACAAATGTATACATGTTTAATCTCTTTGCCGAGTCCGACAGGATAGCCTGATCGTCCGAAACAATAAAGTGTCAATTTCAAAGTGGCCAATCATAAAATGCTCCGAAAGACTCATCTGCCAGTTCTGTATGACATCGTCAATCCTACTTTCTGTACACCATTAATTATAATTTACACCATTTATTATTTTTCTAAACCTTTTTAGCTTGCCTTTGTCTTTAGTATTAATGCACATTGTTTGTAGTGCATATGTCATTGCAGATCTTATTCTACGTATGAAAATCTTTATCTTTTCTTTATTACTGATTTTCTTATTTTTTAGTAATTTGTTACGATACATCCAAAGTGGCGCTCCGTGTCCAGTTAATAACTCTGGCCATTAGCCATACCCTTCTTTCTTTCATTTCTTTCCATCAACTACTGTTTCCAAACAGGCCTATCTAAAATTGTCCAACTCTTCAAACTCTATTATCCTACATTGTTATCTTTATACTCACTGGATTAGCCTTCTTTCACTGCATCTTCTTCTCATTGATTTCCGGACATCTCTCTTCCATTCTGCTACATTTTATTGAATGACTGCATTTGTCCTTACCTTGTCTCTTGACATATTGGTATATCATTAGCAAAATTTATTATTTGCAGCAATTTGGTTAATACTGTTCGTTTGATATTTTACGCTTTTATGACTGGGACAGGATAATTTTATTTTCCTAACGAGTCGATTATTTTAAGTAAGAGAAAACACATTAGTTTTTACACGCTTGTCTACACTGTAATTGTTATGTACCTAACAAATTGATCATGATGGATACGTAATTTTTAATAGCACGTTCAACATTTTGCACAGTACTCAAAATACAGCGTCTGTAAGGTGAGCTTGAGAACATATGTTTCCCGACAATTTAGGTAAATTTTTAAAAGAAAAGTGTGTTAAAATAAAGCGTTTACATAATATTTTTTTTATGTTTTGAGAGCTCAGCAACTAAGGCGTTTAGCCCAACTTTGTCTACCAGGAGCGTTGTTCGACTGGAATTTTCTTCTCACCTACATTTTAGTTGACACAACAACAGTAAAAACTCTGATACGGAAAACCACATTTTAAAAGCTTATACGTTAATCTTGCTGCTTTTAGGAAGGACAGAGTTCTGTCTATCGTTTCCGAGGTTACCTTTCAGCTTACCTTTTCCTCTGCTCAGTTTTCTCTGCCTCTACCTCAGCTCTACAAGAGCACAAGTGCAGGCGGGTCACTTTTGTCCTTGTAGGAATACGAAGACGTCAAATTCGTGTGCTCAATGTTCAGTCAGGTGATGCAACCAAGTCCACGACGACTGCGATCACACCTGCACTGACTGCCGATTCACGGACTCTCTGTTTTACGACATAAAGTTTACTCTGCCGTGTATTCTACATCTGCTGGCTGCCGCACTTTAGAAACTGACTCTCCTGCTTTGCGTCTCAGGTCATATGGTAAGTACTGTACATCGACTCGTGGGCTGTCCGCAGGGTTTCTCACTGCAACGTCAGCTTCTTCGTTACCTTCAATACCTACGTGACCCGGACACCAAACAAAAGTAAAAGATGAACCAAGGTATTCTAACGCATGGCATAACTCCATTTTTAACTCCTAAAGGCAATGCCTTGTCGCTGTAGCCACGTCACTCTATCCCTTGCGATATTCTTCATTTCTCCATAGGACCCACTATTCACGACACTCATTGTGCTGCGGAAGTATGCAGTTCTTGGTCTTCCTTTGGGCTTCTTCCCCACTACTTTTCCCTCAAAGATGTTAGTTAAAAAAGCACTATGTCTGATCACATGCCCTATCAACTTAATCTTCCTCACCTCTATACTCCTAAACAGTGTTCTATTCTCGTTTATTTCCTCTAAGATCTGTTCATTAGTCCTCCTATCTGTCCAACTAGTTTTTGTCATTCTCCGCCAAATCCACATCTCCATTGCCTGAAGTCTGTCACTCTCCACCTTCCCTAAGGTCCACGATTCACACCCGTAAGTTAAAACACTCCATACAAATACCTTAACAAACATTTTCCTTGTTTCAATACTAATATGGTTGTTTGTTAATAAGTTCCTTTTGCTCTGGAATGCTTGTTTTGCCAGAGCTACTCTCCTCTTAATCTCTACCAGACACTTATTCCCACTTGTAACTATGCTACCCAGGTAAAAAAAATTCAGTAACGTGCTCCAATATTGTGTTGTTCAACAACATAACTCCATTATGTGCTTTAATACCGCATATACTGTTCCCGGATTTTCCGAGGCAGTTACAAATCTCAGCGAATCTCTTATAGGATAGGAGCTTTATGAAAGCGCTTCAACAGCACCCTGTATTCCTTCAGATGTATTTTGTTGCTGATGAGGGTAATGGGAGAGTCATCTGTTGTGTCTACATCTCTGGTCTATAACCAGAACTAGTAAATTAAATTCAGAAGCTGCTGCACGAACACCACAAGTAAAGTAGACATCAATGCTGCTGTTGAGTCCACCAAAGAAAGGGCAGTAGTAATTGTGGATCAGGATTTTGAGACAAGGGACATCGTACTATATGGTAGTGACTGCAGCTTATTTAGTGGATGGCTCTGATGGATTGTACATATTTGAATTTGAAAGTAACTGACGGTCTTTGCTATCACAGAAATAACATACAGCAGACAAACAGACACACATAGGCGCGTGCGCATGTGTGTGTGTGTGTACACATTTCTCTACCAACACAGAAACGTTGAGTCTATTTTTTTCTGTAAGAACTAAAGTTCGTCAGTTAAATTCAAATTCAAAAAGTCAGCAGGCTAGTACAGATCTGTAAGACGCACCGTTCCTACAACTCCTTTCAGTATCCTGTAAACGTTTTCTGTTTTTGAGGATAGCAACAACATCAACATCTTTTAGCTCGACCCAGCTGCGCGACCCAAAGTTTCTGTCACTATAAAAACTGAGTCCGCTGCAGACTTTTACAGCTATAGGCTAATGGAGCGAGATGGGGGAGGAGTGCTACTTGCTGCCATTATGCAAATTTCTCGGCGAATTTCTAGCTGATATGTATGCAATAGTAGAAACTGTAATTCCCATTTCAATTTCTAACAAACATTAAGAAATTGAGATATGAGGGTTATGTGCACCTGAAACACGGAGAGCTGACGTCAGTTGTCGAAAATAGGAAATATGGTGGTGTTACCGTCAAGTTTCACTGGGGGACTCCGCTATATGGGTGAGGGGAGTCAACGTGCCATGACATACTTGCTCCATTTTGGCGGCATGATCTTTTTTTACAATTACATGTAATCCAAAATGGTAAGAAATTAAAAAACTTTTAAAACAAAGACAAAAAAGCTGAGCACAAACATAATACAGTTGCGTAGGTTATTCTACTTAAAGGTGGAAAACATAGTGAATCTTCTTAGAAAAGGTGTATTTTAGCCACACCACACGTCTCATGTACTCAGTGGAATGGTGGAATGCCAGAAACAAGGCTGTTTCTACGTTTATATTCTTGTGTGGCTATAAGGTGACATATAACCAGATTTCATTGACAAACTAATCAGTGCCGAAACGTCTGACCCCGAGTTCGACTTGGTTTTCCATCAGATTGCCAAGCCGATCATCATACGGCTCAGTGTGGAGTCAGTGTGCATCTCTCTATAACAGCTACCCCTGCATGGAAAATGGATCCTGTAGCAACAAATACATTTGGTATCTAATTATTGAGACGCAGGCTGGGTACGACAGCTACCCTCAGTACCACAGGCGGTCCCCAACAGATGTCGGTTTCACTGTCAACATGAAAGCAGCAAACTTTCCTGGGTGGTACCTTACAACCCTGTACTGTGTAACACTTCCTCAGCCCATATTAACACTAACTTCTGTAACGCCGTTAAATCCATAAAATACGTTTACAAGTCTATCAATAAAGGGGCTGACCAAGCAGCATAATCTATTGAGAAAGAACTGGACGAGGTGACAAGGTACGAGACAGGCAGCTCTAGAGCAGCCCAGTGTATTCTATGTTTCCTCATCCACAAACCGTTCCCTCCTTTCTAGCACCTCGTTGTCCACCTTGGCAATGGCCGAAGACTTTATTTCACAAAAGAAAATGTTATCGAAAGGATCAAAAACCCTCCGAAACTACAATTCAAATTATGCAAGAACTTTCAAATTCAGTGAAAGTCGTCATATTATGTACTGAAACATTCATAAATTTCGCATGTGAAAACAATGCAAGTCTGTGCGGTGTTGTCCAGGGGTAAGGAAAAACCAAGTTCAAGGCACAGTGTACACTGTCTATCCCGGCAATGGTGAATTCTGTTACTTACCTCTTCTCTTGCACAAAGTGAGAGGCCTCACGTCATTCGTTGCCCTAAAAATTCTGATGGGAATAGTCCACCCTACATTCCAGTCGACGAGTAGGATTGCTGAATGATGACGATCACTGAAGGAAGCTTCCTTCTTAGACTTCGCTCGCAAGATCCGAGAGCCGTTCGCACATTATGTCGGTGTTTCGTTAGGTCGGGGATCGTCTAAAGCTATGGAAAAAGCACAGAGACAATCTCGCAAAAGGTGTGATGAAACAAATGGAGAGAGATTTGGAGATGTGCAGCAGGTCTTAGAAATTGTCTACAGTAATTGGCTGATCTTCCTTGAAGATTTCTTCTGTATGTCTGGTCACCATCCCTAACAATTTGGGTTTCCATCGCCGTCAAGAGAGCAAGCAGTCGTTACAGTCAAACGAGAATAACTTAGGGAGCATGATACCGTCCAGGTCTCTCCGAGCTCTATGAGGCAGTTGCTAACAACGTCTAAAAGCTGAATCAGGAGCAAAAGACTACGAGCATGGCCGGGGTAAGCGTGCTACTCGCCGTTGTCGTCAGACAGACTTTGTCTGTGGTGCCGCGGGGGACACCTGGAAACGTGGTAAAGGCAGTAAATAGTCGTCTAATTTACTAATCACTATATAAGGGCTTCAGTTAGACTATCTATTTTGGTATCTAAACAATCCTCAGGTCTAAACCAGACCAACCGGCGTCGAAGCGCTAAGAGCGCTAATCAAACTACAACGCTTCCACAGTAGTTAGTAATTTTGATTTCTATAAAGTTTGGAAACCTAAATTTTTTATTTTATAACATGTTTCAGTATAGTAGATTATGTTCTTTATGTCCACTTTTTATACTTACACATTTCTTGTTATATATGTACTATTTGCAAGCATTGTAATCATTTGCATGAAAACAATATAAAATCATTCATCGATCTATCTTCAAAATAGAACATCATTTTCCTGTTGGAACAGGGAAATCTGTTCGTAGTTTAGCGTAGATGTCAGAGTTTATCAAAATAAGGATGTAATATTTGTAGAAGCGTTCTAGACAGGGCTCAAAAGATTCGTCAATTTCTAGTAAAGCTAAACATATAAATTACGAAAAATATGAAAGAAACAGTAGAATTCCGGCTAAGGTATTTGTTACATCTTCTACCTAGATTTTCGTTTAAATGTGTATAAGATAGCTTAATGTAAATTACGCAATAGTTTTTAAGTATTACTACCTTTATAACAAGTCTATTTTATAAATTTAGAAATTAACTCGTAAGTATTACCAGCCTCTATACTAAATTAAGTCTCTAGAAACAACTACAATATAAAAAGTAAACTAAATAAATAAATATATACATTAACACGAAAACACTTACATACACACGCGCGTTTGGTGTACGTAATGAATTACAGTAGAAATTTTAGTAGTGACCGAAAGTTGCCTAATATTTGTTAAAACGTACTTTATAATATGAAGTAATATTGTTTATAATTAAATCGTATACGTCATGCCGGATACAGAGATAATATTTTTTGAATTTAATATACTAAAAATATATCCTTTATTAAGGCAGTGTATCGTGCAGATCATTATGATGATTTCAAATTGCTCAAGCATGTTAGAGTTTCCAAATAAAATTTACACAGCAACTACACAAAATGTAGAGGAACTGAGCCAGTTATGGTAGAAAAGTTAGAACTCCTGTCAAAAACATATTGGTACGTTATGACCTTTTGAATAGATATATTGAAATCAATCAAGATGTAGCTACGAATGAAATGACAGCTAATGAAAGCACAGAACTATTAATTATGGACGGGCAAGAAGGTGAAGGTTGTAACAAAAGAAAACAAAAATCACGATACTTCTAGATGGTACTCAATCGTCTTTAATTACTGCTTACGAGTCTGCCAAGCAATTAGGCCTAATGATATCTGTATGTTTAATAGGGTTATAGATATTGCTTCAGCCGATTCAAAACAGACGACTTCCAGTCGGGAAGGTCAATACAATGATTTCACTAATTAAAAGTATGAAAAATACAAATGCAACACACTGTTTTTTGAAGCAAATGTGACAACAGGGTCATAGAACAAATTACTTAAAAGGGGAACGTACCTGAATACTGTAGTGCTTATATTCTCATGTGTTATCATTTAAAACACGTAATTATAAATAGAATTTTAAATTTTTATTTACTGTTACATGTGTTTTTAAACAAACTATTAAGTTTTATAAATTTAATACAATAATTAATAAGAAGACTATAAGGGTAACAGGTATATAGTACTGTAGGTTTTAAAATCCCATATTGGTAAAAATGCCTGTCAGGTATAAGGGCCTGAAATTTTTGGTTCCTCGGAGGTGGCTAGAAACAATATATACTATAGTAACCCTTATTATTGAAAAGCGTGAAACACAATGACTAACCGCTTTGTCCAGGACAGTTATTCCCAATTTTATTGCTCTTTCAAACTGGACAAAATTCAAATGTATATCTTTCTACCTTAATATTGTTCGAGTATTCTTTCCATCTTTTTTGGACCCTTTCTTTCCTAGAATCGTCAGCTTATCATGACTTGAGAATTCCGATTTCGTAGATTCCATTTCTTCTTGCCTTTTCCTTTTTCCTTCTATATTTCTTGCAATACTTATGGTATTGTGGTATTAATACTTACGTGCCTATGGTTTCAGCCTAATAGTTCTTGTTACTTTTCTCCATCTTGAAGCTAGTTTTTTTATTTTGTGTGTAGGATTTTATGTTTAAAATAACTCACGTGCAAATATAGTGATAAAAAATAAAAATGCACTTGAAAAGAAAACTTTTGAGATGTGGTTCCGTAGGCAGAAAAAAGTGTCTAATGATGAGGTATTTAAAAGAGTGGTGTTCACAGTTAAAAACATCGCGGTATAGAGAAGCAGTATGGTTAGTCGCTTACTACGTCATTCAAACAGGTTTATCACTTTGATCGAGGGAATGACTGAGGTAATGAGAGAGAAATGCAGAAGGAGTTTGTAGCTGATATCAAAAGAGCAAAATTAAATGCAGAGGTTAAGAACACTGTCTTTGGAAAGAAGAAATTGCAGGCCCTCAAACCTCTGAGTTGAGGAGGAATAGAAGGTATATTCTTGTGAGAATGTTTTCCAGAGAATATCTGTTGTAGCACGGTTTTCGTTCAAACGTGTTTAAAGTTTTCAAAACGCCAACGTTGTATTCCGTGAACCAGGAACATTTTCAAGGCCTAATCCCCTGAAATGTATACAAATCCCTGCAGCACAGTCACACAAACTTAATCCCATTATATAATTTATTTAATTTGATGTCTTTCGTTTACAAATATACATAAAATGAGGAAATTAAATAACTGCAATTCACTTCAACTTGATATTTTTATTATTAAAATATACAACTTTTGTTCATTTAGTCATTTCTTTTACTTTTCTTGACACTAGTCACCAAATATTTTTTTCATTATTATCTCTTCATCTGTAAAGCGTATATACATTTTGGCTACAACGTTTATATACACATTGCTTAATGTGTATATAAAGATTCAACATAACATGAACCACCAGAAGGCATTTACCCTATTCTCTACAAAAGACGATAACATGTAACACTATATATACATACATTATACACAGTACTTCGTTCGATTCACTTTTCGGTGAATTTACGTCCAGTGGAAACAATATACAAACCGGAGACTGGAAAAATTAATTATACTTTTATAATATGCTGTACATATTTGAAACATAGTTTTTCAAGAAACCAGACTCCTTGTCCAACTTATATCATTTTTAAAAAGGTAAATTCCAATTTAATTTTCACTGTAGTATTTAGATAATTGTGTGTGTGTGTGTGTGTGTGTATGTGTGTGTGTGTGTGTGTGTGTGTGTGTGTGTGTGTGCTAAATAGTGTTGTTTGTTTAGTGGAGTTTTTATATTTTGATAAAGAAGGGATTTTTAACGTAAAGTACTCGTTAATACGTTAAAAATCTTCGTAAATCGTTAATGAGTATTAACGTACGCATTATACGTTAATACTCATTACTCGTATCTTCATTTGCAGATTTCTCATTTTAATAACAAAATAAAGACAGAAAGAATATGATAAGTTATTAAGTAGAGATATACAGTAGATTTAATAATTTTATAATAAATGTTTTTATTTACGTAAAAAGAATCTACTGGTTAACGTTATTTTTAACAGAAAATTGCTTGCCTATTTCAACAACTGTTTCAAGACATGTAGTTACCATACCCAATTGTAGTATTCATTATATCGACAGAAAAATGTTTTTTCATCAGCAGCTAATTTTTCCAGACGTTATTCATTTCGAAGTTGTACACACACATATATATGTTTGTTAGGCAATTATTTGTCTTAACTATACGCCATTTCTGAATTATTAAGCAATTCCCAGTAAATTTGCTTAAACAATAAAAAATCTGCACAATATATTTTGTATTTATAGTATGTTAACAAATTTTTGTAAACGTTTTCGTTTGTTTACCTTACATTATATCAGAAGTATAACTTCTGATTTACTTATGAAACTATAACTTTTAAGGTAAAAACCTAATTAAGTTTACATTTATGTTACTGATAAGCATTACATTTAGGTACTCATAAGATAAGAAATTATAAAAACTTATAAAATAATAAAAAATATCATAATTATTTTTATTTGTTTTAGCGTTATACAGAAATAAAAATTATTTGTATGAAAATAAGAACTATTTGAATTATTACGATATTGTTGATCAAGAAATGTTTAGAAAGTTTAATATCTTGTGCTCTTTTTAAGATACCGGTAGTTGATAATTCAATTGAGTTGTGTGATATTATATAAGTAGGAAACTTATTTACCGACATACATAACAAAATTCTGAACATAAACTAATTAGAATTAATAATAAATAAGAATTACTTAAACAAAGGAATCAATTTATCTTGGAAAAATATATTTTATTTTCTTGTGCTATGTACAACTACAATTTTTACAAAACTGTTTCACCAATACCAATATGATAAAATAAATTTTAAAAAATGACAGCAATTACTATTAAACGTGAAGCATGTGCCGGCAGGTACAGTGAACAGGGGACTACTACTGAGATAGTTTTAAGGCGAAAACGCTAAACATTTCTCTACATCACTGAAAACTAAATTATCTGAAGATATTGTTAATGATTTTTGCCAGTGAATGTGGCAAAAATGTAAAACAATATTATTCAATTTTTCCTCGAAACTTAGAAACGTATTTCTATTAGTCAATAAATTTTTCTTAACAAGAAACGTTATATTGAATCTATATTTGTGTGTGTGTGTGTGTGTGTGTGTGTGTGTGTGTGTGTGTGTGTGTGTGTGTGTGTGTGTGTGGCTATTTTCAGGTAATTTTTAGCGCATACCACTTTGTTTTTTATAAATCACTACAAAATTATTAGTTTTCTTTCTTTCTGCTTATATACAGCCTAATCATAATTCATAGCACTGATTTTATGCAAGTAAAATCAAATTATCTCTTTAGCATACACAATTGTTCAAGGAGTTTCCTGTTACTACATTTATGTATCTCTTGTGTTATGGATAATAACCGTCCCATTTTATTCAACATAAACTGTTAATTGATAAAAATTTTGAAACTCTAAATTGTATTTTACAGAAATATATGCACAAGACTATAAAATTATAAATAGGGATAATTTTACTCTTTATTCAAAAACTATATAACATTTCATCTTTTGTTTATAATACGATGTACAATGTATTCTGCTTCAGGTAACACTTTCTAATTATTTTAATTTTAAAAATTTATCTTTATAAAAGACAAAGTTTCCATGTGTTTTATTGTAGTTTTAACAATTTTATTACACTATACCTATTAATTTTATTATTTTCAGAGTACAAAATTTTTGATCACAATTTTATTTATTTCATTAATTATTATTAATTTGTTTGTATTAAAATTCAACTACAGTCTTTTTGTAAATCACCTTTGTAGTTATTTACAGCTATATTCATTTCTAGAAATTTGTTTTTCACGTAATGTTTTTATCTGTCTAGCAGCGTAAAAAATGTTACGTCGTCCGTTATGTATCAGTAGTCCTCGTCGTCGTCGTGATCCTTGTTGCAGCAGCAGCAACAGCAGCACCTGCAGATCAACACCAAACAGACTAACCCGAACAGCGCACCGCCGGCCGCGCCCAAACCTATCATTACCCAGTTGACACTGTTCGTTTCCGTTCTGGCCGCACACAGTTCTAGCGCTTCGTCGCCGGAGTCCAGTATCGCGCTCCCGTTAACGTTCGACTTGAGACCGTTTCCCGGACAGTTGATGACACCGTTACACACTAAACTCGCCGGTATGCACAGTCCCGACTCACCGGGGCACAGAAACTCGCAATCAGTCTGTTGTGACATCGTTACACCGTCCTCCGTTAGTTTCGACGTCATTAAGGTGCCGTCAGGATTTCGCGGCAGGTGGAATAACTCCGTCCAAGCGATTTTAAACGCCGCTCTTGCAGGCGTTATCGTCCCTATGAATTGAATGACGACAGACGGTGGAGGCATATAACCTTCACGCGGTTCGGGAGTCAAATCTAGACTCGTGATCGGCGGCATGTCTTTGTTGCTGACGTTGTGACCACAAATCGATAGATAGGGATGATCAGGTCGCGACGGCAAGTACACTTCTAATCGTCCGTCCTGACAGTCTCTAGTAGCGAACCGAACTTTGTCAAAATGAAGCCACACATCTCTTTCCTTGTTCACTCTGATCTCCCATACACAGCGTATAGACCTCGGAGGTTCCGTGAAACCTAGCGCCTCATAATGGGGAAAGTGTAATTCACCCTCTGTGCTGGCGGGTATTACAGCAGGCCCGCACAACGGTCCGTGGATGAATTCGTACCTGGCTTCGAACAGCGGACTGGGATGTTTGAAGTAACTCGTAGCAGAATGTGCGGGGTCGACGACGAGCTCCATATGCAGCGACTCCGTAGTCGACGTGAACGTAGCGATAGGTTTGGTTGACTTCACCAAAACAGGAGGGTTTGAGTTTTTGCACAAGCAGTGTCCGCCGGTGGCGCCTGACCTCGGCGCTGCTCCGGTAGCGTTTGTTCCCGCTATTGAAGGTTCCC
Source organism: Magicicada septendecula (assembly GCA_034769895.1). NCBI lineage: Eukaryota > Metazoa > Arthropoda > Insecta > Hemiptera > Cicadidae > Magicicada > Magicicada septendecula. Next base: position 119,338,557 of record CM068374.1, on the reverse strand, counting down.
AGACTAGCAGTTTGTCCATTCGTCCTTCCCAGCATTCGTCACAGGGTCCAGTGTTAAACGGATGGTCCTGTAACAATATAACATGTAAATCAAAATGTATAAAGGTATAGAAATTTATAATTACTTGCGGTTATGCGGTTATAATTATAGCACATCTTACTTGCAGTTACAGTTAAAATTATTTACGAAATAAATTCTCAGTATGCCAAATCGGTATACATAATTAATTAGTTTGAATTTGGGAATGGAATTTTAACTATCTGTATAAGATGCAGGGATACGTTTTGTTGGAGGGACAGAACGTTAGGCAAATATTTTGTTGAAGATTACTTTTTATTGTGGGCTCCTGGCTGTGTACTGTGTGTAGGAAAGAAATAAAGAGGAAATCAATTAATGGAGAAAAAAAGGATAAGAACAATTCTAAATAATAATTTATAAAGAACGTATTAGTGTACTTTTTCTTTATATTGTTAAGTAGATTATTGGTAAAATAATCAGTAACACTTTCTAATCGCTGACTTTAATGTTTATAAATTATTAATTATCTGGTTCAAAATACATTTTCTTTTCTCTCAGGTTTTAGTAGTGCAAAAAAGCTTTAATGCAAACCTTAAAACTGTAGTGAGATATTAATTTAACAACATACCGTCCACGTCTACCGTATAACGTACTCTGTGTAATTAACAGTCTACTTCAGAATCACAAAGTTTTACACAGTCCGTATAGACAGAAGTATAGTAATACTTCATACATACACTCGTAAATACATATACACAAAATACACATGCATAAATTACAGACACGTTAGTAATGTATACACGCGTATGTGTATATTTTAAAAACACATATAAAAATATATTTTCTTCAAGAAAATTTAGAAGACCATTTAAAAATATTGTATCAGTTACTTTGCAAGACTGATGAGGAAGCGGAGGAATTCCTTCTTCCACTTTAACAGGCTATACGTGTACTTCGTACACATTCATGTTACTCTGATTCTTTTATTTCTTTTCACTTTACTACAGTAGTTTGATTTTGTAAAAGTCGATTATGTAAATACAAATTTCAATGACATAATATTCTCGTGGAGGAAAGAACAGACTGAAAATGAGTTTAGTATATTAACAAATTATAGATCCGAACATTTACGTCCCGTCTTTAAACCAGATCATAGACAGTCTTTTTGTACGTACACTTAATAGGCGTATGCGCAGAAATTTTCACTTCTCGCAGGTATAGAGATCATATACATCAATACCCATTAGGAACGTCATAGATTAAGGATATTTCTAAGAATTCGAATAGTAACGTGACACTACTTTTCGACTGGTAAACACAAAACCAGATTATACTTGTCTCCACATCTGAAATTATCCCTAAGTTGCATTTTGTAGCAACTATCACCTACTCACTCTACCCACGGATACCCTACCTAAAACAGGCAAAATCGTGAAAGACATCTTTACATTTTAATTAAAAATTTTAAATTAACTTCCTTCTGTGATTTAAGTATAATATTTTATTAACTAATCTATTACTTTAATAAAGCTGAAAGGAAACAGAACCAGGAAAGGAAAGGAAAGTTGTTTAATGAACAGAACCAAGAATGTAGTGGTTTAGTACAGTTTAGAAAGAGAAACGGTTCTGTTGTGTTCTATTGCTACAATGTTTCATCCTTGAATTTCTTATCAGAAGTTTATTTTTCTAAAAAAATAATACTATTAAAGCTTAGAATTTATTATGTTCTAAGATTCTAAAATTCATTATACGGTTCTGTAAAGGTGTGTATGTGTATGTGCAGTTTCAACGCCAGTGTCTTCGGGTAACTTTTCAAGTCAGTACGCAAACAATATTTACTTTTAAATCTAAAATATATTGTATGCTGAATAATGTCTTCAAATTAAGGGTTAATAATTAATTTTTTGTAAAAATAATTAATTTTGACAAAATATTTATTTCAAAAATGATATGTATTTTCGAATGCTTCTTATTATCGAATGTATTTATGAAACATGTTTTACCTTAAAGTTGATGTTTTTGATTGTAAGTATAACTCTAGCAAACAACCGTCTGTCGGTTATGAACTTGTATCTACAACGGAGGTCTCCAGTGCTCTCGGTGCGTTTGTACACAAGTGTATTGAGCGGTGATCTCAGGTAGCCGGACGGTCTGTGCCAACTGGCAAACTCCTCGTCGCAAAGCGTTTCCGTCACTGGTCGGCCAAACTTGGTGTTGTTGAAGAAGTCATAATGAGCCCAGTAATACAGTGACGATCTGAGAGGACACGAAAACAGTGGAGTATAATGTTTATGGTTACAACCTGTACAAATATCTTTTACAGCATAGTCGTATAATGATAATATTGCGTAAACCCAAATACTATCGTATGGATATATAAAGGTCTATAACATAGTGACGTAAATTAATTCATATATCTAACTCCATAATTATAAACTAATTTTATATGCTACAGCCATTAAAAGTTTGCACTTATTTTACTATTTACTTTTGCTGTAATTAGACCTAAGGCTCAAAATTTTGCTTTGTTCATTTTTGTCATAATAAAATTATAAATTTAGACTTCTGTATAATAAAGTGGATGCAGAAAACAAACTGTCCACTAAATAATGAAACAGCATTCACATCAAGCGTTAAAGTAAGAGAGTATAAAGAATAGTAATCCGATTCCTTTGGTTATGTTTTACAATATAGGAAGAGAGAAAATGTCATAAAATCAATAAGCGAACAACTACAAACCCATACCATAAATGCTAGTATGCTATCTGAGCTGCAGAATTTGCTCATTGTTTTGAACAAAATACATTTATTATTGGGCACTTTTTGATATTAGGTACTTCTTCAGTTATCTTAAAAATTACAAAAATTAATTTCATATGCCACATAAAGTTTTGGAATTTTAACAAAATTTTTAGTAACTTTTAGCCTCGGCGTCCAAAATTTTTTAATTTTTAAAAGCAATGATAAATTCATACTTTGGTTAAAAATTATTTTGATTTGATACCACACAAGAACTTTCGCAATGTTTTTTCGAAATTTTGGCCCGTCTTACGAATTTTGTTTCTTTATTTTCCCCTTCTGCTTTTGGGTGGATCAATCACAAAAACAGTAGGGTTCTGTAGGGTAAAGGATGGACACGCATGCCAAGTTTTATGAAAATCGTTGGATGGGTTCCAAAAGTTATCGTGAGATATGGCCTGGGAAGATAGACAGACAAAGAGACAGATAGATAGGCAGCCAGACATACGAATGCTAAACGGTCGAGGAAAAACTGAAAACTTGCTTTGCTCGTTCAACAACGGATGAAAACCTATGAACGACTGAAATAGAATTAGAACAAAACCTTTATTAAATTGATTTATAAGGTCGCTGCAACAGCATTGGTTATTAACGACCACAAAAATTATAAAAAAATGAATTTTTAAATCATACAGAAATTCTCATACAGATGCAGAAACATATATGACATATATAACATATAAACTAGAATGTGTCTAGTCAAGACAAACATTGCAACAAAATACACAGGAACTGGAACGATTTAGAAACTACTTTAAATAGTTGTTCAAATACCAAATAATACAAATAAATTAGATAATTAAAAATATTTAACAATTAATATTATTTGTTTATATAATGCACAATAAATGAGAAATATTGTCACACACAACATTAAAATTATAACAACACATCATGCAGATATATAACATATATATAAATACCTTAAGACAAGAAAACAACTTTTTTTAAGGTTGACAAGAAAACCTTAAGAGTACTCAAAACAAGTTAAGCTTAAACAAAGAGGAAGAATTACGTTTTGTTATGAACAGCGAAGTAAGATGTTTAAAACATTTTTTATCTGTAATATATACAAATCTTCACAAAGCGATACAAAATCTTGTGTCCTTCAGCGTTTCACTCAAACTCTTTAATTACGTTGGCTCAAAGTACGCTATTATTTTATACATCACTGAGGCAACTACTATCTGAATCAAATTGCTGGTAAGGTATTTTTGAGGGGGTAGATATGTTTTGAGGAGAAGCCAGTCATTCAGAAAATCTGATTATTTCAAAAGAGGCCACCTACTAATCTTCAGATTATGGATAGAAGGGAAAGCGTACGGCTACGACATATATATCATATATTTTTCTTAGGTGTCTTGCCATAGTATTTAAGATGTTTGCTTAAACAATTTACCAAGCGAAACGATTTCTCAGATTTAACTCAACCGTTTGGTATTTGTCTATCTTCTATTTGTCTATGTTTCAGCTTGAAGTATAGTGTATGACAACTAGTGAATATATCAAGCGATTTTATAAAATTTGGCAAGCTTGTCCATACCTTTACCTTACAGAAGACTTTGTTGTTTAGGTTGTCCTTCTAAATGGGGGAACGTCATGCTAAAATGTGGTAGGGTCGAAATTGTAAAGAAAATCGCAGCAATCCATATGGTGTATCAGATTAGGGGAAATTTACCACAAGATTTAAATATAGGCTTAATTTAATTTTTAAAACATAACAATTTGGATACGACAGGGCACAAATAGTGGGTCATAAGTTTTTACAAAACTAAATGCAAGGTGTAAAATTGCAAACAAAATAATTAATAAACAGTATTACCGCTGTAGGTATTGTGCTGTGCAATGTAACGTTTTGAAAAATTCAAAATTTTTAAAAAACTAGTAACAAAAAGAAATGATTATATTTTGACAAAATTAGAAGATTATAGCTGCGTGACAAATTAAACGGATTTTTATCCTGATTGCGAATGTACAATTTATTATGTAATTTTTATAAATTGAAACTCAAACCAAAATAAAACTCTAAATCTTAAGAAAATTTTAAAAGCGTTTGTGGGGGATCACGTTTTTAACTACAGACTTGTTATTAGTAATAATTTGACAAAATTAATATTGTCAACATCCCCTAAAAGTTTCGACCCCTTCATAAAGTAATATGCTTGCACCAAGTATTACATACAGTTATCTACTACGCTCACACTATAAATTTACATGTTGTTATCAGTTACGTAAAATTTTTGGATGTAAATTAGACCTACAAATATTTATGAGAACATACATAAACTCAAAAGCTAGGACTAAATTAATTGTCATTTACCAACTATGATTATAAATTTAACTAAAGTTCGAGTGCAATATGCCTACATTAAAATTCTTAAATTTTGTTGTAAATTTGTGTATTTAAAAATTGTTATTTTTAGTAAAAAACAGTAAAACAATTAGTTTTCATATTTTTGTTAATAATTAAAACATTATATAATACTACAATGTATCTAATAATAAATGCATTTCGTTTAAAATTATGGGCTGGTTATTGGTCTCAGGATGCTTACTAGTACAATACGCATGGGTGGCGCATAATTAAGTTATAGTATAACATACAGTTACATTTCCTTCAAAATAGAAGAAAATAGTTTGAACAATCCTGTAAATAGGTCTTGCGCTTAACACATGAATTTAAGTAAGGTGGATACTAAAATCACACCGAGTTCATAAATTGGGACGCCTGTTGTTTTCATTCTCCTATGTTTGTGTAATTTTAAAACCCTGATACTCAGTACTGGAGGTATGAGACAGAATTTTACAAATTCATCAGATTGTACAAACTTAAAACTTGTTTTATTTCTTTTACTTTGTCCCAAAAAATATATTAAAACTTTGCATAAAACAGCCGAATTAAATAGGAGGTAATGATTCTCCCACTTTGGCAGAGGGTAAGTATCAATTTTACTATACTCACCAGAAACACTTAAGTTATCTCTATGTACAGACCCGTCAGTCGATTGAGCATCCAGTTTAACTTACCCGGAGTAACTACCAGTTTTGCTTTCGAACCGCACAAACAGTGCGCTGCCAGTGGACACAAAGTCGTGTTTCTCCATGGCCCTTGAGAACGTGTCGCAGAATGTTTTTATAATTCTGGAATCGTCTGGCCACGATGCGTCGTACAGTGTCAGGCTTTCACCACAATCGCCGTCGAAAACAGCTATAGGTGATTCTATCCTGTTTATACGAAAACTGAAACAGGTCACAAAATTTAGTGGAAATTGATAAAACTTCTGAAATAATATTACGTTTCCATTCAAAGGTTTTAAAAACAGAATATATAAATAGCACACACTAGTCACATCCGTATACACACTACATTTATTCACATACTGCTTTAATTATATTATGTATTAGTATAATTAAATATAAAAGACAATTGTGTGTGTGTGTGTTTAAAGAGTATACGAGGTTAAGGATATAACTCTGCAAGTGTGCATAAGAGTATCAGTTTATAAGGATGTGTAAGGGTGTGTATTTGACCAAAATGTGATGTAAAAAACCCGTATAGAGTAAAAACGTTTTTATACACACATGTCTAGTTTTTTTAAATATATCTTTTTATTTACATTTCTGATTCACATTTGGGCCTACTCTACCATGAAAAGTGCAATAGACACATTTTTCTTAAATATTCAATTACATCGTTCTTTGAATTCTTTAATCAATCTAGGAAGTACAAAACTTATTTTGTTTAGTGTCGATATTCAATTCATATAAAAACCTTTAATGTGAAAGCCGTTATATAATTCTTTTAATAATAGCTTTTTTATTCCTGGAAAACATTGATGTTTAGAGGTGTTGCCAGATGTATTGGTGTTTACAAATTGTTCCTACTCATATAAATAAGGGTAAGGTAACATTTTTACTTTTAACATCTGTATACTAAGAACTGTCGATATGCAGGTTAATAGAATCAATTGCGTGACATTTCTATAAAAACGTATAACACCGGATTATCTATAATAAAACACTAAGGACTCCATCAATTAATGTTAATGTACAATAGTTTAAATATGCTGTAAAGTATTTGAATTATATATATATAACGATATTGATATTAGCACAAAAAATTTAAAAGACCGTGTTTTTGCATTGGGCATCAAGGACTTTAACTTTCAAGTATCTGCAGTAAGTTTTATTTGGTGACTTCTTCGATGATTCTCTGATAAAAATAGTATTACAGTTACGGTAATCCGCCAGAGCTAATACAGGAGGGTGCAAATTATTAGACTCAATCATGTAACTTAAACAAATCCGTCTTTCCAGTAACACTCTTTTATTGATATAATACAAAATGATATGGTACTATTTAACTTAATAGTCTCTATCTTTCAATTAATTTAATTTGTTGGTTATCCTTTGTTTATGATTTATATCATTTCCCTTGATTTACTTCATCCCTATTCGATCTGCATACCAGTAGACCTATGAGACCATCCTTCGTGATGAGCGTAGTATTCTTGTATTATTCCTTAGGCTTTCACGGCCGGTGTCATTTGAATTATGAAAGATATCCGGGCTATTTGGCCGTGGTCCCTGGTTTAAAACAAAACCAAACGTTTCAAAATACCACAGTACTGTGGGCCTGCACGTAGACACCCAAAGTGCAGAAAATTTTATACCACTGATGATGGCAGCCAGTGGAGCTGCCGAAACGTTTGGTTTTGTTTTAAACCAGGGACCACGGCCAAACAGCCCGGATATCTTTCATAATTCAATAGTATTCTTGTATTTACTTATTCATTTTTTAAACATTTTCTATATGATTTGTTTCTGGGCTTTTAACTTACAAAAGAAGAATTCTGACAATAATTTCCGCTACAAAATATTTGACTATTCGGCCATTGTGGCATAGTGTCTCATCCTGTATTAAAGAAATCTCTCTCAGGTAACCAGAACTTAAGTCGTAGAAAAAGACTTGAGTCGGGTTTTAAGAACTTTTCCATCTGCATCCTCTGTGTCTTCCTCTTTGTACAACGTAAAACCTCTCAGTTCCTTAAGATAGCATACAGCTCCAAATTATTATTGAGGTTGGGTAATTCACTACCTGCCCAGTATGCTAAAGTTGAAACCCTTTATCTTTCTTTTGAATGTATTTAGGCCACTCTCGTCGCCTAGTGTAAGTATAAATTAATCTGAAATTATGATACAAAATACAAAAATGAAACACGCTTTTCCGTTTGTGTATAGCTCAGTAGACTATCCTCGGTTGTCTCTATCCTGCCTATCACAAAAAATTTGTTAATCCTTGGCACCTAGCTACTTTTAGTCTAATTAAATGACGTTCAGAGGGTACATTGTTCTAGGCATTTAAAATGGTTTTCGCCCCAAATCAGTTTTCATTAAACCACTTTATGGACAATTTTAGCTTTTTATATGGGTTGCATACTGTGAGATAAACAGTCAAAAATAGTGTCCAAATAATAGACTCCGTATTTGGCCGTCGTCAATGCTTTTACATGGTTATAAATATTTTTGCTAGTTACCTCTATACATGTATGAATCCATTTAACAAATTTTTGTTTTATTGGTTTTTTGGGTCGGTATTGGTTTTTTGCTAGAGGTTCCGTTCAAACTAGAACCTTGTCACGTTTGAGCAAAATATTAATATAGATGGCCGTTTTATTCTGACTATTATCTTTTCTAAAGTATTGTGAAGAAAATACATATAGTCTTTTAGCAAGCACGTAATCAAGGTTTTCTTCATGTTAAGGCTGTTAACCTTCCCACAATTGTACTTTGTAATAAAACAAAAATCGCTCTTATGAAAACTACAATAAAACATACAAAATAGTATTTTTCACTACGAGCGGATGAATTATCACTTTAAAAATGTACTTTATATCACAGTTTATAAAAACCGAAATAAATTAGTTTAAAACAATGAATTGTGGACTAAAGAAAACAACGTTTAATGAACCTTTACGAGTTAAGTAGCCACCTTCCAAGAAATGTTTACTTAGCTAAATTTTAATTTGCATTTTTTTTTAAAACATAATGAATAGTGATACCAAATTCATAAGGAAACTTACTACATTCCAAAACAGTTCTATAGGTTTTAGCTAGTGGCATAGAATACATGAAAACTTAAAAACTGGAGAAACGTTGTTACACCTATGTAACCTGCGGTATGAGTAATAATATAAAAACTAATAATATTAATAGTAATAGTTTATTAGTATAGTTGATAACACCCTGCCTAGGGTACAGGTGAAAACCTGTCAACGCCCTCGAAGGCGGAAGAGGAAGAAATGAAATTCCTAACGGTGGACAGGGCGGAAGGCGCGAAGGGGTGGACAGTGAAAAGAAGGCGGTGTATAGTGTGCGAATAAGGGCTTTCTGGCAGGAGAAGAAAGGAAATGGCATTCGCGTGGTCAACGGCAGGCCTGTTTCTGTAAAATTAAAATTAACAATAGTTTTGTATTCTCTTTTTATCTTTTGTTCCCTTATACACCTACAGACTGCCTACTTACGTGAAACAGAAGAGACATAATATAACAGGGGACACATATGACAACAAACCGGCAATGCATCATGCTTGAATGTACAATGAAGTATGCAAAATTGTAAGTTGTCTTTATTTGATAAGACATTTAAGTCTATAAGAAACATAAAGAATTAAATGAAATTAATTTATTTTGTAACTCAACACCATGAAAAGAAGTAAAATTGTAGATTAAATAAGTGCAGGTTTTGTCAAATTGCATACTTCAAAAGTCTTAATACTGATGGTTATGCGCAATCCATTAATTCCACGAAGGATTTTACGACCAGGTCAATGCTCAATATGAATTTTTGTCAAAACAGCTTGGTAAAACCAAGAGCCCCCATGAATTCATTAACGACGCATGAAGGGAAACTTGTTGACTGGCCAAAAGCATTAAGGTCATCTGAATTGCCTGCATAGAGATATTTAGAGTGTCCAATTCATATTTTCAAAAATTTAAGCCTATTCTTTATGACTCCAAGCAACAAACACACAAAGTCCTGTAGGGTTTCATAATCTTGAAAAGCCTCCAATCCATTTATTAATTCTCATATACTTTTATTATTGCAATAATAATAATAATAAGCAGTATATTTAAATAGAGTATTACGTTATATAATTATTTTGTAATAATTTACCATCTTTTTTTACTAAATTTACTAAAGATATATTGTAAACAGTAGTCCTTACCTAGGAAAATAAAGCCTAACAATTTCATCGGTTTTGCCTTGTATCAAGTATGTACAGCTAGTGTGTGGTGGGTACCAATGAGCAACAGAAAGGAAGATGCCCTCTGAGTCGCCGGAGGCTGCGAGGTCTTCGCTGGTCAACAGCCAGTCGCAAGTACCGTTACGACTACCGGCTGTCTCGACGTGACCTGGCCAATTGCCTACGTTGAAGTGGAATCCCGTATTCAGTAGAGGCCCTAAATAAACATTCGAAAAGTCAATGAAGTCACTTAATTACATATGTACACAGCAATATTATTATACGTGCTTGTTTAACAGATTATCCGATTTTTTATCACTTTCTCAGATTTTCAGCGTATTGGAAATTATTTTTCCCCGTGAATATATAGGCCTACAGCAACTACTTGAGCAGTGTACATACAAATATTGAAATATATCAAAAGTTACAATTTTTCTGTGTTCTAAGTACTAAAAAGTTTTCATAATTACAAAACGTATTTTTATATAATTAAAAAGTAATTATAAAACCTCAAACTTTTTATTTAATTAAAAAATTATATACACTTTAAATCTTTTCTACACTACTTTTAGTCTACACTTTTCTCCTTCTTTCTTGCTATAAGTATTAGTGACAAACGATGACTGTCAGAATACACGCGACTAATTATATTGTAGCACGTACATAGGCCTAACTAAAATTGACTTCTTACAAACATCCAGTACGTTGATAAGCTTGATTTATTAAAATAGAAAATATTCTAGTAACTCAACATTTTCAGCAGTAATGTTTAAACATGTACGCCACACATTCAACTATATTCATTGGATCCTAAAAATAATGTAAAACTAATTACTATCCACTAGACATTTGATTCCATTAGCTAACATGAGACTTGGTAATTTATTTTCTCATTGTACAATTTTTTGTTTACTAATCCTAGATTGTAATGTGTAAAACATAGTATTTGTTTTGAAAGTCATAGCTGAAAAATGTTCAAAACACTAAATTTATATTTTGTTATTATATTTGTAAAAAAATTATCTTATATTATGGATAGGTTACAAACATTGAACGCCATAAAATATTTTAATGCTAAAGTGATAAAAGATTATACTAAATTTCTTTACCTGCTGGTGAACTGACAAACTCGACAAATAAATCTTCACTGGTACCGATGATGGAGTAAGGAAACTTTCCCATTCCGCAGAACGTTCCGATAACGGGGGCCGATGTGTCTTTGCCGTCGTAGATACGGATGTAATCAAATGGGCAGTGTTCTGAGCCTGCAAATAAAACATTGTGCGTTTCAACTATGCTAATTAATCTAAATACGTATTTTTCAAAGTTAAACTTTACTGGAATTGCAAGGTAAAATATACCTATTGCGAGTCTCGAGTGTGTGATGTGAACCTGAAGCAAACAATGTTGCACTGATCGATTGGTCGCTCGACACATGGCAGAACATTTCATTAATTCTTGAATTGAATGGATAAATACTTGATATAGTTCTACAGATAAATTGTTATTTTCTTAAATAAAACGGATATTTTCTTTTCTTTTCTTAAATTAAACGGATATGTATAACATTCTCTTAATTACACTTCTCTCATTATTAGAAAGACAAAAAATACATTAATGTACACGTAGTCGGAATGAATTTATATAAAATTGCTACTATATCTGTAACAAAAGCATAGATTTTATTGTCTAATGAACGCTTGGAGAAAGTTTCTCTTTAACTAAAATTTAAAATCTTGGTCCAAGAGATCAAAAAGTTACCTGATGATATTGGTCTCATAGGGCAAGTCATAATGTTTTCACATCTTTGACCGTCGATGTTGAACTCTTCATTTTCGATGTACAGCTTAATGAAAGGCAGTCTGGTGTTCAGATGGTAAGAGCAGTGTAAGTGGCGAGGGTACACGCCAGGGTATGCAGGTGACTGCACATAGCACGTCTGCAGTCTGCAGTCTTTAAACACGCGTTCGCAGTACGAGCTGAAACAGATTAAATAGATCAATACAATAACAAAATGTGTGCGCAAAATACTTCTCACTATCGTTTACAAAACCCTTTGACAATGCTATTTCTAGTTATATTACCACTTGTGTAGTTAATTTAGAAATGATATTTTCTAAAGGAAAGGCAGATGAAATACTGTTCTCCGATAGTTGGGCGGTAGCTAAATTGTACAGATTAAGAAACCATTAAGCTGAACGAGATTTTTAATACGGATAAAAAAGGTAGTAAAAACCAAAAAGAAATAGAACTCTGATAATTTTATTCTTCTCTCATCCTTGACAGAGTAGAGCCGTTCAGTAACTTGGAAAAACATCATTGAAGTATATGAAGGAAACAATACAGAAAAATTGTTAATGTGAAAGACATGTTTGAATTGATATCCAAGTCACTTATTGACAAAACCTGTATAATATTTACTGTATTTCTTCCGTCATGTGACTTCGTGTTGCGTTCGATTGATTTACGCGTTTCGTCTTTAGAAATAAAAAATCACTTTTAGCGAGGTCGTTAAATATTAAAATTTCAAATATTGAACGCAATACTTGTGTGGATATATAACGCGGATATGTGTAGATTTGTTTTTCAATATTTGCAATTTTAATATTTAACGACCTCGCTAAGAGTGATTTTTTTATTTCTGAAGACGAAACGTATGTTTCGAAACGCGTAAATCAATCGAACGCAACACGAAGTCACACGACGGATGAAATAGGGTAAATATTATACAGATTTTAAATTGTTAAAATTGTTAATAGAGACGTGTCAGGAAACCAAGAAAACTTTGACATCAGTAAACGAAGGACAGTCAAAATGCCTACTCTCTGAAATAGAGGAGAAGAAGTAGGTACGACCGGCTGCAAATTATATTTTATATTAAGTGGATGTAACTGATAATGAAAATCATAAAACTTTAGAATACCATTTACAAAACATATCATCCAATAAAATGTAATTTAAGAAGGAAAGTTTACTCATGTTTAAATTAGAATACTTATTACCCTGCCGATTTGGTTGTTTGCCAGTAACTTTACTAATACACGAATTTACAACTAAACTTCATTTATGGATTTTACTATACTGCTCTTAGAAAAGTAGCTACTTTTATCTTTAAAATTCATATTTCCAGTATCCAAGCCTTTTATTTACTCTATCTACTGTAATTAGTTCATTTATACGTATGCGCACAGAAAATAACACTATACCACAAAATCATAGGTTACAAGCGGGGACGTAATACTTCACTTACGAGGTACGAGGGTCGAGTAGGTAAAAGGAGTCTACTTTTCTTCCCCTATTTCTTAAGTTTCTACCCCTCTATTACATGGACATTAAAGAGCTACTTCAAATCATAAGGCGGAAATGAAATAAGATAATATAAAACTAATTACGTGGTATTATAATCTTTGGAAAGGTATTGTGTTTCCTTATGTGTAAAACATCGAATTTGGAGGTGCCTGTAAAGTTTACAGTACCACACTTCTTTATTAATAAAATGACATTTATATTTTTATATATTTTAAGTGATAATATATTCAGGCCTCAGTGTAACTGAATTATTTTTTTCATTGCTTTAACTGACATTACTGAACACTAAACTTTAAAAACATATATGAATGTAAGGTTTTAAGAAGGCAACATTTACTATAAAGTGTATCAAAATTTACCATACAATTTCAACTTTATTGCGATGAATAAATTTTTTCAGTTCACTCTAGTGATATAGTATTTTTTGTTATTGAAGAGTTTTTTTCTTATAAGTTCGGACTTCCTAATTTACACGCCAATTTGTCAATATAAATTAAACATTGTATTTTTTTAATTTTATTACTTTTAGGTTTCGTTATTCATGCTTTCATATGTCTATTTTTGGCTATAATTTTTGGAGTTAGTAAACTAATGTATTTTAATTTACTATAGTTAATACCATATATTTATCAATAAGGCAATTAAGAACAAAAGTAAAACAAAACTGAATAGCAACTTACCCGGCTACAACCTGACCTCTTCTGTTGGGGTAGAGTTCAGGATGCTGTCCGTAGCGTAGGTAAACATCAAACTGTTGTTCCGCTCTGGAGTCAAAACTGAAGTATGTCTGGTCAGTGAAGTTGTCTACGTGAAACAACAGTTTCACAAAACTTGTCTCAGATATGAAAGTCTGCGGCTGCTCCGTCTCACCGCAGAACAGTCCCGGCTCCTTACGGTTGCTCAGATCTGTCTTCGCGTTTCCGTCTACTATCTATCACAAAACGAAAAACATACAAATCAAACGTTTTAAGTAAAATAATTTTATTTTGAACACTTGTAAACTTACTTCCTATCTAGATAATCTTTATACATTTTTAAGTTAGCCTCTTGTTATTAATTTTAATTTATTATTTCATTATAGTAACGCCACGAGTTTCTTGCAGTGTTCTTGATTAATATTATCAAATTACATTTCTTCTGCAACTTATTGATCTTATTAGTTTATTAGTTAGTTACAAATTAATTATATTATTGTTATGTTATATTAAAATTGATATATATCGATCATTCGTTAATCGAAGTTTAATGAAGAAAATTGTGTTAGTGGTTAAAATCACAAACAGAATTATCACTGTTGCACACCACCATATAATAATTATTCCGATAAGCACTTTCAAGCTTCACAGCTTATCGTCAGATCGGAAAAAATCGGAATAATTTTTATAGAGTGGTGTGCAACAGTGATAATTCTGTTTGTCATTCGTTAATGATTCACATTGAAATGGAATCATTTCTATTATTCGTAATTAATTTATAACCTCTGAAGTCACCGAATCTTTCAGTGAAACGTGCGTCAAGATAATTAAAATAATATCAATAAGTCTATAATATTAATAATATTAATAATATTAATAATATTAATAAATTGATAATTGATAATATTAATAAATTTATTGAATCTGTTTGTAAATGGTGAGAATATAAATATTCTGAACTATAAATAAACTGAAAGTTTAATAACTTAGTTTTGTATTTACATAAATAAGAGTTTTACAGTATATATTACTGATTTTTTGTTGATTTACATTACTACGTTAAAAGAATGTAATAACTCGCTAGACTACTCGTTAGCTACACATTAACTCCTATGTTGGTTAATAAGACGTTCAAAAGTATCTTTTTTTATTTTGCATGGTATTTAAAATTGTGTTACGGTGTTACGTAAACAAAGACAATCTCTAATCACTTTCAACAAAAAATAAACTACTTACCGACATAAAAAATATTTTATATGTAAAAGAATATACAACAGTAACAATGTAACTAATAAATTCGTACTTTTATTTCACTTGCTTTTACGCCACCTAGCGGTTTTAGTTATAAGTACGTCAGGTTTTATTACAGTAATGTCAGGTGCACTATAAAAATCTGTACGACCATAAGTGCCGTATGAAACCACAAAGTTTTATGTTCAAATAAAATGGTACTACTTTTACGCCACATGTCACCATGACACATTTGACTGTTAATTAGATCTATAGCGTGGTTTGTGTAAGTGTATATTTTACTAACTTCGACTTTAAGTTTTTATTTTAGTTTACCACAACGTTGTGTATATTACTGAGGAAATAGGTGGTTTTGTTGTAAATAGATTATTATGTTGTTAATAATTATTCATTTATTTGCGTATTCAGTTCATAAATTCTTGAGCTGTGAAGTGTGATTCATGAACTCTGACTTAGTATCTCTGATCTTTTCTAATATTTTTTTTTTATTTTCCTTAAGCGTGTTTATATGAGGAATATGTCTACAGTAGATTCTCTCATTAGAATATCGTGAAAAGACTTCTTGCAATTAATTAACTGGTTTTGTTCAACAAAATTCATCAAAATTCAAATATTTCGTTGCAGTATTATTCTATGGTAATAAGTCTTATTCTCCTTGAACTATAATATATAGGCTACATCAGAATATCGTATAACAGGATTACATCATATTTTAGCATCCATTTTTCTTCTAAATACCGTATTTTTATCTCCTCACAATTTTCTCTTTTCAAAATTACATATTTTTATTTTTCATACTAATTACTAAATAAAATATAATTCATGGTATTTTACAATTTTTTTGGCTACTAAGTATTTCTTATAGCCATTGTTTTTACAAACGGTAAACTTTACAATAAAAATGTTTTGCCAATTACTTTTCGTTTTATATTGCCCAGTAATAATAATAATAATAATAATAATAATAATAATAATACCCTGTCATTATTATTGTTATTATTATTGTTGTTGTTGTTAGAATACCAGGAAACAGGTAAGTGGACCCGCTGAAGGGTTAAAACAGATGTATGTTCACAGGACGAAGTACAAATGACACCACCTTGAAGTATTGCGAACGCTGAGTCCCAAGGTGGTTCCATGCCGTGGACAACAGGGATTATGGTTTTGGTGGGTGCGAGTCCCACACACCGTAGGAGTGCGGACCCTCCTGCGGGGAACATAAGTTTTCCAGTCTCCCTCGTTAAAAAAAAAATTTTTTTTTGTTAGTATTATAGTTATTATTATGATTGAGGAACATAACATTCCTAATTATTTTAGGTGTAATTGTACTGACTAGTGGTCGCCCAGTGGTAATTCATTAAATTTTTAAGTTTGAACGTTATTGAGGTTCTTTTGTCAAAGAGTATACCTCTATAATCATTGCATATAATTTTTTTGAATTTTGTTCTATTACGTCAGCTGCGAGCGTGTACAAATATGTAATTAGCGTGTGTTGTTTGCCTTAATTCCCTGCAATACCTATGAAATTTAAAATTTAATGTTAGTAACAGTTGAAAAAAACACAATTACAGCTTGTATTCGTATTTATTTTTTGATATAACTCATTGTCAGTTTTAATTTTTTCATGTTATTATTGAATCAAATAAACGCTAATAAAAATGAGACTTGACATTCATAGAAGTATAAGATACATTGTTTTCAATTCCAGTGGATTACATTTTATTTTTGGTAAGGTACAAAATTCGAAAACAGTTTGAAGATTACCTGCTACAAAGCTTATATAATTTTTTAATTTTTTTTTCTATGCATTAATTTCCGAGTTATTTGAAAAATATGAAAGATAGGAAAATGAGGCTTAGCTTGGCTAAGCCATATTTAAAAAGCAATAACGCGTTTTTTGACATTTCCTTGGGTTTTTTTATTGCCATACTGACCAGGTTTCGCCAAGGCTACACAGTTATTTTGCCTATCTTTTTCGAATTATATAAAATTTATATAAAATATTATTACAAAATAAAAAATGAAATAAAAAATACGTGCCTCGTATTTTTTCATATATTTTTCATTAAATCAATAAAACCGGGCGGTTAAAAAAATAAATGGTGTCCATTGAACTTAAAATATTTTGAAAGTGAATTTAATGTTTCAGAACTTCTGTGTAAACGATGTTTTTTGTAAAAACTCTTTCATCATTTGCTAAATGCCGTTGGCCATTATATTCGGAAATATAAAATCTCAAACCATCGAATGATCGATCTCTACTTGCTGCGACGTACAATTGATCATGTGTAAAAACTGGCTGCCTCAATAAAATTCCAATTTTTTCAAATGTTTGTCTTTGAGACTGATTTATTGCCATCGCAAATGCAGGTGTAATTGGAAATTGAGTTCTTTGAAAGTTAAATGGTAAAACAGTACCGGAATATGTTAAATTTATACGTGGAATCACAATTCTCTTATTGCGTGCGGTTCCAGTTAAAACTTCGCAATCAATGGCATTAAGATGCATACACTTGATGCGCATTCTTGTTCCATTGACTAATGCTTCCTTTGTATTTACGTTTCTGATCAGTAAAACGATGCAATTAACTTTCAATACTAACTTATGTGGTGGCAAACCACTAATAGTCAAAGAATTCGAAAACTCTACTGGATAGTTATTGATTTCATTGTCATCATCACAAATTATTTTATCGTAGCTATGATATGTATTCTGTTCACCTGGTATTCGATTAAGTATATCAGTATTAATAAAAGTACTATCATCATTTTTAGGTGCTAAAATAAGTGACTTCAATATGCTATCTGAGAGTATGTTTTCGGAAATATTTCCATACACCTCATTAATAATATTATTTTTATCTCCTATTAATTGCTGAGGTATTTCAATAATATTTTCACCAAACTGAGGGAATTGTCGGGCTTCATCATTACCAATTTTTTTCAAGAATTCGACAAATTCTATTTCACTTGGTAAGGCTCTCATATTTTGAGTAAACGTTACTTTATGAAAATAAACAAATTTATGCCAACTCGTGACACAATATTCAATTAAAGTTGCACGTGATCCATGTGGGACAACTGGTAAGATTTGCCGAAAATCACCGCACAGAAGTATCGTTTTCACTCCAAATGGTTTATGTTTATCATTTTCATCGCATAG
The DNA here is from genome assembly GCA_034769895.1 of Magicicada septendecula. Taxonomy (NCBI): domain Eukaryota; kingdom Metazoa; phylum Arthropoda; class Insecta; order Hemiptera; family Cicadidae; genus Magicicada; species Magicicada septendecula. The sequence continues at coordinate 119,320,076 of CM068374.1, read as the reverse complement.
ATCCTGCAATAATCTATCTATGATTTTCAACACTTGCAGTGGGCACATACAAATTTCATCAATATTTATCAGTGATGATGAATTTATGTAACGTCCATAGCTAGTGTTTGCGGTAATATTCGCTATAGAATTTTCCAAAATGGGTATATGCAATTTAAACACATTGCGTAAAGTTCTACCTCCAAGTAATAGAGTTGAAGCTATGCCACTGAACGCTGTTGCAATGCAACTAAGATTAAGCGAATTTAATTTGTGAATGATTGCTGTTTGTGTGAATGTTTTTCCACAACCTGCATGAGCGGTTAAACAAAAAACATTAGATCATGGTGCAAAACTTCACGAATCACACGATCAATTAGATTACGCTGTTCAATATTTGCAGTTTCATAATGCTCACAAAACAGAAACTCTTGTTCTATTGGATCAATAGCATTTGCTTCGTCTGTTCTCTGCGAATACGTGGGAACTGGTAAACCAAGTTCTTGACATGACAAATTATGAACATTCAAAATATCTTCAATTTCTAATAGAGCTGTCTTAAAGGATACTTCTTCGTTGTAATCTCTCAAAAAATCTTCACTAAGATATACTTTAAATTCATTCCATAACGCCAATGCATTGGCTGGCACATTTAATGCACAAATGTAACCAAATAAATTTCGCATTTGTTTTGGTGAATGTAATTCTTTTGCTTTATTTAAACATTCGCGCCATTCATTATCATTTGAAGCAATGCCGCGAGCATGGCACGCTTCAACAAAAGAAGTGTGTATAATTCCATTGTATGTTCTAACATCCTCAAATGATTTTGGACCACAGATATGTAATAAAAGCAATCGTAAATGGAAAAGTTCGATGTCATTTGGTGATACTACATATATGCGTGTAATGATTTTATCACCTCCACGCCTTCTCTTCTTCCATTTTTTTCGGGAATCTTCCCACACATAATGCAAAGGAATTTCAATATACTTATATTCATGCGCTGATAGATCTGATCGATTCAATTCAAAAAATGCTAATAATTTTGTTTGTCTTGCATTTTCAATTGCTTGACGTTCTTGCCCTTCTCGAAAGTAAACATTCTGTCTACGCGGTAAATGAATGTCAAGTCTAACGATGACATGTGATTGGAAATGCATTGGTAATTCATAGATGCGCCATACAGCTTCAGTTGATCCGACAGAACGGCCATTTAAAAAATGTTTAACTTCATCAATTTGTATTTCTTGACCTGGTTCATTTCTCTCTGAACCTAATTCAACAGATGCACTGTCATAGCCTTTATACACGTATTTATAAATGTATTTAACACTTTTAACTGTAGTGCATACTGCAACATTTATATGACAATTAAATCTGGCAAGTAAATACGGATTGTATGGTACACCATAACGATTGTCGAGGCAACTACCGCTAACTTCAGCATTAATACCATTATCACGCCTTCTGTATAATGGATATCAATTTAATGATTCACATGTAAATTCATTAAATCGTTTTGGATAATCTTTTGTGCATTTTCCATCTCTCATACATACAGAATTTGGATTAAGTACACCGCATGGACCATGCATCATGTGTTTTACAACATATTCATGTAATGTAGGATGTGTTTGAATGTCAGGAATCTCCGCAGATACAACTTTATCAATATCGGTAGCGTTAACAATTTTATCTTGCTCATTTAAAGAGAGTAAAATGTGAGCATGAGGCACTCCTCTCTTTTGAAACTCAATTGTATAAATGAGTGCTTCAACTTTAACGAAGATTTTTTTAGTGTAAGGCCCTCAATTAATGCTTTCAGTTTGGACTTGAATACACGCACAACAATATCAGGTCGAAAATTAGCTGACTCACCTACACCAATATTGCTAACTATTTCAGGCCAACTTGGATTGCAAGTCATTGTAATAAACAAAGAAGGCTTTCCGAAATGTTGTACAATTGACATTGCATCTAAATAATTCTGATACATATTTCTTGGAGATCCATTGAATGAAGATGGTAAAATTACTCTACGGCCAACATTATTGGCATTGGGGTTCAATTCTAAATAATCTGTTAAATTGTTGTAAACTTCAGACCTAAGACTTGTTTGATTTTGTCGAATGAAATGTAACTTTGTGCCCTCTATTCTCACATACATATTAACTATCCACTGCAGAAATAATTTTTGTGAATGGTGCAACATGCTAAAATCTTCTCTAATTGCAAGTCGATAGGCTGCATACTGAAGCATGGTTAATTTATTTCTGGGCGCTCTTGAATTAGATGTAGTTGGTACATTATGAGAAATATTGATATACCATCCAGTATCACCATTTGGAAAAATTAATGGATACGCTAAACGGTCCAATGATGAATCCAAAACAGAGATATTTTTAATGGTACCATTAACTTTTGAAAACGAAACCATATTTCGTTCAAAGGGTGGCTCACCATCAACTGTACTAAATATTACTGCTACATCAGTTTGAACTGCATCATTATAACGGCGTAGAACTAAATCACGATTTACTTTAATGAACATACAAATTTCTTTATTTTGATTTTCAACTCTCTGACAATGATCTTTCATTGCAATGAATGACCGAACGAAAGGATTAATGCTTTCCAATTCAAGAGAGATTTCGCGCATTATATTGTTATTGCATGTTTGATTATAGTGTTCACGTAATCTATAATTGACAGCAGTGTAAACATCATAAAAATATAATTGCGCATAACATGGTGAGCGACCATATCCAGCAGTCATTGGACCTGATCTGTGATAAAAAACATCATGCATTTTAAAATCATACACTCCACGCGTAACTGTATCCGAAATTTTAGCTTCTGAGCTAACCATAGCAAATGATGAATTGTATTTACGAATGTTTTCAAAATAATTTTATGACTTTCTTTTTATTGAAGGTTCATTTGAAGTAAGTCCATCATACAATGATTTAAAGTATTCATTTTGACTTAAGGCTGGTAACATTGCTTAACCCTTATGACAACATTAAGTGAATGCAGTCCTTTCATCTAAAGTGGCCTCAGATTCGAAATGTTTTGCATTGCGAAACCTGCATTGTAAATGCATTAATCCACAATCAAGAGTATTAAAATTTCTTGGAATGACATTCAGTGCGCATTTAAAAGTATCCCTCAAAATAATTTCATCATTTTGTATACTATTTACACTATTGAAATTTGCATTTGGTCTATTATCATTTTGACTTTCACGCGAATATACATTCCTTCTTCTTTGTCTCTCACTCCGACCCGTCAATGTTCTATGTCGAGGCATAATGGAAGTAGGTGCGAATATCTGAATGTAAAAAAAAAAAAAAACATGTACTGAAATTACTGAAACTAAGATTAGACAGGGTTTAATTTAAAAATAATAAAATGTACTCACTTTTTTGAAACCACCAATAATAATTAGGCGAGAGTAAGTCAATTCAAATTGTTGCTACAAAATTTTCCTTTTGCAACAGGTGTATATTAAGCAAGCTGTATTTCACTTTCAACTGCACATCAATATATAAGATACAGATATCTAATATACAAAATACAAAATAAACGCTTTTCTGCCTTGACATACACTCCACAGACTACTGAAAAAGGAACATTTGAAATCACACAAAATTCACAGCTCATTCAGTCAATCTGTCAGTAATTATTTATTGGCAACATTTTAAAATTCTTTGGCGACAATCACTACTCTGTGCGACTGTTTGACCACAGACTATTAAGTGTTTGATATTGGCAGTATGAACGTACCCTAAAATGAAAAAATTATAATTTTATTGCCTGGCAACATAATTATTTTATTTCTAACAATTACCATTGTTTGAAAAATTTTAAGTGAATTTTCAAGTGCAAATGAATGTTATATTTAATTTAATTTAATGTATTTGTAACACATATTATATATAAATTTTAGCTTTCTGCACTCCTTCTCCATATAAACTTTAACTATGCCAAATCTCACACTCCTCCGTGCGCGCAATATGCTTAAAAAGGGGTACAAAGTTTTCTCTTCACGTATTAATATATAGATATATTTTTTTTTAAATACACTGTATACAAAATGGCTAATCGTTTTTGTATTAAATGTTTTAATCAGCAGTACAACACACACACACACACACACACACACACACACACACACACACATTTATTTATTTATTTATTTGTGTAAACACACACGTAAATAGATTTTATTCATATTTAAAGGTGTGCATGTGCTTTGCCACTGTAAATAACGTACCATCTAATCGAATGCTCATGTACCTGCATATATCCATTATGGCAGTACGTGGCGTTGGTAAGCGTGCCTACTTTGAACTTCTTAAACCTAATTCTGAGAATCCAGTCTCTCGGCGTTCCTCTGAACGATCGGAACCGGTACCAACATGTCATCGGCTTGCCGAAGTTCTCCGGCGTCACTTCGGGGCTTGAGACATCTTCGTATATGTCCACTGTTTTATTACAGTGGTCTCTTTTGACGTCAGCTGAAACAAAATTTAAGAATGCGTTATTCTTCTTGACTTAATACAACTTAATACAATGAGTCTTTCAGTAAATATACGTTTTTTAAAGTAGTAAACATCATTGATACTTATTAATTCGGATACATAATTAAACTTGTTTCAAAATCTATTAAAATATTATATGGTTCTCATTTCAGCAACGTTCTCAATTTTAAAATATGAAATTAAAAATATATTGTAATATATATATATATATAGAGCAGAAAGTGTTTGCGCGCGCGCGCGCACACACACACACATACAAACTCTAACCTGGGAAAGCTAGTTTAGGCAGTAAGGTAATAATTTAATCTATTCGAATTTAATCATCAAAAATAATTTGCATTCCGGGCAGTATTATTTTATAATTTTAGTAAATATATATATTATATTAAGTACATCAGAAGTTTAATTAAGAAAGTTGTGTTAGTTGTTATACTCACAAACAGAATTATCACTGTTGCACACCACTATAGAAAAATTATTCCGATTATCGCTTTCAAGCTTCTCAGCTCATCGTCAGATCGGAAATAACAACAGAAATAAAACAAACCATTCACACCCCACCCAGCCCGCTGTCCACACACCCCCACAAACAAGCTATAAGTCAAATGTCCCTTCCCAGCCTCCGAGCCCTGTCACCCCCGTCGGTACAGTTACATATTTTTCTAGCGCATTCCTTGTGTATGTGTGTGTGTACATTCTTTTCAAAACCTAACGTTGTAAAGCCTTTCTCATTCACACTGTTGGGCGTGGTGACTCACCCTTATTTCAAAAACATCCCTATATGCAATTTAATTCCTAATGTTACCTACCCATCCACTACCTTTTACTTCTTAATTATATTTTAAAATATTTCTTTATTATCAAGTTTAGTTTTAGTATTCATTAAATTATCTACCCTTTTCTCTCTTTCTTTAAATATTTTTAACTTCTCCCTAAGCTTTATTTCAACTCTTATTATTTACTACTTTTAAAATTTCATAGTCTTTCAAAGGATTAACAAACTTATGGCTGTCTTCTATGAAATGTCTTGCATATAACAAATTTGAAAAAAGTTCATAGGAATGAGTTTCAATATATGGAAATAATAAAACTCCCAATTCGGTAATCCTTAACGACTACTGACGCCTTTCTTGTTACATAATATACTTTTAACCGCCGATCGAAGTAAAACTTTTCGTGTATTATGGAGAAGCATTCTGTATAGATTTTCATATAACATTCGTATTCATATTTTGAAAGCGTTAAGCGTTTTTGTATCGTAGTTAAGTAACTAATTTATAAAACTTAACGTATAAGTTTCGATTAAACAGAGAACATTATTTAACGCACCTTAATCTTGTATGTCACTTAAAGACTGACAAATAATAGAACTTACAAATTGAAAAATTTGTAAGCATACGCCTACGTTCAGTAACAATTTGCAATTTAATTATAAATAAATATTTATAAGTTCTGATGAACTACAAATAATATTTCTCAGACTAACATTATGTTTCCCCCAATAAATATAAACAAGAGTGTTTCATGCGTTCAGTAAGTGTTACGAACTGTAATTCACTTTAAATGGGTTGTATTATTATTTCACGTGGCAACTATTTCAAGTAATAAATATTGGAAACACATTTTCTCAGAATATGAAATTTGCATTCCTGTATGCTACTAGCGGCTGAACCTGGTCACGCGTACCTATTATTGACACGCGGAGGTATGTTAAGTACCAGGCGGTAACAGGAGAAAATAGTTTTTTTCACCTGAATCTTGTTATATTTTGTAAACTTGGCTTACTGGATTTACAATAAATTTTGTAATTACTTTTACGTAATTTTATAGACAGTTTTGAATAAAAAAAAAACAAAGCAAATTCTGTTATAAATAGGAATATTTTAAGAAAGAATGTGAACGTTGTCTGTGAATAAATTATTTTAACACATCTTTGTGAACCTCAAACAATTTTCTTTAAATTTTAATATAACATTTAGTAGAGTATTTTGTGCACGTTATGATTAATAATCCAATAATATGAAACTACCTTTCTTACAATATATGTAATCTCTACACAAATAACAACTTGTAGAAAAAAGCGTATAGAATTACCCGTGTAATAACAAATATCCAGCGTTGCACTAGAATCCACGATTCTGAGAAACCTTAATACACTTTGGTGTTAAGCATACTTCGCTTAATTTAAAGTTATTCAATTATCAACCGAACAACTAGAAACTAGAAACTCAACAGTTTCACGTGCTAACTGTTTCAAACATTCTCCAACCCTGCTCACACAATATTCATAATACGAAAGGCTTTAACTGTATATTTAGATAGAATTAACTTTAGTTTTGAAGGTTACAACAGATTTTTATCGTATAAGTGAGATATTCTTCTCCTTAAATGAAAATGAAATTCTGTTGAAGATAATAGGTTTCACATCTATATCTATAAAAATGAATGTTTGTTTCTTTCTTTCTTTCTTTGTCCCGTATGCGTTCCTATACCATTCATCCGATTGCGATGAAACTTCGGTGAGTTGTTGTGCGCACGCCCGCGAAGGTTTATGAATTTTTTTCGATGGGGTCCTATGGGGGGTTCTTGGGGTCTTCCACATCTCCTCCTAAACCACTGGACCGATTTCAACCAAACTTGGCACAAATATTTTATGCAACGGGAGAACCAACATAGGGTAGGTGTTTTTTCGATGGGGTCCTTTGGGGGGTCCTTTGGGGTCTTCCACATCTTCTCCTAAACCACTGGACCGATTTCAACCAAACTTGGCACAAATATTTTACGCAACGGGAGAACCAACATAGGATATGTGTTTTTTCGATATGATCCTTCGGGGGGTCCTTTTGGGGGTCCTTTGGGGTCTTTCACATCTCCTCCTAAACCACTGGACCGATTTCAACCAAACGTGGCACAAATATTTTACGCAAAGGGACAACCAACATAGGATAGGTGTTTTTTCAAAGGGGTTCTTTTGGGGGTTCTTTGGGGTCTTCCACCTCTCCTCCTAAACCACTGGACCGATTTCAACCAAACTTGGCACAAATATTTTACGCAACGCGAGAACCAACATAGGATATGTGTTTTTTCGATATGATACTTCGGGGGGTCCTTTGGGGTCTTCCACATCTCCTCCTAAACCACTGGACCGATTTCAACCAAACTTGGCACAAATATTTTACGCAACGGGAGAACCAACATAGGATAGGTGTTTTTTCGATGGGGTCCTTGGGGGGTCCTTTGGGGTCTTCCACATCTTTTCCTAAACCACTGGACCGATTTCAACCAAACTTGGCACAAATATTTTACGCAACGGGAGAACCAACATAGGATAGGTGTTTTTTCCGACGGGGTCCTTTGGGGTCTTCCACATCTTCTCCTAAACCACTGGACCGATTTCAACCAAACTTGGCACAAATATTTTACGCAAAGGGAGAACCAACATAGGACAGGTGTTTTTTCGATGGGGTCCTTTGGGGGTCTTTTGGGGGGTCCTTTGGGGTCTTCCACATCTTCTCCTAAACCACTGGACCGATTTCAACCAAACTTGGCACAAATATTTTACGCAACGGGAGAACCAACATAGGATATGTGTTTTTTCGATATGGTACTTCGGGGGGTCCTTTGGGGCCTTCCACATCTCCTCCTAAACCACTGGACCGATTTCAACCAAACTTGGCACAAATATTTTACGCAAAGGGAGAACCAACATAGGATAGGTGTTTTTTCGATGGGGTTCTTTTGGGGGTTCTTTGGGCTCTTCCACATCTCCTCCTAAACCACTGGACCGATTTCAACCAAACTTGGCACAAATATTTTACGCAACGGGAGAACCAACATAGGACAGGTGTTTTTTTCGATACGATCCTCTGGGGGGTCCTTTGGAGTCTTAAAAAACTAACTTATTAGATCTGGTTACTATGGCAACCCAATGGAATAGATTCTGTTCTAAATATATTATCGCATTAAATTGAAGACCACGCGAACGAAGTCTTTATATATTATATATATACAAACACGTTCTTTCTTTGAGTGGCATTGCAACGCATGCCGGGTACTCGCTAGTAGACACTAAATATTGTGTAGGTTTACAAGTATTACCTAAGCCTCGTACTTTATTGAAACGCTATAGTGGTAATATTTTTACAACCATATTCTCTTCTAACGTAAATTTATTTTCCCCGTTAATCCTTTGAATTTCAAAAATTTAGATGACAGTTTTCTAAATAAGTTTAAAGAGACACAAAACTTTACACGAGACAGAAAATCCTACTATGATGTATTGTAGGTTTTTACTTATACTGTTGAATGAACAACTTTTCCTTAAATCTTGAAGTATTTATTAGAACGAAGCAATAAGAAAGGCGTAAAAAATATGTATTTTATAATTCTCCAAGAATTTTTTGTAACATCATGAGGAACCATACAATTTTTATGTCTATTCATTGCCTACTAGCTGCATTTGTTTTTTAATAGAACAAAGCACAATGTTTTAATACACAAAGATTTATAAGTCATGACTTTCTTTCTACGAGTTCTCACATGACTTGTGAACCTGTTAACAAATAAAAAGAAATCGTACCTTTAAAGTACATAAATACCTATCATTATATTTATGGTCGTTAATTAATTAGATTTGGATTTGGATTTTAAGAAAATTTAACAAACACGTAGTGGTTTAATCAAACAATTTTTGTTAAACAAATGATTAGATGAATCATCAGCCTCCATGCTGAGCATTCGCGTAAGGATAATTCAATGTATATTTATGCATGTTGGGACGGTAAATATATCTAGTTCTTAAATCAGTTTGTAAGAAGCTAGACAGATTTAAAAAATTTAACATCTGAGTTCGGAGACTCCATTATATTCATTTTACTACTACTACTACTACTACTACTACTACTACTACTACTACTACTACTACTACTACTACTACTACTACTACTACTACTACTACTACTACTACTACTACTACTACTACTACTAATACCACTACTACTACTACTACTGCTACTACTACTACTATGATTATAATTTTTACTATTGTCGCTGATTTGTTCTAGTTGTAAAAATATCTTGTAAAAATATACGTGGTTTTTTCAACACAATCATTTAAGTACTTAATTGTAAATTAAAATACCAGATTTGAATCTGTGTATTTTATCGGATGCATAGAAGCTCACAGACACACAGAACAGAGAGAGTATAGGTTATTAACATTAAGTTACGTGTGTAACAATGCACTCGGTTGTATTCAAACAGTTCCACAAATAAAACAAATCTATGGTTTTATATATATATATATATTTTTTTGTTTTGGTTGTGCAAAACCTGTTAACTGTTCCATTCACTTTTAACAGGTAAATTTTCTGTTTTAAATTACACTCCACATCACGTCTTTGGATTTTTTGTACATATGATACTTGCTCTGCCATATTTGAAGATATATCTGACATTGTGTGTGCATATATCGATATTGTTTGTAATTGGAGCAGTAAAGATTCAAAATTTTCTGCCTTAAAAACGGCAATGAAATCCCGTGTTTTATTGGCCATTTAATATTTTTATTCAGAACTGTCTTAAAGATAATGTTTCCAGTTCCCACACCTTTCATCTACGGTCGGCGTACGTGTGTTTCATTAAGAAAAAATTACGTAACATGTTTATAAAAATAACAACTCTCCAATGGAAATGCTGAGTGGTCGTGACTCCTCGCTGAAATCAAACTGTGATATCGCCCTTATGGAAAAGAGATGACGTCCCACTCAGCTCCTAGTTTTTTTTTTTTAATAACTATGCCCACTACAGTATTTAAGTCGTTAGTGTATCGAGCGGTAATTCTGGCAAATACGCTTCTATTTACAGGCAGATAATCTTTTAAATCTATTGCGTAAAAATGATTTGTTTAAACATCGTTAGTTGAACGGAAACAACGTGACCTAATGATTCCAATCACTGCTTTGAACACTGGTTTTATCACTGTTATACGCAGCTTTCGTTACTTCCATTCAATGTCACAAAAGTGAAGACACAGACAAACAATATTAACTTCTTGGACGGTCTGTGACCGATGTTGTGATGTGATTATATTATCATAAAGATAAAATGATGTAATAAGTCAATGACGATTTAGACATTAGATAGTCTTTATTCTATGTTTAATCGTGTTTCATAATGGTGAGCACTTTTAAAGTTTGTTAATGGTTCTGTAAAGTTTTAATATTTGCTTAGACTTTGGCGAAGATACGTTTGGTTTTTGTAGCAAACATTTTGTTCAGGTTTGTAATTTGCGATTAAAGTAGAAAACAAGTGCATGATATTAAAACCGTTATAGTTGTATGAAAGAATATTAACTAATTTGTTTCATATTCATTTTATAATGTAATGAACGGAATTTACGTATATTGGTAAAATAATTTTGTAACCATATAGGTTTAAACGCAATAATTTTTAATATCGACAACAGTTTATGTATCTATGTATCGCTTTATGAATTTATGACGCGTGTCCACATAAAATATTTTAAAATAGTAGCGGTTCTAACATACATAAACGGCGTATGAGCGTATCAAGATTATTTAGTAATTTAATAATTACTAAATTTATTAGTAATAATTTTTCTAAATTTTCTTTCACCTGTAAATACGTACTATTTGAATTATATTTTAAAATTTTGAAACATTATAGAAAATATTAAGTGTTCTGGTAATCGGCATATAGTTAAATAATTGATAGACTTCTTTCCTAACCGACAAAGGTAGGTGGGTGAAAATAAGGTTCTTGTTTTTGTAATCAACAATCAGTATTATATTAGAATACCTTTGAAAAGCTAACAAAATCATAACAAAATATATACAACATACCTGTTTGGATACATATTTTGATGTTTGTGTAGGTAATCCAATTAGTAAAGTGGTAATTAAAACAAACTGTTCACGATGAAAACTATAACGAATAGGTTAAGCAAAAATACAGATTTCTATTTGATTAATGTTTTATAAGTAACTTAATAACTGTAAGAGCGTTTAAAATATAAAATATAATATTCGTCTGATTCACTTTGAACTACCTTTGTCTTTAGAATCAACAAAAACAAATTATCTGTAATTTTATGCTCCTAAACATTTGGGTTGCGAGACATATAGAATGTACGTGTTTTGATAAATTTAGTCGTTGTAACGTGCGAATACTTATTTTGACTTCTCGTATTCTGTTTACTTTATTAATCTAATCAGTTTCATATATTTTTTTTTTTTTGTAAAATCCTTTACATACTGCTTTGAAGTACAAAAGTATAATTTGTACATCACTGTAATAACGTGTGTGTGTATAAAAATATAAATAAATAAAATCCATCTGTTACATTACATTTGTGTAAAATTCGAATTACCATTAGCTTTATCATAACTGTTTTATACTTATTGTGGGCATAGGTCGATCATTTCCAAAAAATTAGTTGAATTACTAAGTACCCTAATTATTAATTTAATAGATAAAGAGACTGAATTTGACAAATTATATAAATTTGTTGATAGTTTGCAAAGCAATGGACAATAAAAATAAATGCGACATGATGATAAATAAAGTGAAACCAAAATAATGAAATGTTTCAGAACTGGAATACTGAAGGCTGAGATATTTATGGAAGGTAGTAACCTAGTGCAAGTTGTTACCTTTAAACAAATCGGGAGATTCATTACATTAGATGTAAGATCCAACAGTGACGTAGAAAAGTAGAATTGCACAAGCAAGAGGTTTATTTTTCAAGAAAAGTCTCGACTGGCGTCTAGAATCGTGTCCCTTTAAACCAGAAAAAAATGTGTGTTTCATTTGAAGCATATGTACATATGGTTTGGAAAGATGGACTCTGAGTAAATTGCGAACTATCTATTTTGAAGATTTTGGGATGGGTGTTGGAGGAGGGCTTTAATAATATCGTATACGAAAAGAGTATAACGATGAAATTTTGAACCGGATGGGTGATAAATGGGCGCTGATTAGAATCACTGTAGAAAGGAGAAGCAGTATAGTTAGTCATTTGCTACACTATTCAAATCGGTTCACCATATTAATAAAGGGAAGTAATTGGATGGCAAGGTCCAGGCAGGTGTATATCGATGAGATAAAAGATGGAAGAATCTACGTAGTGATAAAGAGAATGTCAGCAACAACAAAATTACAAGCCCCCGCCAACCTCTCGGTTGAAGAAGAAGAAGAAGAAGAAGAAGAAGGAGAAGGAGAAGGAGGAGGAGAAGAAGAAGAAGAAGAAGAAGAAGAAGAAGAAGAAGAAGAAGAAGAAGAAGAAGAAGAAGAAGAAGAAGAAGAAGAAGAATCGTTGCATACAATTTTAAAGATTAAGTGCGAAGATACACTGCGGAAGCGATAGAAACTGTAACAAGTAAGACTGATACAACTGAAACTAATTTAAAACTATACAGAATGAAACAATCTTGTTGTTACTGACAAATCCAATTTAATTAAATAGATTTAACTTTGAACATTTAATTGTCTTTCATAATTAGATGGTATGTTCCATTTAAAAATAGACGGAGTGATTAAATATTTTGTGTTTATAAACAGTGGCGTGCAAAGATATATATATTTATTTAAACGCGTTAGAAAATAATGTTTCTAAGGTTTCATTTTTAATTTACTTTTAACATATAGAAAGACACACTAGGTTGTTACTGTATGCTGTGGCGTTATTGTGAGAACATGGGTTCCGTTCAAACAGTTTTTCACAGTTGAATTGTACAGATTTATTGCACTTGTGTGTTGAAGTTAGCTATAGCGTACTGCGATGAACTTTTTCACGTTTCCCAGCTGTGTCCCTTGGGAATCCAGCGCGAGAGGAACGTTCGTTTCTGGAGCGTGACTTCTACGGATTTATTACGTATGTGATTCAGTACACTTCGCTCCCGTAAGTTAAACAAATTAGCTACATTACAGTGGCATTATGACAAACATTGCTTTCAAGCAACAAGAATTTTATTATTATATGTAAAATGTATGTTACAAAACAAACGTTTCGTAATATTAATTTTATAATAGACATTGTAATAAGTTATTACAAATTGAATAAACGATAAAATATATAAACTATTATCATTTTTTCTAGCAATTAATTACTTTTTGTGTTGTTACGCGTATAACACACTGTGATTATATCCTTTTCTTTCTTTCCTTGATTCCGTATACTGAATTCACTATAAAATATGTGACGTCAAATTACACGCAGCTTCATATCCGGTTGAGTTTCTTATTATTAGTCATCAAACCTGAAGGAGAGTTTTGATTGTTTAAAACTGAACGACGCTTAGTGACAGTATATTCGTTTCAGCTCTTGTCTTCAATTTAAACGTTTTGCTAGAACAGACAATATATAATGATGTGTTCGGAAATGTGCTGATACAGTGGCTTCAAGTCAGCAGTTTCAGACGAGCTCTCGTTGCCTTGTTATTTTACAATCCCGTACGCAAAACACTGAGTACCTTTTGGAATCTCACAAACGTAAAAAACATGATTAAGGCTTAAACCTTGTCTGAGGCAAGAGCATTAGTAAAACATTAAATGTTTCGTACGAATTTTAATTAATTTGCATTTTGTTACTATCCGTATACTTATAAATCTTCTATTTGTTAAACAGCGAATACAAGTTTGATAAATGATTTTCATTGTAGAAATAACTACAAAAACAATTTGAAATTTTATTATTATAGACTATTACAATTATTTTTTGAAGCATTTTGTGTGTCTTGTGTAAAAAAGAATATTTAATAAGCTGTTTCTGACTGATAATTAACCATCAATTGATGGAATAAGGTTATTGTGTTATATAGGATTTTGTTTTTCTTTCTATCTTTGACAATCATTAGTGTAAAAATTGTATCAAACCTTTATAATATTAAGTGCTTGTAATCACATATTATGTATGACGAACCTGAATAAAACTTACTAAAAATTATACTATTAAAATCAATTCTTTACATTTAAACACAAAGGAATACAAACTCTAAAATCACAACTGCTGTTACAGAAAAACCTTATTTTGAAATAATTTCTTTTCAATTAGTTTATTTAGTTAATAAATATCAGTAACTTGTAAAAGTAGCATACACAGGCTGTTAACTTTAGCTGTTGTTGTTTGATAATTTCCATTAATTGGTTAAATAAAGTTATTTGAGTATTAAGTAAATTAGTAAGTTCAGTAATTAATTAAGTAAAGTAAGTAATATTAGTAAGAACATTATTAAATTAAAAGCTGTGAGTTAAACTTTACATATCACCACTGGCTAATTATCTGGCTCGATTTTAATGATAAATATGTGCAGCATGTTAACTATCTCGGTTGAGGCAAATGTATTTCTGTAGCTGATCACACACAGGTAACTGATAAAACCAAATTAGAACTCTGATTAATAATTCTTTTTTTGGGCCCAAGAATAAATTATAAAGTTTTAACATACATTTTTTTGGCACATGTATATGATTTTTACAATATTTGTCATTTCAAAATGTTGTTTTAAAAAATTAAGTCTTTAATACATTTCCTGAAAGTTGGTTTCCAAGAAAAATAAAATACTGTAGGTATGGAAAACACGGCTAGTTGAGGTTACATACAAAATGTAATACAAGGAACTGCATAAAAATTCCGCTAAGATGGTTGGATGATATGCTGGAAGATCTAAGAAAAATGTATGTGACAAGTTACACAAATAGGGCAATAAATAGGAGACTTTGGAGAAAATTGTTTTTGAAAGCCAGGGCACTCATTGAGTTGTAGTGCTGAAGAAGAAGAACCCTCAAATTTACTATCTAGTAAAGGTGTATTTAGAAAAAAAAAAACAAATTATATTTGACATTGTGTCTTTGACAATGGCTTAGGTAGTCGCAACAGCTGTCAGAGTTAAATAAAATCTGTGAAACGTACCAAGAGTTTTTTATATATTTTACAAAACCTTTTTAGACCTCTTGTTAACGTGATCACTCATCTTAAATCTATACAGTCCCACAATATTTACTTTAATAGTATCTAATTCTTGAGATATGTAGAACAGAATCTATTTAAATTTAATACAGATTACGTCACTCTCCAACTTTCTTCAGTAATCTTTCTTCTTTTTCAATACCACAACCATTTTTCTCCTTCCTTCCAATTTCACGACAAAAAGCAATAGCACACTTAGATAATTTTCGTTGTTTCTATTAATTCAGTTGTTCACTGTTTGGTACATTGAATTAAAATACTTTAGTAAATAAGTGTAGGCTAGTATGTGTTACTAAGTGTAACCAATGTGTGTTACCAGTTAATGAAAATACTTTCTTGTGTACATTAAAAGAACCGCTTTTCAGAATAATGACATTTAACCATGAATATGGTTAAATACTATGAAGTTTCCTATGTAAACGGGTCATTGTAGCGTGTGCATAACTTCTCTGGTTGTCATGATTCAATTACATTCAAATTATTCGGAAACTTTTTTATTTTAAATTTGCTTTTCTACAGGAATCGTGAAACAGTATTTGCAGTACAGATTCGTTGCTTCTAAATAATTTATGTCAGTAATAAATTCCGCATTCGCTGACAAATAGGTTTTACCTGAGAAGGAAAGACAGATATTGCAATGTTATGTTCTTGTGCGTGCGTGTTCGTTTGTTGTACGTATCTGTGAACATTTACGTACACAACCATACTGTGGGATTGAAGCTTACTTGAGGTACGTCTAAGAAGGAAGTTTGTGTAATGATTTATTTATAATAAATATAAAACAGGGTAAAAGTGTGTTTTATTTAAAACATAACTAAACATTAGAAAACATATCTTTTCTGTGCATCTGCATGTAAATGTAAATAATCGTCATATTAAAAAGTGTATGTTTATAATTACAAACCTTGAATTGATTACACTAACGATTAATTTGTCTTACGTGACTGACAAACATGACAAAATCACAGAAATTATTAATTAAACTCACAATTTAACAATTTTAAAATCTCATAGTACAGTAACTGTAACTTATATCTTTCAAATAAAATAATCTTAATAGAACTTATATGCACATTAAAAATCATTTAAATGCTTATTTATTTTTTACGATTGATTACAATTTCATGTAAAATTTTGTAATATTTTTTCTTTTGTACACTGGTATATCCATTTTAGTATTTACACATTTTTCAAACTATTTACGTATTGTCTTTCTACAAATATTTGTTGTTGCCATTATTGTCTTTCTTGTGTACTCTATTTTTTTAAGTAAATTATTACAATTAATGAATAAGATTAAAATCATAAGAAAATTATTGTTTTCTGAAAGGAAAAAAACAATGTAATTCGTAAGAGTCTATATTTCCCAATATATATTTCTCTCATACCCAAGTAAGATTTTACTATTTCTTACACAACCTTAGATCAACGTAGCTTGTGACGTAAGCGAGGATATAAGATTCTGGAAGTGGAGGTATTCATTATTTAGCAGATTGAAGGTATTTAGAAAATGAACTGCTGGCTGACTTCCTTTTGTTGAATCTACAGTGACGAATACAAATTTCTATAAAATTTTTACTATGAGTTTAACACAAAACATACAAATTTTAACACTTATGTTAGTGTTTAAAATATTGTACTGTCGTATTATATATTGTTTGTCAATATTATAAATATTAATTTACTTATATTTTCTCGAATACTTAATTCTGTCATAAGTAACTCAAATAAGGACACAGACAATATAATGGCCGAAATGAAATCCTACAACACAGACTTTATAAGCAACAGACCTTTTTTACTTAACAAACATATCATAGGTGTGTGCTGTATAAGGTATAATGGAAACCGTTTCTCTGCTACCTTTAGAGTAACTTACCACAAATATAATATTCGGGAACCATTGTAGATGTTACTTTTGCAAAACAATATTATGTAATAATAATATGTAAATATGCACACATACACACGCGCCAGAAACTCCTGTTTGTAACTTTAGTATGTGGAAGTGTTTCACTAAGAATGTTGCATGAAAGGGTTATGTTCAGTTTTCACATGTTGCAGCCCAAACAAGAAAAATGAACAGAATAACCAGTTCTTTTTTGAACATTAGTTAGACTAAAAAATATAAACATAATATGGTAATCATTCGTACAGGATTTTATAATTTAATTATGATTTATGTTTGAAATTAGGTTTTGATTCTTTATTATCTTAACAAGAAAATTATACGACGCAAGTCCATGTTGGCACTGAGTATTTTATAAAAGTTTTGACTGAAGAGACGTGACTGCACTACTCGACTGCCAGCGAGCGTTCGTTTCAGTTAAACTGTGAAAAATGGCTATGTTGCACGTGACCCAGTTCGAGCCAGGCCACGTGGTGTGTCTAGCATTAAACATACAACTGATCACGAAGAGACATAAATCTCACTGCGTTAACGTTATATGCAGACTAGCTACAACTTGGCACGTGTGCAACTACCCACGGTAACTGTCTCAATATTTGACAAACAATTGTAATTGGCATTTATTATCATTTAAATTAACAAAAAGGCCTATACTTCAAAAAAATTGTTTTACCACAGTAGCCATTATATATTAACGTAAACATGACATTTATATGTCTGCCTCCATAAAGAAGAAGAGCTTTAGTTTTAAGAAGACTTTTTGTTTGTTTCAATTTTTCCATTCTTCTTCTTCTTCTTCTTCTTCTTCTTCTTCTTCTTCTTCTTCTTCTTCTCCTTTTTCTTCTTCTTCTTGTAACAGCAAACTTATCCAAAGTCTCCTATTCATTGGCATCTAAGGTAAAACCCCTCACATCCATTCTTCTTAGATCTTGTAGCACATCATCCTATGATACTATCCTTAATCGTCACCCCCTTCTGCTTTAATAGACTTGATCTCTAACGATTTTCTTTGGCATACACTGATAATCTATCCGCTATAGGTGACCTAGCCATTGTATTCGTTGAGACTTTACGAATCTTAGAGTGACCTCATGGTTCAATAGCTCACCTATCTCCTTGTCATTTCTAAATCCCGATTTGTCACCGGACCATAAACACGTCTTACAATGTCTCTATGAAAGCTTCTTAGTGTTTCTTGTTTTTTTTTTTAATCAATGCCCATGTCTCGCCTCTATAAGTAACAACCGCTCTGACAAGTGTTTTATTTATTTTTATTTTTGTGTTACAACTAATGTTTGCGACAGTGAGTGACAGACACTTCATTATCTGTCATGCTCTCCAGATAACTGAACTTATTAACTGCACCAAATGAATTATCTTCTGTGCACATATACAGATTTCTTGTCCTTCCTGATGCAGAAGTAAGGATTGTATTTAGTTTGATTAATATTTACAATGAGGTCCATTCCAGCTTATTTTTGTTTCAGCTCTTTGTATACCTCAGCTAGCCGTTGTCTTCATCTGACTATTATCACAACGTCAACAGCATAAGCAAATATTTGGGTTGTCTTATTTAATATTATTCATCGCTTATCTGTCTTCAATGGTATAGTGTAGCGCAATAATAAAGAAGGGGGTCCAATACCCGTCACCTTTTTTAACTAATTTCAGGATGAATAGTCATGTTTTACCAATACATAGCATCGCACCAACTGAGAAACGAGTACTAGAGATATGCTGGCCCAACAGCCGTAATTGTAACAAATTAAAGTCACGTATATATAGTAACATATTGCAAATTCCCTATTTAATATAGCTCATAAATTAAAAAAAGTTGTTTGCAGATTGTTGATTTTACCTTGTTATTATTCATTATTAAAACAGGACATTTATCAATAAAGGCGACTTAAGCGAACGGGAATTAGAAAAACAACACGTCAGTTGTGTAACATCACATATCTGTATTGTAGGCCTATGTTGATAAATAAACCCAAATTTGCATGCTAAAAGTGGTATCATGTTATATGTTTACGGACTCATTCTTGTAAACAAACCAATTTCAGAATAGCAGTTCAACGATCGGTAGGAAGTAGCAATATTCAATTTTGACCTCCACTTGTTCCGTTATTTACAACGACCGCAACGTGCACGCGCGCGCACGTGTGTGTGTTTTCAGTTGTACAAAGTGAACATTAATCAGCGCTCTATCGCATTACATTATCGCAACGGTACATAAATTAGCACAACGTATTTCACACGCCATAAAACATATTTTCAGCGCAAGACAGAAAGCCATTAAAGCGTAATGAATCCGTTACTCGACATGAATGAAACACGTTACTCTCTGTAACAAATTGTTCGCTCGCGTTGCTGGTTGCTCTGATAACACGACACATGAAAACTTGCTACCATTACTGTAATTACAGGCAGAAACTGTTACGTCTTGGGTACGTAATTATTAGAAATTTAAACTCAGTTGTTATGAAACAATTACAATTATTTCTGGAACTAAACAAAACCCTGCGCAGCGTATCTGAAGATAATCGTTTTGCGTAAGATTTTATAATATAAATTTTTCGAAGTAAATTTTTATAATATAAATGGACAAATCAGTAAACTAATACAAACCTGTGCTAATTAGATAGTTATGAGGAGGATACAAACCATTTTATTAAAAAAACTTCAAACGCTTTTTGTATTTGCAATTTCTTTTTTCCGTTGTTACTTAATCATTCAATTACAAGGTATTTATATCCAGAAAATACCTGAGTGGTGGGTAATATTCACTTCTTTTTCTATTTGTTCTTACTTTAAGTTTTTTCTAATTTGGTGATCTCTGTTGATCTCTTTTTTAATTTCTTTCTTCTGCTGAATTCTTGTACTCCTATTTCATACATTTTCCTGATGAACCCGCCGTCTTTTTAGACTGTCACTTAGCTTAACCATCCTAATACTAAATTCTTCTGTAGCAATATATCTAACATCATCTTTAATATTTCTTCCGAAAATAATATTGGTTGAACTTAAAAATGAAATACATAATACATACTTAATTACTTCACTAAAATTTTAAACTATATAAATCATATTCATCTGCATTACTCTGAACAGAAAAAGACGAGCTCACTAATCTCTTAAAAACTTCTGAAAGTATATGGACCGACCTTTGCGCGCGCGCGCGCGTGCGCACACACACACAAATAAGAAGGATTTATTTAGGAGATACATTTTTAACTTTGTAGACGTTAATTCGATAGGGCCAATTATAAAACGCAAGGTTTCGTTATAGTTACAAAAATAAACCGACTAAGGAAAAACTGAAGTGTAACCCAATCATAATTTAAAAGAATTACAGTGGCATCACTGTAATTATTATTTATGTTTATATTTGGTTTAAGTTGCATGAAATGGCTGTCACGCTTATTCACCGGTGACGTAATCTAACGTATCAGTCGTAACGCACTGATGTATTATTATAACAGTCGTTGCCTTTGTTGTTGTTTTTGTTGTTGTTATGTTCTTCTTTCTCTTTCGTTTGCGAGCTTAGTAAGTTAGATTTTTTAGCCTAACGGCGTCTAGCAGAAATACTGTTCGTCATCATGATTGCTTGTACCTTAATACAAGTTTAAGATATAAATGAAATTTGATACACTCTTAGACACAGTCAGTCTTGTCAGACCCGATGCACTAAATCTGCTTTTTTCAGTTAGGTAGGTTTATGACTGTTGGAGATTACTAAAAATTAATAGTATAAATTAACTTACATAAGTTAAATACAAACATTAGAGAAAAAATACGTTTTTATTACGTTGGAAATATCGAATACTATCTGAAATTAAAATAGACTTTCATTGCCGGTTTACACTTTTGTCTGTTTTCATAGCTGAAATTTTAAATGCAAAGTTGTAACACCAAAAGTCTTAAAATTTAACCAATTTTCTTGAAGTTAGTACTGGTGCTTGACTTAACATATTCGTATCGTCTATGAATAAGTTAGTGCACTGACATAGATGTGTATATTTTCATTACAGATAAAAGCAGAGTATCTACTTCGCCCACAGACTAATCAAAAACGTTAAATTTAATTGTACTAGTACACTATAACTGTACACATTGGTGAGCAACCAATTGCATTACATTAGCTAATATTATGTTTTGCTATAAGTACAATTTCGCAATAACATTATATGTAACCAACACTATAGTTTCATAAATTTGATATATAAATCGACAAGATTTTTGCTATCGTTTAACTAATAACATTAAAATTTTCGTACTTAAGAAAGGAACGCGTTAACTAGTAAACTTGATAAGAACGTAGTTTTGTTTTAAAAAAGTTACTACGGAAACGGTAAATAAGTCTGTGTGGGATCTTTTGCTCTTGGCGTTTCCTTGCAACGAACACACACACAATGTATTACAGCATTACATAACTACAGACTGACGTCTTAAAATGTCCGTAGTAGTAACAGTATAACATGTTCAAAAATATTGATCTTGCATAAATTATAAACTTACCTTGACGGTAATATACTGTCTTTCATTACAATGTAGATTTGTTAGTTCCCTCTTGTTTTGAGCGCACAAGTAGTGTACACACGTGTTTCGAGAATGGATATTTAGTAAGAAATTTACACTTATTTTGTGTATCATTTAACATATTTAGGCCTACATATATTTTCTATATGACCAATGCTATTTGCATTTATTTTTATATTTATATTTAATAATATATAAATTTATATTTATATTCTTAATTTAGTAGTAACCGCCGATCAATAAATTACAATGATGGAAGGTTTAGTGAGGATCGGTCAATAAGTACAACACAAATTTTACATTACTTTTTGTCATCATCAGGACCTGTGTACAAGAGGAAATATCAAACACAAGAAGACCAGTATGTTTTGAAGTATTATAAATTTGTCTACGCATATAAGTAAAGCAATATGTAAGGAATGGAAATTATTTTGCTCAGGTAAAATCAAACTGTACACGCGCGCGCGCGCGCACACACACACACATTCACTCAATTAATTGATTTTGTTGTGTTTGATATTTTCTATTGTATCCGTACACAGGGCCTAATGATGACAATACATATTGTCGAAACCTCGACACAAATAATGTACAAATTATGTTATACTTATTAACCGATCCTTGCTAAACCTCCCGTAGTTAAAAACATTATTGTTAATGTTAAATATTTCTGATTTTACGGTAACACTATTGTCCACTATTCATGAGACTTCTTGTTGTAGTGGTATCAAAACTTGTAGCAGCAAATTATAAATATACTGAAATTTAGATTAAAACTCAGTAAAATAGAGTGCTGTCAGAATAATTATGTGACTACAACTGCGACAATTATTAAATTCTACTTTGTAATATGGCTACACATGTTTTTGTGCTAATCGAATGACTGAAGTAGGAGTTTTATTTACTTCCATAGGAAAGTTTCTGTAGATGCCGTCCTTACAGTAATTAGTTACAGCTGCGACAGTCTCCGTCACAGATACGTTATTAGTTTCATGCTGTCAGATAAACTACTTTATTTTCTGAGTTACCTCTTTTCTTATATAATTCTCTTGTTAGAGTTTCTTGAGTTACCCTTTTGTTAGAATTTAAATTACATTTTAATTCATATACGCAAAGTTCTTATTACTTCTCTTTATTAAACACTTATCATTTAAAGAAAATTAGTGTTTCTTTTTCGTTATTTTAAACTTTATTAACTTTTTCGTTATTTATTATTAACCAGATATACACAAACCTATATAATTTTTGTTTTTTATGATTTTCCACAATTATTATGATTTGAAATTATTATTTTTGATACCAAGTGCTTTATATTAGGGATACTTCTAATTAATTGCGCAAATTGACTTACTGCGTGGATTAATCAATTTAAGTATTTTCTATTTATATAAAATACATAATATGATTTATTTATAACATATTTATCACCACCTTACTAAAAATGTAGATTAAATTTACATTAAATTATAATGGAAGAGAGGAGATTTTTATGACATCTGCTTTAGTTAAATAGCTTAAGAGCAGTCAGTCCGTCAGAATAGGAGATTTCACTATAATAAAAAACAGTGGAAAAAATATTCAACACACATTAGAAAACAAACATTTACAGGCATTGCACAAATGCAATGCACAGAGAAGGGCATTGAAAATGCTTCAATAAATCTAGTATATATATAGCCTACTTATTTATGTTCATTCACCAATCAATGAATTCATTCTCCATTCACCAATCAATAAATTCATTCATCATTTACCAATGTACAGATTATAAGTTAAATGTAGTCGCATTCATAAACGAAGTTTTATATGTGTACTACGTTATTGACAACAAAGAAGTAGTTTCTATGGAAACTCACCGATTCCCATTTTCGATCACGCACCAGCGATCGGCCGCAAATGTGCGACACGTACTTATAAACATTTTCAATGTTAAAAAAGAACTGTATGAGTTTATCTAATTGTTTTCATTTAACTGAAAAATACGTATAGTTTAAAATTAAGGTCTTTCTTTAACCGATGATAATTTATCTAACTCAGGTAGATGAGTGAAACACAAATCGTGATATTTATTGCTTGAATAAAGCAACTTAAATCGTGTAAATTTGCGTATTCACACTGACGGTACACGTACAGATATGGCTGACGTACACATATGGTAAAATATTGGATGTGTAATAAAAAATCTACGGTTATCAATAGTATCAGCACGCTTTGCAGTATCGCTACATGAATTGCAGATAATTTAGAAAACGCATGTTGTAGATTATAATATAGAAAGAAACTTATACATTTTATGCACTGGAAAAATAACAAGGAACGCACTCCTTTACATTAACATTAACCTTTTGCTTTTTGTACTATGGTTAATAACAGTCTTGGTGGCTAAATGCAAAGATAACAGAGAGACACTTAGACGCACCAAGTGTACGCACGAGACGTACACTATATACATAGGCCTAGGTCAGGTGCGTTTTTACACAAGGTAACAACCATTCTAAAGTCTAAGTAAAACCAAAGCTGAATTATTATTTTTAAACACGACTGATTGATTAATTTGTTAAATTCAGCGATATAGTAACATGAAAAGGCACATTTAAAGGCAACTTATTTTATTAACGTTAAATTGCACAAAAAGATTTTAAAAACGTGATGCGAATCAGTAATAAGAAGGCAGTATTATAAGTATATTCATAATTTCTATTAATTAACTTGTATGAATATTAATAATTAATTCGACAATAACAGCAATGTTCATGCAGTATTTAACTAAATAATCGTGCTTGAATGTTCATACTACGGTATGTATCCTACAGCTGCTTGCTTCCTTATCACTCGTGTGATGTAGATAACTGTTCAACAAATACTAGCAGCTTTCAGAAAACAAATATGAACTTTCTTAAAGCAGCTCTCAGCATTAATATAATTACTAAATTAACTCGGATAGATAATATGTCGCCCTCAATCTTCTGCTCTCTCAGGCAACGCTAATACCACTAATTAGGCGGCGCTAATTTAATACAGTTGGAAACGTTCCTCACGCTTAGAGTGTCTCACAGTTCCCTCTGACTGTCTCTCTCTATCTATCCGTCTCTCTCTCTCTCTCTCTCTCTCTCTCTCTCTCTCTCTCTCTCTCTCTCTCTCTCTCTCTCTCTCTCCCTCCCTCCCTCCCTCTCTCTCTCTCTCTCTCTCTCTCTCTCTCTCTCTCTCTCTCTCTCTCTCTCTCTCTCTTTCTCTCTCTATCCCTCTCCTCCTGCTCTCTTTTCCTCTTTCCCTTTCTCACTCGATTCTCTTTGTTTTCGTTTTCATCCCTTTCTAGTGTTCGTGGGTAAAACTCTGAATTAAATTTATAGGTGTATATTAAAATTTTTATGAGGCGTCACTCTCATAACGCTCCCAAAATAATATTGTCTTTTAAACGCAAATACTGTTAATTAAGCAATTCGACGGTTGCAAAATTGATTGCAATATCTAGGGTATGCGTTTATGATGCTAGGATATACAAGCCTACGTTCAGAACAAACAAACAGACTAAACAAAATAATTTTTTCCTATAACTGTAACTTAAATATTCAAAATAAAACAAAATGAATACATTTTTAACATTCTAGTAAGACTGTGAAGAGACAATTTGTACCAGATGAAATACCATCTATTTTTAAAGACACTTGCAGCAAGAAGTTATGACTAAAAGAAGGAAAAACACTACTTCGTGCACGACAATTTTTTCATATCACATAAAACCAATTTTAAAAATATTAGTTTTTATGTATTCGTTATGTTATATAACAGCAGCAGCAGCAGCGTATTTTGTATTTATAAATAAATTGCTTTGAGATTTATAAAAGGGAGTTACTATCACCAAACAAAGAAAACTGATCACAGTTTAAAGTTAAAAGACTAAGCATAGTGCCATCACCATACAACTAATTTGTGTCAAGTTGCAAAAATTGTTTGTAATACAAATTGTTTGAAAAATATTCGTAGAAAGTAACGTAAGGTATTTTCTGACGTAAGCACAACTAATAATGTCAAAATTCAACATTTTAAATTTGTGATTAGTCCAATATTTTTGAATAATCACAGATTGGTGCCTATATTGGTTATCTATCATGTTAGAACCAATACTAATGCAGATCAGGCGACGTCCTTTGTATACCTTGTGACATCTTCTCTAAATAAAAAAAAAATAATTTTGCTTACCTTCGTTACAGGTTAACTCCATAGATATGTTGATCTTGATAATGTGCTGTCACACATCATTTGCCAGAACAATTCTTACGGCTCATACTAATACTAATATCTAACGGCTAATAAAAATAAAATATGTCAACTTCCAGTTTGTAGTTACTAGTATATAACCTGAAATTTGATGTACTTCTTTGTACTCAATAAAACTGATTATTAAACAAATGCGTGCGCATTAACAAAACGTCTGTTAATGTCTACTTTTCTCTATATGATATGGCTGTCTTCCATAGTCCGGTGGGTCGTGTAGTCAGTTGTTTACATGATCGTTAAAACATTCATCAACGTTGCAAGTTCTGAGTCAAACACTGCCATATAATTGCACGATTACCAACAGCTCGCGCGTTATTTACACGAAGTCTTGTACGCGCGCAAATGTGTGTGTGAAGTGTTGTGTACAACACATTAATCAAACGAATCTGATTACAGTTTTGGAGCGCACATAAATTTCTACAGCGCATTTCACACGTCATAAAACAGACTTTCCGTGTGGGGCGGAACGACAATCAGCGTAATGGTACGTTTACTCGCATGAATGAAACATTTAACTTCATGACGTACACCATATGTGATCCTTAGTTCTCGCGTTGCGTCACACGGATTACTGTCGGCAAACACGGTAATTGTATTCATAAAGGTTTTATATCACATACCACATTTAAAAATATTTAAAATCAATTCTATCTTACAAACATTTTGATATGGAAGTGAACAATATAAGCACATTGCGACATATGCTCGGTGTTAGTCCATCGAGTCACCGTCTACTTGAAGTAATCGCATAAATATTAAAATTGAACAGACTAAAATAATGTATGTAGTATGTATTAGCTGGGAAGTTGGCGAAATATCTGTTAGCTATATTTCAAGCATTAATTTTCAAAATTTAACGTTTAAATTTTAATATTTTACAGAATCTGTTGTATTTTGTTTGACCTTCTTAAAACGGTTACATAGGCCTATACATATACACACAAATACATATAATTATTTCATTCAACCAGTTTATCTAATCATATGTATGGCAAGTACGCACAGTTTTGAATTATGTAGTTGGCAAGTTATGGGTTATGGGTGTGCATTAATAGTAGTAGTCTAAGGGTATATTGTTGTCATACGTGAATGTCGAGACTCATTTGATGATGTTATATGTGACTCTTAATACTCATTGCTAATATTTTTTAGTGACAATTCCAAGTTTTTCTTTTCCTGGACTCCACATAGTTTTGCTAGAGTGTTTTCTCTTTGTGTGTGTGTTAGTGCGTGATCTTTAATTGTTTCAGGTATGTTATTATTATAAACCGTATACAGTATATCAGGAATAAATCCATAGAAACAATTATTACTATAAAAAGCATAACAGATCACAAGAAGATAACGTTTACAATTATAAATAACATTATGAAAACATGTAAAAAAGCTTTCAAACAAAGATACTGAAATAAGGTATAAAATAAATAAGACAAAATAACAAGTCACCCATAAATGGCAGACTTAAAAACCTGTGTAGGTACTGCAGACAAAAATATAATTTTTAATAAACTAGCATATCCTAAACCTTATAAAATGAGATTTTATTGTCACGTATGATTATTTGTTCGTGATACAGATTGAATTGTACAAAAAAGTATCAAGTGTGCACATCACAATAATGTTGTTTTCCAGTGGAAGCTGTTACGTCGGCGTCTACTTGCGAAGAAGACGTTATTCCAGTACGCTGTGTAGCCAGAAGACAAACAACTACTAGTAAAATGCTAGAAGAAAATAATACATGTTAAAATGATGTATGAATAAAGTGTTCAAGGAAACAACAGGTTTTTTGTGTATCTTCTTCTGATAGTTCCTATCCGTTTCGGATGTTAGATATCAAACAGGCTGTTTTAACTTTCTGCACTGCTGTACGTAATAAGTCAGTTGTATTCATGGCAAACCAGG
This sequence comes from Magicicada septendecula, assembly GCA_034769895.1. Classification (NCBI taxonomy): domain Eukaryota; kingdom Metazoa; phylum Arthropoda; class Insecta; order Hemiptera; family Cicadidae; genus Magicicada; species Magicicada septendecula. Next base: position 119,291,935 of record CM068374.1, on the reverse strand, counting down.
TCCTTAAATTTCTCAGCCATGATATTCTCGGTCCCCCAACTCCTCTGTTTCCAAGTATGGACTGCAATAAGTAAAATCTCTGTTCTCATGATATGTCCCAGATACTGAAGCTTTCTTATCTTCACTGTGTTAATAACTTCCCTATCTTTCTTCACCTTTCTATGAACTTCAACATTATTTATATGTGCTGTCCATAAGATGCTTAGTATTCTGCGGTAGAGCCTCATTTTTAATATATAGTGAAAATAAAAAGACAATTTGATACAGACGTCTAAACATAACCATAATTACATCACAATCTGTAAAAGACCTGAAGGGACGTGAGATATCAAAGCACTTACTAGAGAAATAATATTTCTGACCGCAGTTTCGCTAAACTGAACGACGTAAGTACTTTAATTTTTAACAAATTTGTTAAAGAAAGGTTTTAAATCCAGCATGTATTACAAAAGTAGTGATGTATTTTATTACGTAAGGAGACTCACCTGGGTATAAAGTTTCAGGTACAGGTAAAAAAGAATTTAAAGTGTTGTAAGAGAGACAATCAAATTACACTATATGGATTCAGTAACAGAGGAGGACGTGACAAATATAAAAAGCAAAACCTTAAAATTCTTGATACGTGGTACACAAGTTTTGTTAAACTAGAGAAAACAATGGCAAAAAAGATAATATAGGACTGCAACATATTTGTAATTTCTCTAATCAAATTATAACGTAAATGTTATAGACGACAGTAACGTACTGGTTCATAATTTGCTAAGTGATTTGCTGTAATTATTAATTAAAATAAATTAATTCTATCACTTATCGGTTTATTCTGCATACCTTACTCTAGTGTTTTCTTAGTTTCTTATGATCATGTCTTACAGACAGAATAACAGAGACAACGCCAACAATTTTTGTAACAGCGAATCCTAGCAGTTTTTGAGAACATGGTAAGATGTGATTATTAAAAGCTCAAAAATTTGTAAGTGCGTCCCAATACGTGAAAAATGTATACATTAGTAAATATCTTGTCAGCATTACTACTGTGAAATAGTGCGTCAGGAGGAAGAATAAGATGGATGCAGGATGCATTGCATGAAGTATATTGTGCATAATAATTTTAAATTATAAAACAAATTTATTAAACAACTCCTATAAAATATTTATTGTACATTTATTAAACGTTATTGAAATTGCTTATTGTTGTTCCTTTTAGCAATGTTAAAGCTATCCTAGAGTTTAAAAATAAAAATTATTTTACTTAACAAATTATGTTGTGTGATCAATGGCTATGTCTATAACTATTAAAATTCCTGGAATGTGGAACTCGCCTACTGATTGAACAAAATACTTTTATTATTAGATAAAAGCAAATTATAAAATTTTATTTTTTAAAGCTGTATTGTATATGCATGATTTATTATAAACCTTCATATATATGATTGTTAATCGAGAAACACTACGAGGAGCTGGCCGAACGTAGTTACTACGGTGTTAGTAGAGGTTTTGTTGTACATTACTCCAAAAACAAGAAGAAAAATTACAAAATACACAACTTTTATTATTTTTTTAGCAAAATTAAAACTTAAGGGAACGAATAAGTACTCTTTACTTAATATCAGGTGTACAATAGTCACTGCAAATCCCGGATACTAAATTCGTTGTTTTAGTTAAATTTGTTTAGTCCCAGCCTTTTGGTTTTATGTGTTTCCATGAATATGTACAGGCCTATATGGAGTACTTTACACAATTATATGTAACTGCTAAAAATATGTAAATTTTTTGCAAATACGTATATACAAAATTTTTAAGAAAGTCCAAAATTTGCAATGGGCTTTCACAGATGTTAACATTAATTTTTTTTAATTATTAAATATATTTATTTTGTATTTAAAATAAGATACCTCATAACTTGTTCAACCAGACGGACTGTAACCAATATTTAAAAATGTAACTGATATTTTTTACTACCGTTCCTGTAAAGTTAAGGATTTTTATTTTTAACACTACATTCAAAGTTGGTTTAAAATTCCCAACACTTTCTAAAATTTGATAAATATATTATAGCTTTTTCAAACTCTGGTCTCATAAAATTGCAAAAATTTAATTTTAAGCGGTAATTTTAATTTAATTTAATCATACACATACTTTTATGCGGTTTTTCAAAATGTTGACAACTTAGAATTTTTGCCTCTTGGACCTTACTTTTAAGTGGATCAATGTAAGAAATAATATGGCTCGCCTGGGTAAAGGTATGGCCAGGCATACCAAGTTTTACCAAATTAGTTTGATGCTTTCAAAGGTTATCATTTGCACACGCTAAATAGCCAGTCTTATAGATAGATGGATAGACAGACAGACCGATAAATATGTCGGCCAAAATGAGAGACTGACAGACAGACAAACTAGAAGGTGAACAGACAAGTGTGAAATGATTGAGTTAAAACTAAAAAGTTGTCTTCCTTGTTTAATTAGGATTGCTAAAAGTATTTGATGTAAGTTACCTTATGTAAATATTTCTAACAAACACACTGTTATATGTTATATACTCACTCCGTGTTACCTCCAGCCTCCAGAGATATTTGACATTTTTCTTAAATAAGTATTCTAAATATAAAGTTGCCGTTTAATCTAAATAAGTTATTTTTAATTAAAGCTTCTTTCCTAGACTCAGAAGTTAGATTAAAGACAGCGGCTCTTTTACCAAATTAATATAAGATGTATTGAACAAAGAAAAGTGCGCTGAAGAAATTATTGTCTGGGACGTGTGCCTCAAGCGAAACCGAAGAAATAATTCTATTTATTTTCTATAGAAATGTTTCTGTAGATAAGGTACTTACTTTAATTAGCTAGAGACGAGACAGTCTCCGTCTACTGGTTGCTTTACTTTTTGTTAGTTACGTGGAGATGAAACTACTATATTTACTGAGTTTTCTTTTGTTTCTTCCCTGAGATTATTTTCTTGGTGAAACACAGATTACATTTTAATGCAACCGCCAATGGATGTTATTAAATCTCTGCACAAAGCATTCCTTATATAAATTAAAGTAGTTTCTTTTCTAGTTTATCTGTTAGTTCACGTTTCAATAAGCTTTGATGAGATGTAATATAAATTTTATGAAATCTGATGTTTAATATTCCTAGTTATGTTAATGTATTCCCCTCCTGTATTTCATGTATTAAAATTGAAAATCAAATCCAATAGTTATTATTGATATTTCAGTTTCTTTCTACTGAATGAAAATTGTATTTCTTATTTTAATAACAAAGGATTGTTATAAAAATCAATGCGTTCCGGGAATGTTTGTTTAACCACTGAGCTTACATCTTCCACGTTTTGACTAACTAAACAAATCGATACAGTTTTTAGTATTTATACGCATTTAATTATCATATTGCTTTTACTTATAAAAATATTGTAAAGCTTTTATAGAGTTACTTAAAAACTGTATTAGCCTTTGACATGAAAGTTACGAATATCACGTCTTTCTTCATTCTGATTTCTGCTTTAAAAAAAAAAAAAAAAAAACTGCCCGTTCTGTAGCGCTTAGTATAGGCCTATTAACGAATAGCTAAAGAGTTAGTACGTGTCGGCCTCCTTATGTGAGGTGTTCAGCACATTTGGAAAAATTGGTATGGAGAACCATACATGACTTCCATGTTGTAAGATTTATGTTTAAAATAATTTACTTGAATTCGGTTCGGTAATTTCTAAAAAAATATCGTTTACCCTCAAACTAATTTCACTATTTATAGATATTTTTGTAATTATGGGGTAGTCGTTTAATATAATGTTATTTTCAGTCACTTTATTCATAAAAATTAGGTAGGCTTACTTTATTCTTATAAAGAAACCGAACTACGCATATAATCATCCCTCCCCTGAAGCACTCCGAAGTCACTCATGGACCTTGAGCATCTTGCAGAGGGTTCATTCCCTAAAGACGAAAAGTCTGTCTATGAACGGTTCCTCTGTAAACACGTGCAGTTACACTGCCCAGTGATCCACAGGAAGCAAATTGATAACAAAAGCATGCAAATGTAAGAAAATAAACATGAGTGAGGCCAGAAATAACGGGAATTGTGTGTGTGTCTTGCCTGCCTTTTTATTGCGGTAATCATAATAATAAAATGGGAACGTAAACATTAGTTAATTGAGATATGCTTGCCTGCCACGAACGATATATTTTCTCTCATACATAATTTAAATTGAAATGAAAAAATATAAAATTTTGTTAAAGTGAAATGAAGTGTTTCCATAGAAACTACTTCTTTGTTATCAATAACGTATTACACATATAAAACTTATAAAACTTACTTTCTCCATTAACAACTACCATTTTAATTTATAGAAAATTACCCCTTTCTCCTTTAACTACCCTTTTCATTTATAGATATTTCATCTACCTTCCTACAGCGGATTATTATGACCTTCTTTTAAGGATAATTTATTTATCAAAATTAAGCACTTTATTCTTGTTAAAACGTAAAATGTTGCAAGTAAACTACCCCTTCCCCTTAATTGATCTTCACCAAAATCAACTGGCCTCGAGTCCTCCACAATTCAGAACTGTATACAAACAACTAATTGATTCTGTTTGAATTTGCGGCAGTTATCGTTTGACATAGAAAATTTCTACACACAGACACTTTTCGAAAAATGACTTTTTCCATGTTTTGAGGGTAGTACAATGTTTCGAGAATCTGCCATTATCTCGAACACGATTTTTTTCGCCATGACCATACTTCCATTTCCTTATGGAACATAGAAGTAATAATATTAATGATGTTTTCAACATATATTATCAAGACGATGTTTGATCTAAGGATTGTGGATAATATTCGAGTTCCTTCTCTGTATTTCCCAGTTTGTATGTTTGTGTTCAGAGTAACTCCAAATCAACGTAGAAATGTGTGACAATGTCTAACATAGACTGACGTTAGCGTATATTATTTGAGTACTTAGTTGCGGTGATGAATCCTTAGTCTGGTAGAATGGTGCAGCGACTCACCAGGACACTGGAAAAAAATCTATGAATGATGGAGATGAGGGCACATTAGACTGGGATCTAAACCAAATACGGTTTACCTTACCATTCCAGGTGATCGTTACGCGACATAACGGCATACGAGCGACAAATTGGCGTTTGGGTAAAGATTCGTCTGCGTGGGGATACATTACATAGATCACCAAGGAGTCAGCTCAAATAACCACATAATTATTCTTCAAAAAATTGAGAATCAAATGTTATAAATGAATTTATTGTTAAGGAGATGGCGGGAGGCGCCCAATGACAGAATGAAATATAGTCTAACATCACGAGTGATAGTGTAAATTTTGAAGATTCGGTATTGTAACTGTGAGGGCCGGTGGCGTCGTTTTCCGCAATGCCATATCAATTAAGATGATACTTCTACTGTGAATAACAGGATCAGTAAAGTACATATGAACTTTATACTAAGGATATAGGTTAGACAATGTAACCCCTGCTTACATCCAGCAGAAAATTTATGCAGAATAACTGTCGAAACATTCCTGCAAAGACAAATAATCAACTAGGGTAGTCGGGGTTAAGGAAGGGGCCAGTTTGTAAAGCGATGCATAGTGTAAGAGATGTCTAGCGGAGCGTTCTGTTTACATGTAATTAAATAGCGATTTGTAAGAAATTTCCGATATGTGTACAGTTGAGGTCGTTGCTTTATGGAAAACCAAATAAATACTAACGCAGCTAAAAAAATTCACAGCACTAATACTTAAAAATGTATGTTAAATTAAAATATCCATGCTCTTGTCTAGGAAATATGGGTCGTAACAGTACCTTAGTTGCCTACAACGATCGCAGATAGACTTTATTCGATCACCCAGTATACATAGAATAAATTTTTGTAAAATTGATATGAATCTATTTTAGGCATAAAAATGCGACAGCTTAAGAAATGACTAAAATATTTGTAACCGTAACTTGTTAGAATTTTGTCATGATTTTGTCATGAATTTTTTCAAGCAATTATATACTGTTTCTGAATTTATGAAGGAACAAAATTGTAACGCACCAGTATTACTTCCATATTCCTTAAGGAATGGAAGTATGGTGATGGCAAAAAAAACCGTGTTCGAGATTATTGCAGATTCTGATTCTACTACACTCAAAACATGAAAAAAAGTCGTTTTCCGAAAAGTGTGTGTGTGTGTGTGTGTGTGTGTGTGTGTGTGTGTGTGTGTGTCTGTAGATTTTTTTTCTATGGCAAACGATAACTGCCGCAAATTCAAACACAATCAAATAATTTTTTGCATACAGCCCTGATTTGTAGAGTACTCACGACCTATTGTTTTTGGTGAAGATCGGTTGAGGGAAAGGGGTAGTTTACCTGCAACAGTTTTTTTTTATAAAGGGAAATTTTTTTTTTGTTTGGCAAACGATAACAGCCGCAAATTCAAACAGAATCAAATAATGTTTCTCATACAGCCCTGAATTGTAGAGTTCTCAAGACCTATTGTTTTTGGTGAAGATCGGTTAAGGGAAAGGGGTAGTTTACCTGTAACGTTTTATGTTTTAACAAGGGTATTTCCTATGGCAAACGATAACAGCCGCAAATTCAAACAGAATCAAAAGATTATTTGCATGCAGCCCTAAATTATAGAGTTCTCAAGATCTACTGTTTTTGGTGAAGATCGGTTGAGGGAAAGGGGTAGTTTACCAGCAACGTTTTTTTAACAAGGGTATTTTCTATGGCAAACGATAACAGCCGCAAATTCAAACAGAATCAAATAATGTTTTGCATACTGCCCTGATTTGTAGATTACTCAAAACCTATTGTTTGTGGTGAAGATCGGTTAAGGGGAAGGGGTAGTTTACCTGCAACGTTTTTTTATCAAGCGTATTTTCTATGGCAAACGATAACAGCCGCAAATTCAAACAGAATCAAATACGTTTTTGCATACGTCCCTGAATTTTAAAGGTCTCAATGACTTTCGATTTTGGTGAAGATCGGTTAAGGGGAAGGGGTAGTTTACCTGCAACCTTTTACGTTTTAACAAGAGTAAAGTACTTTAAAATTTATTTAAACTTTTTGAAACAATGGTAATTGTTAAAAATAAAATAATTTTGTTGCCAGGCAATAAAATTATAATTTTTTCATTTTAATGTAATATAATATTTTTCATTTAATACAGCAATAAAAAGCAGGTAAGACACAGCCTGGCTGTTTGGCTGAAAATGATTTTAAATATAAATCTTAGAATATGGAAGTCATGTATGGTTCTCCACACCGATTTTTTTACATTGTTTTGTATCTGAAACATAAGCGCAGAAAATTAGGCATATTAGCACTTACATTATTTAAAATCTGTTAAGTAAATTAAAAAACTGAACTATAATAAATAAAACATTCCACTGTCTTCTCGGTTGTATCAGCTGAACGTGCAAAAAAATTATAGATACACTAGTAGAATACTTTCATCCAAAATTATCGTGTGTTTGTGCGTTAAAATATCCTCTATTGGTATAAAAATGATGTTCTAAAATATTTTTTATTTACGTCAAAGGTGATGTTAGCAGTTGTATATATCACACGGTGGAAGTTTGTTAACAAACTTTTTAACAGTAATGAAATTAATATCCAGTGTTATCCAAAATAATGTTTACAGTCTGATATACTTTTAATTTCATTATTTGGATTGTTTGATGTGTGTAATATATCGGAATCATACAAATGATATATGATAAATATATAATGAAAGTTCAATTTTTACTTCCATGTTCCTTAAGGAAATGGAAGTATGGTGATGGCAAAAAAAATCGTGTTCGAGATTATTGCAGATTCTGATTGTACGACACTCAAAACATGGAAAAAAGTCATTTTTCGAAAAGTGTCTGTGTGTGTGCCTGTGTGTCTGTCTGTCTGTAGATTTTTTTTAGGGCAAACGATAATAGCCGCAAATTCAAACAGAATCAAATAATTTGTAGAGTACTCAAGACATACTGTTTTTGGTGAAGTACGGTTAAGGGAAAGGGGTAGTTTACCAGCAACGTTTTACGTTTTAACAAGGGTTTTTCTATGGCAAACGATAACAGCCGCAAATTCAAACAGAATCAAATAATTATTTGCATACAGCCCTGAATTGTAGTGTTCTCAGGACCTATTGTTTTTAGTGAAGATCGGTTAAGGGAATAGGGTAGTTTACCGGCAACATTTAATGTTTTAACAAGGGTAATTTTTTCTATGACGAACGATAACTGCCGTAAATTCAAACCGAATCAACTACTCTTTTGCATACCTTTTTGAGTTACAGAGAACTCAAGGTCTGTTAATTTTGTTGAAGATCGGTTAAGGGAAAGGGGTAGTTTACCTGCGACGTTTTATATTTTAACAAGGGTATTTAATATGGCAAACGATAAGAACCGCAAAGTCAAACATGATCAAATAATATTTTGCATACAGCCATGAATTCTAGAGGACTAAAGGCCTATTGATTTTGGTGAAGATCGGTTTAGAGAAAGGGGTAGTTTACCTGCAACGTTTTATGATTTAACAAGAGTAAAGTACTTAATTTTTATAAATAAAGTATCTTGATAAGAAGCTCATCACTGTAGAAACGTAGATGAAATATCTATAAATGAAGAGGTTTGGTGAACGGGGTGAGGGTAATTTTCTATAAATGAAAATTATAGTTGAAGGTGGAGGGGAGAATTTTTCATGTTTACTATGTTATCGGCAACAAAGAAGTAGTTCTTTGTTAAAATTCCTTCCAGGGCTGTTTAGCCGTAGTCCAATGTTTTCTGCAAAACCAGACTTTTCGGCAGTGCCATCGACTTCCATCTCAGTGAAAATCGAGTGCGAAAACATGAGGTGGTATACGTTAGTGACCACAGTACTGTGGTTTAAGGCTGAAGCAATAAGTAGAAAGAAATAGTTTCTATGGAAGTATTTCATTTCGAATATGGTTTTAAATATAAATCTTAGAACATGGAAGTCATGTATGGTTCTCGATACCGATATTTATTAATGTGATATTGACACTTACAAATGTCATTTGGTCTGGTACTCTTTTTAATGACTTAAGTATTTTAAGATGTGTATCCGCGACATCCTCATAGCATCTTAAAATAAACTCCCAGGAGTGTGTGCCACTTCCTTGAAATCTAAGTGTACACTGGAACTTCGCACACAAAACATAAGTCGAAAGTGCATAAAAGTACAGTAGACGTCACTGCAAGCGAGACTTATGACAATAAGCATATATGAAAAAATAACTAATTTTTAATTGAATATTGAAGAAACTCTTATGTTTGTTATTGAACATGCATTAGAATGACACGAGAATAAATAAAACTAGAAGTTTGTATACAGAAAATTGTTAATTTGTTTGTAAGACAAAATCTGAAAAACAGTATAAATTCTGGTATACGCACAGAACTGAGGGGAAACTTCTGCAAGCAAATAAAATTAAATTAGTTTACGCTGACTAAGTGATCTTTGATTAACTGTTTCCCCGGAGTGAAAGAGATTATAGGGGTGAACTGCTGGCTTGCTAATTTTTCTGGAATTCGCTTTTGCGCCTGAATGTGTCCATCACTTCAAGTCAAAGTTACGACATTAATTAAGTCGGTAAGGAAAAGCTTCATTACGTACTTTTGGTTGAAGACTCTTTATTACGCGAGTATTCAAAATTTAATAGATATTTAAAGGTTTTCAAACACCGTACGTGACATGAACAGTGCTTACTCATCAAAATTAGGCATCCGTTAACACAGGGATTTGTATTTTTTTAACATATTATAATAATAATAATAATGGCTCCCATGTATACCACCGAAGTAGCTTAGGAGTAGGCAGGGTAGGCTGCCTAATGTGAGGCATACAATAAAGGCAGTGTGGCCAGCACTACGCTTCAGCCCCCTTTTTTTTGTTTAACCAACACAGAAAGAGTTTATGTGCAAAGCGTTAAAACGAATAGTTACATTAGACAAATCTGTTGTTGTTGCAGTATCGTTTGTTGCAACAGATAGATTTTATTTTTGCTGCCGCGTCTCTGGGGGAATAGAACACGAGAACGAGGCCAAACATTACTCTGTGGAGCGTGGCTGCAACTTATACGTGTCTAGTGCACACTTCGTGTTTAAAAAATAACAAATCATTAAGAATTTACACTGCAACAGTCGTCAACCAGTGACACTGAACAACAGCCGCAGTGTGTAACTTATTCACTTCTTAAAACGTACGTATTAGGACATAAAAGATGCACAAAGTGAGCGGCCAAATAAGTATTTATAATTAATTTTTTATTATATTATTTACTTTATACTTGTATACAGTATTTACATTTTCTTGTGTAAATGTACTTTGAACGGAATATATATTCTTACATTGTTTATAGAGTTTTATGTAAAATGACACCCTTTATCTTTTACAAGTTATTATTTCGTGAAATATACTGTCTCCAAGGCTATGTTAGTTTACAGATTACAGCTTACAGCTGTGGAAACTGCTTTTAAATCCACCATTGCTATAATAAAAAGGTCTCAGACCAAGGTGCTGCTTGCCATAAACAACGAACCGTGGTTCGTCAGCAACAAAGGAGTCTATACCAACCTAGACCTGCCCACAGTTAGAAAACCCTTGCGATGTTCAGCGAAAGATATGTTTAACGGCTTTAAGAACATACAGATCCTTTAAACATAATTCTGCTAGATACCAGCTTACAGAATAGCCGATTAAAACTAACTATTCTGCTGGACTGTCTTAGACTTTAACACTCTAAATATATTGTACAGAGTATATAAGTTTTATACTTATAATTATACAGAGAACTAGTCATTGGACTAGTTCTCTCCACGCCATGTATTTTTCAACAATTATGCTTATATTAACAGACTGTATAAATAATCGTAAAAAAGAAACAAAATTTTCTTAACTACTTTTCTCACTTTTTTCTGTAGGTGCAACCCTCAGAAGACTTGAACTTAACATGTCGTGACACACATTAATAAATAATTTATAGAAATTGTCAAATTAATCTTCTTACAGACTTAAAATTATATTACCTTTTTTTACGTAGGTTTAATAATTTTTTCTTATAATCTACCACTATGAAACAGCCTGAATTTTCAGTAACCATTGATTTGTAATTTTCGTAAATTTGTTTCAGTTGTGTAATATTTCTTTATATAAAAAGAAATTTTGACTGTCAAGTTAAAAAAACGTGTTGGCATAAAACATATTGACAGATAGCTTTGGACTTTGTTCATTAGAATTGTTGTTTAATAATATTAAAAATATTAAATAAATTATTTTGTTTGTATTCATTTGAATTGGCTAGTTGATTACATAATATATATCATCTTGTTTGTATTACGAAATTAATGTTTGTTATTTAGACACGAGACAACTAAATGACATTTATACATACATAGCTTTAGAAATTATTATGTTATTAAAGATTGTGTTACACCGCATGTGTTTGCTTGACCTATATAAAATCCATTGCAGTTGATACATTCTCTCTATATTTCACTTCTTTTGTAAACAGGATTTTTACTTTACTTTATACAAAAGTATGTTTTTTGTTGTTGTCAGTTGTATTTAGTTTGTAGGTTTAAATACAACACTTATTAGTAAGATAGGAATTAAATATATTTTTTAATTCAACTAATTAACATTATTATATTAATAGACGTTGGGTAATTCAGTATATGTTTAGAAAGTCTCCGTTATGTTTTTTTTTATTTTAATAATAATTGTTTCTGTCACTTTGTTAATACTATACCTTTGCCTGTTTCTGTCTCTGAATGTGTTTCTAAACACTCCAGATGTTAATACAATGACTAAAGGTGTTTTTATTGGAGTAGATTATAAGATGGTTAAAACTTGGGGATTATTGAATCAGTTTTACAGATTTTCCTATGTTCCAAATATTGACACAATAGTAATTTGCTATTCAGAGAAAACATTACTCCGGTGAGGGGGTATACATAACATGGGCAGCTTGCGTGGCGCTACGTAAGCGTTGCGTGCGCGACAAGGTTACGCAATGGTTTCGCACATTCTGTTATCCTAGACGCCCCCTCGAGATTGTAGCTGTTTATTCTATCGATCTCCAGGTCATTCAAACCACGTACTAGGCCCACACAAGCTGAGTATAAAGACATGTTTCGGAAGTGGCTGGTCAGTTTAGTTGCAGTGTGGGCTAAACACAAAGTCGCACTCACACACAAAGTCATACACTATCTGGTATCTTTTCTCCGTGGACTCCCGTCATAGTGCTCGTGATTCTCTCAAGTATTCACCTGTATATCTTTTTATATAGTTTTAAGTCTTCTTTTGGATTTATACGAGGCAGTTTGTGTTACTAGAGGAAAGCAAATGTCTTATTATGTGTTTTGTCTCTGTAGGAGGTCGATTCTAACTATGATTATTACGTTAAAAGCAAATTCTTATCTACGTAGTAAAAGCAAATTTTCTTCCTAAGAAAACTTGTAGAATATATCAAGAAGACTGGTTGATTTGATTTTTTTGTGTGGTGTCCCTTTACGTTAGATGCTCTTACAAATATTAAGAGCCGGTTACTGTTCCCTGTTAACGTACTTATTGTAACCAGATCTTTTAAAGAGATCTGAATTAAATTTTAAAACTCTCTAACGTATTATTTTTTGGTACATACGTATACATTACAAAATACTAAAATTGATTACCGGATACAAATACTGCGATTCTATTACACCAAGTATATTGAATGTTTGAACGACAAAAATATACTTAAAATCAACTTGGAATTAAGAAATATATTACTTTATGTAATGTTTCTATTGCAACTCTCTTTACTAAATTCGAGTGTGTCGAAACTTCATGTGTAGGACAGAAACATATTATATAGAAGTGAAAGATTAAGGCATACAACTTGTGACAGAACACAGGCGTAAAGGCTTGTTTGAGAGGCCCAGTAACGGAACATTTTACATGTCCTTATATAATTTTTAAATTGGGAATAATAATTGACAGCAGTTGGTTACTTTATTTTCATATTCTAAAAGAGGCACACTACTCAGTAAAAGTATATTTTTTGTACTCCTCGGTATTGTATGTTGTAAGAAATAAAAGTGAAATATTACGTGTTACAACAGACTTCACTTACTTAGAAAAAACTGAGACAGTTCTCACTTAAACGAACATATTTTATCAATTTTTTATATGAAATTCAAATTGTATATGTTAAAGTCAAACAAATTCAGTATAATTACATAAAGAATTATTTGTCTTAAAAATTTAATACAATCTTTTTATGCTATAAACACAATATAAAACAAACTTC